>VDFB02049217.1:37090834-37119769 GCA_007258455.2 Sequoia sempervirens | reverse complement strand
ACATTACAACAGGTGACTAACATCTTCTTATGGTCATTCATTTACTTTGTCAAACCAAGGAACATATACTTGAAATGGAGTGACACTGTATGTGCACTAAGAACCAATTTCACTCACAATTTACTAGAAATAAATGCTTGGAAGGAACTCTACTTATGCTATTGGAATGTAATGTAAAGTCTTCTTAACTTAAGCATAACTTAATCAAAGCATAAATCATGACAACTATTACTAAGAAACAAACACAAGGATGGATTCTCAATGCTGTAGGAACAATATAAGACTGAGTTTGCACTGAAACCTTTAAGAATGAAATCCAACTTATAATCAACATGAGGTAAATAAATAACTACAGATACTCACTAAGTGGGCCCCCTTAGCAAGCATCAACTAGTTTATACAAGAATTGAACTCAAAACTTCATCAACTTTTATTCATAAACTTGGAATCATATACATTGATTGTTCTACTTGTAAGAAAACTAACACAAAACATTGTTTCTTATTATAATACTAACTTCAACATACTCTCTTGTTCACTCACATAGGAGGAACACTTATTTATACTAGAAAAGAAATGAACTACCTAACTCTAATAGAGAAAGACGTGGACATAAATTCATCCTAAAACTCAGGAACAAACTTCCCATAAATGAAGGCATATCTATTCAACACGATTTAAAGAGAATTTAGTATTCCAATCCTCCTAGTTTAATGATCATTTAGATTTCCTCCCAATGACCAAGTCAGAGAGTCTACATTAGAACAACTTCCTCGATGCCATGCTAGAAATGGACTTTACAGAAGGGCCGAGATCTATTGCGCTTTGACTAATTCATGCTTCCTTCAACAACCTGCGATGCACATGGTGACAAAAGTGAAAGAAAGCATGCATGGAAAATAACACGATACACATTCATTAATCACATATTAAATCCATTTCATTATCCAAAAACCACATGCATTATATTAGTCATTTGGGAAGTCAAACAGGGCAATTAATACAGACACATAGAGATGTTAAGTTGTAGGAATATAGGAATGTGTTGCTATAGGATACTACACAATTTTTGATAAAAAGCCTTTAATCAAAGATTTAAAACAACCATCAACAATAAGAGTATGGCTATTAAAAATACATCATAATATTCAAATTATGAGCATATTTCAAGCTCATCATTTTCCCCTTGCTTATCCTAATGATGGTCCTCTAACATTAAGCTTTCTAGTTGTTTCTCTAAAATCAGTAGAAGTAGTATGGCCCTGCAATGAAGTTCTGAATTTGTAGTAGAAACCTCTAAAACTTTTCCATCTCTCATACTTTCTGGTTTTTGCATCTTCTTTAACATCTGTAGCCTAATAAGGGTAAAGTGGCCACATCAAAAACTAGAGGCTAAAATGTTAATGGTAACTATAACTCAAACCCTCTCTAGAGACCAAGCTGCATATACTTCTCTATCCTTTTGATGGCTTCCTTAAAGTTTAGAGGGCTATGAGGCTCAAATTTTCTCAAACCAACATCTAGTTTTTCCCATCTTGTTTCAATTCTAGAAGATGAAAGCTTCTAAAACAAATATGTTTGGCCTTTGAACTCATCATACACCTGCTTCCTGAAATAAAATATTTTCATTCTTTCTATTTGATCATTGAATCCATACACAATAGTAAGCCAAGTTCTTAGAATTGTGTGGGGATCTGAGCTTTTAGTTCGTAGTGGAATAGGTTCATTCCTTTCAGCCTCTTCATAAGCCTCTAATTGTCTAACATAGTTAGTTTCATTGGCTGCCCAAGACATGAGTGACCTCAGATGAATGTCACTAATGTAGAGAAGTGGATTCCACTATGTGTCAGAGGGAATTAACAAGCCATGCAAATAAAACTCACATAAAGAATTTTTAGCCAATTGGGTGCTACTTGATATGCATCATAAAATTCCTTAGCTTGGTGAATGACAGGGTCTAAATTTCTTGAAATTCTCATAAATTGGAACAAATAAATTTCTCTTTAAGGCACATAGCATATTCCCTAGGTGGTGGTCTAAATTCCATAATTTTACTAGTTATCTTCACCATTTCATCCATTTTCTCTTTCATTTCTTGAATTTCCTATTTTTTCCTTTCTATTTCCCTTTTCAATTTCTTCTTTTCTTCTTCCCAAAGACTTTGTTGAATTTTAGTTCTATCTAAATGGCGGAAACTCAAAGTTTGAAATGTAATAGGCCTCCATGTAGTCCTAAGATATTCCAAATATTTAATCAACAATTTCCTTTGATAAACAACCAATTCTCTACAAGTTTTAGGGGGTAATGAGGTTTCATTGAACACTTCAGATTGTTCAGGCTATTCTTCCTCTTGCTACAGAATGGACTCCTGTTGTTGCTCAGGAGGAGATTGTGTTTCTTTTGAAACTTTCCTAACTACTTTAGCCAAGTCATCAAGACTTGGAATCCCCCTTTCATTACCACTACCATGTTGTGCTTCCTCAAATTCCACTATCTCAGTTTGCACTTCCCAAGGAATAACAGATGGAATTTGTGGAACATTCTCAGATACATTCTGAGAAACATCATGACTAAATTCTTTAGATTCCTTAGGAATTACTATAATTTCAGGTTGAACAGAGGTTGAGGTAACTTTATGCTGTTTCCTTGATGAAACTCTTTTTAGCAATGTTTCTAAAGTAATAGTTATAGGAGACACTTTCATGGCTTTCCTCTTTCTAACCTACCTAGAGGATTCAGACTCAGCAAGAGAAGATGATAGTGAAACTACAATGGCAACAATCATTGCTACAACAAAAACTACTATAGGGGAAGATGCTGCATGAGAGAGTGGAGTATAGCGTTTTCTCTTTTGAACATGAGGGTCAGATTTTGGGGTTTATTCTACCCTAGATGACTCTCGTATCTTCATTTTCTCTTTTTCTTTTCTACTTTCCAAGAAAGGGGTGATACATCCTTTAGAGAATGCTTGACCAAGAATTTAATGAGGGTATGATGGGTGATAGAGTTGTCCCTACCCCTCTAGGTTTCATGGGAACTATGTTTCAATAGGTTTAACAAAAAATTTGGAGCATTGACAACTAAATTGTGCCCAATATAACTCAATAGTTTAAAATGATAGGAATGCAAACAGGAAAAATGTCCCTTACAAGTCAGTACCTGATTATGAAGGTGGCATATTTTGGGTATGGAGGAGGCAATGACACCCATTTTCATCCTTGTTTGGAAACCTCCAAAGGTCCATCTATTGGTATTGTGAATTTTTCCCTAGCAGAGACAACATCTCTCCATGAAGGAAAATTTTCTCCTACCACCAGAAGCTTAGCTACTTCTACAATCTTCTCTTCTGCAATGGCTACTATCAAACCCCACACTGTAGCTTCTCCCTCTGAAAGAGTTCTTAAAAACTCACCTACAACTTCCTCATTATAGGAATCTATCTTTAGAAAATAATTCAGCCAATCGCAATTGTTGAATGCCTAAACCACTTGAGGATTTTGCATCAAGGGTTCATGAGTTACAAGCTCATGTCTTACTAACTAGCCACCCATATTCACAAATTATCCCTGTTAAGATTTCTAAAACTCAAACATCTTCTACAAATTCAAAAAAAAATTCTTGCCGTGCTGTCACTTTTTTACTTTCCAAGAATGACACAAAGGATAATTGCATGAAATGATTGTTAAAAACTACTCAAATCAAGCAGTTAATTTTTGTTTAGGATGGAAGCATGCAATCGTACTTGGTAATTACAAGAGAATAAAAATAAGAATATCTTAATAGTTGTGATAGTGGCATAAAAAAAAGTTGAAATGGATTATCCCCACCCCCTACTAAAAATTTGGCATGTGTCCACACATATGCGAAAGGATAGGTGAAGAAGAGGCAATGATGACTGATATGTGCATAGAAATTAATGAATAAATAAAATAAATAAATGATGTGACAATAAAAGATATCATGTACCTTGTAATAAATTCTCGTACATGCTGGGAAAGATCATAGCTCAACATGAAATGATGACTGGAATAAAAACCATAAATGAGGGCGGTATGGTAGGATGGATGACATGGATAGGTGATGTGGAAGAAGAGGAAATGAATGGTGGAAATGGAAGAAAAATAGAGAAAGTGGCTTCCTTAAAAAGGAAACCTTTATTATGGGCATGCATTATAGAATTTTAAAGAGAAGTTGTAGGAGAAAGGCCAAAGCCTTTTGTTGTAGGAAGATCAATGGCCGCAACTGAAACAAACTACTTCATAAATTCTTCTTTGGATGCTAGCTTATGTTATAACCTAAGATGGTGTCCATTAACTAATAGCTTGAATCAGACATGATCTATTGTAGCCAACTAAACTAAACCATTATCAAACACATTTTCTATTTCATAAGGACCAAGCCATCCTGTGGTGATTTTAAATTCATTTTTCTTATACCTAGAGTCATAGAACAGTGCCCAATCATTGGCAGAGAATTTCTTAGTTCTGATATGGTGATCATGCCATTTTTTCTTTGCTACTAGATAGTTTTAGTATGCCGCAGGGTAGCTTTTCTTATCTCATCCAATGCATTCAGCTGCATGATGCATTCCTTTTGGGCTTTTAAAATATCAATGTTAAGCTGGAGAGTAGTCCTCAAGGTCTTATGCTCAAACTCTATTGGCAACATGACAGTTTTTCCATAGAGTAACTCAAAAGGACTGAACCCTATAGTTGTTTTCCATATTGTCCTATAGGCCCAAACTACTTTAAGAAGGTGACTGCTCCAATCCTTCTTGAGTAATTGTACTATCTTAGTAAGAATTTCCTCAATTTCTTTGTTGGTAACCTCTGCCTGACCATTGGCTTGAGCGTGATAGGGGCTAGACTTTTTGTGCCTAATCTTGTAATCATTCATCAATGCAGTGATTAAGTTTGATGTAAACTGAGCTCCTTGATCAGTAACAAGTTCCCTTGGGACTCCAAACCAAGTAAAAATCTTCTCATATAAGAACTCAACAACTTTATTGTCATGGGCATGTGTCATTGCTTTCACTTCTACCCACTTTGTTATATAATTAGTATAAACAAAAATGTATGATTTCCCATTGGATGGAGGATCAATAGGCCCAACAAAATCCATGCCCCACTTATCAAAGGGGCAAACTCCCACTTGAGGATATAGGGGCATTTCATCAAACCTTGTTGGTCTCCCCATGCGTTGACATTTGTCATATTTTTTGGTGCAGGCTACAGCATCTTTGTGTAGTGTGGGCTAATAGTAACTTGTAGTAAGCACTTTCATAGATGTTGTTTAGGATGTAAAGTTCGCACCACATGGCTTATCATGATAGGCATGCAAAATGTCATAGGTCTCATCTTCCCTAACACAACTTCTCATGACTTAGTCAAGTCCTATGTAAAATAAACAATTTGCAATCCATGAAAAGTTAAAAATTTTCTCCACCAACAATTACCTTTCCTTTGGTGAGAAGTGGGCTGGGATCTTGTTGGCTACTAAATAATTTGTAATATCTGCATACCATGGAGTTTGAGCAGCAATAGAGAATAGATGTTCATCAGGAAAGCTATCATCAATTACCTTAGGGGTGGCAGGTGTAGTTGTTTGAAGTCTTGACAAGAAATCAACCACCACATTAGCTCGACCTGGCTTATCAATAACTATGATATCAAATTCTTGCAACAATGGGAGCCATCTTGCTAATTTGCTAGATATGGTAGACTTATTCATGAGGTACCTTATTGTTGCATGATCTATATGGACACATATTTGGTAACTAGTGACATAATGTTAGAATTTGTTCAGGGCATACACAACTGCTAGAAATTTTTTCTCTATGATAGTATAGTTTAATTCAGGGCCTTGAAGGTTTTTGCTTATGAAATATATGGCATGCTCCATGGAATTCTCTTTCTATCCTAAAATTGCCCCTATGGCATAATTAGAAGCATCTATGTGTATATGAAAGGGTAGAATCCACTTTGGTCCTTGAAGAAGAGGTGCTTGAATAAGTAAGTTCTCAAGCTATAGGAAAGATTTGTCACAGGCCTTAGTTGTGGCTAACCATGGTGTATGGAAGGTGATAGGATATCCTCCCAAAGTTTTCTTAGTGGACAATATGGTGAAATCTACTGGGTATTCCCAAGACTCAAGGATGATAATAACATCTTCTACCACTCCATTAGGTGTTACTGTGGAACTATAAACAAGCTGCAGGATGATATGTGTAGACCAAATGGTTAGGCTATTCAAATAATCCATAGTATGTTTGGTCATTACATTAATGGCTACACCAAGGTTAATCAAAACATTCTTTATTATCTGACCATTAATATTTATTTTTATTACAAGACTCCCAGGGTCAATATATTTTGGAATGCCTACCTTCCCTAGCATAATATATGCCAACTATCCTAGAACATGAATAGTTTGAGGATCCTTTTTCTTTCTTCTTAGTTTCTTTAAATAGGCCTCCTTAATGGTATTTCCATAAATTGGGACATCTCTAATGGCTTTAAAAAGAGGAATTTGAATGTGTACATTCTTTAGTTGATCCAAAATATCAAAGGTGGGTTCTTCCATAGACTTAGATGTAGTGATTTGCAATCTCTGAGGAAAAGGAAGTTTGGCCTGATGCTATAGGATAGGCTCCTTAGAGATAGTATTTGATATAGGTATATGGTCTATAGGATTAGTAGGTTGTTTAGAGGAAGAGTCTGGAATCTCTATAATTATAGGCATCTATGGAGTAGGGAGAGTGGTTCCAGACCTTAGATGGATATCATTAATATTCAAGGCATAAGTTGGATACTGATTGGCTTCTACAAAATACATAGGCTATTGTTGTTGCCACTAATTATTATTAAGATTTGGCAATGGTTGAGCAGACATAGGCATTTATTTTGGAGGGCCAGTATTTGCTGTAGGTGTTTCAGGAGGTGGCATGAGGGCCAGAGGTTGTGGCTATTGAAGCTATAAGGATCTAGGGGATTGGTTATGCCATTACTGAGAACTTCTCAATTGAGGATTCTACTGCCAATTACCTTGGGGTGGAGTCCATTGTCCTTGTAGTTGCTGCCAACCTCCTTGAGGAGATTGCCATTGAGAACTTTGATAGCTATGCCAGTGTGGTTAAGAAGTATTCCAAGGTGGTAATGGGTCATATGTAGGTTGCCATTGGTTATTGTAATTAGAATAGGGATTACCAAAATTCAAAGGGTCTTGAGGTATACATTGTCTTTGAGCCCATGGTCACCTTTGTGCAATAAAGAATACTTGGTCATCATCACCCTCTACTATCTTAAAATTAGTAGGTAATTGCTTAGCTTCTAGGTTAGCCACCATCTTATATCTGCAGTCATGTTTCTTCTATCTGCAATGTGGATAGAACTCAACCAAGACTGCTTCAGCTTCCTCATGTTTCTTTCAAGCTTGCATAGTATCCAACTATGTAGCCTTGTTTTTTATGATATCCTGCTTGAAATTAGACAACAAATTTGTGATCTCCATCCATGAAAATCCATTAGTAGAAGACTTTCCCACTATGGCTTGATGACCTCTACCCTTCTTAACAATTGCTCGAGAGTAGTTGCAACATATATTCTTGAAATCATCCCAAGGAACTTGGGTTATATCTCCTTCTACCATCAAATCCAGGGCATCTATATAGGTGTCATTTATTCCCCTTAGAAAAAATATTTTATGGGATACTTCATTGAGAGTATGGTCTAAATTATTTTTTAGGGAAAACAAGAATCTTGAGATATAGTCTTGTAGGCTTTCATCCTCCTTTTTTTGAATTCTAAATATATCATCACCCTTAATACCACTCTTACAATATTCCTTATATTACTCAAGAAATTTTGTTTGCATAACTGCCCAACTATCAACATCTCTTCCCAAAATCATAAACCATCTAAGAGCTCTCTCCTTCAAAGTAGCAAGAAACAACTTCAGCCTATGAACTTCTGAAGTGTAATCATAACTGCGATAGAGGATGTGAAACTTAAACAAAAGTGTCTGTGTCCTCTATAACTAGTCCATAGAACTTGGGAAGTAATGAAGATGGAATATTTTTAAGGTTATCATTATTTTGCTGAGCGATGATGGGGAATTCAAAAGAGAGAGGTTGATTAGGTGGATTACATGTCATATTTGCTTGGTTGAGTATCAAAGAAAATGGATTTTCTTGAGGTTCTTCATTAGCTGGAGAAAATGGCAATTCAACAAGCAAGTTTTCAACAAATGGACTGATATCTTGGCTACTCCTTCCTCAAATAGATTATAAGTTGGTTCAAAATTGTTATCAATGAATGGAAGGTTAGGGATGAATCTTCCTAGAGCATCTCTTCTTCTATGCATGCAATAGAATTAACCGTAAATTGAAGGAATTTGAAAATTCTTGAGTAAACACACTAAACTACTGCTAACAATGACTATGACAGGTTCTTAGTTTGATAGTGCCATCCCCAACAATGGTTCCAAAAATGGTCAATTCCAAAAAAGGATATAAAAGTTATGGAAAATCTTAACTTGGGAATTGGACATTCTAGTAGGTTACTAACATCTTCTTATGGTTGTTTATTTACTTTGTCAAACTAGGGGACATATATTTGAAATGGAGTGGCACTGTATGTGCACTAAAAACTAGTTTCAGTCACAATTTACCAGAAATAAATGCTTGGAAGGAACTCTACTTATGCTACAAGAATGTAATTTAAAGTCTTCTTAACTTAAGCATAACTTAATCAAAGTAGAAATCATGACAACTATTACTAAGAAACAAACTATGAACTGGTCTTATGTTGTAGGAACAAACACAAGGATGGATTCCCGATGTTGTAGGAACAATATAAGACTGAGTTTGTGCTGAAAGCTTTAAGAATGAGATCCAACTTATAATCAATAGGAGGTAAATAGCTAACTACAAATACTCACTAAGTGGGCCCCTCTAGCAAGCATCAACTAGTTTATGCAAGAATTGAACTCAAAACTTCATCAGCTTTTATTCATAAACTTGGAATCATATACATTGATTGTTCTACTTGTAAGAAAACTAACACAAAACACTGTTTCTAATTATAATACTAACATTAAAATACTCTCTTGTTCACTCACATAGGAGGAAAACTTATTTATACTAGAAAAACAACTAACTACCTAACTCTAACAGAGAAAGACGTGGACATAAATGCATCCTAAAATTGAGGAACAAACTTCCCATAAATGAAGGCATATTTGTTCAACACAATTCAAAGAGAATTTAGTATTCCACTCCTTCTAGTTTAATGATCATTTAGATTTCCTCCCAACAACCCAGTCAAAGAGTCTTTACTGGAACAACTTCGTCAATGTTGTGCTAGAAATGGACTTTACTATAGGGCCGAGATCTGTTGTGCTTTGACTCGTTCATGCTTCCTTCAACAACCTACGATTCACATGGCAACAGAAGCAAAAGAAAGCAAGTGTGGAAAATAAAAAAATACACATTCATTAATCACATATTAAATCCATTTCATTATGCAAAAACCACATACATTATATCAGTCATTTAGGAGGTCAAATAGGGCAATTAATATAGATACATAGGGATGTTAAGCTGTAGGAATATAGGAATGTGTTGCTATAGGATACTACCCAATTTTAGATAAAAAGCCTTTAATCAAAGAGTTAAAACAACCATCGGCAATAAGACTACAGGTATTAAAAATACATCATAATGTTCAAATTATGAGTATATTTCGAGCTCATCATTTTCCCCTACTTATCCTAATGATGGTCCTCTAGCATTAAGCTTTCTAGTTGTTTCTGTATGTGCGAACCCTTTTCTTAGTACCTACAAAACAACATGAATAAACTAGTTAAACAATGAAATGCAAGACAAAACAAGGATTCCCCATGAAATCCAATTATAACATTCAAATTAGGAAGAAAATATTGAAGAACACAAAGCAAATAACAAAACAAAGATTGAATCCTAATTAGAAGAGACAACTCTTGATCCCATGGGGGAATTGGTGCTAATTTGATGTGAAAATTGGCCCTTTCCCAATTTATATGATTGCAAGCTTCAATATGTTGATTTAATGAAGAGATTCGATCCACTTTTGATGATGAATGGTGGGAGCTCCAAGCCAAAATCTGTAATTACCTAGCTAAGAACTCAACATTAATGAATGGAAATGGCTAAGTATTTTAGCATGGTAACTTTGCTTGGATTGTGGATGATCAAATGAGGATATAAGATCTTTATTTATAGAATTCTAAGATGGATGAATGTCCAAATTTGAGCAATGTGGGACTAACATTCATCCAATGATATAATGCCAATTGTCAAGCTATGAATGGATGATGGATGTGCAAGATTTGGGGTTTGTGCCAATAAATGCTAATATTTGAAATTCAAATTTGATGAAATGGCATGTAAGAGGGAAGGGAAAATGCAATAAATTCCATGCTCAGGGAAAAGGACATGTAAGATGAATTTATTTCCTTGTTGGATGTACATGTTGACTTAGAATTTTTGAATTCAAATTGAGAGAATATTCCAAAAGATGCCATGTGAGGAAAATAGGGATTTAATAAATGAATTAAATCTATTTTCATTTGCAACTTGCATTATCTAGAGGATGTGACATGAGATGAGGTTAAATTAATCAAGGGTTAATTAATTTAATAGGAGATTAGATGATGTGACCTATTTGACTTAGATTTATGGGTTTATTTAAATCAAATAAGAGGGGAATATGATAAGAGGCTAATTAAATAAAGTTTTTTATTTATTTAATTAAAAGGGATGGTGCTAGATTAAATCAAATAATGTTTTAATTTATTTAATTTAAATGGAAAAACTTTAGAAATTTAGTCAAATAAATTGATTATTTAATTAAATAGAGATAATTAGATCAGATGGATTGATTTAATTAACAAAAGAGATTGACTTAATTAGATAAAATGATTTATTTAATTAAGAGACAAATATTGATGAATTTAATCAGATAGGGGAATTTGATTAAATGGTTAGATCGAGGGATGATTCATGAAGAAATGATGTTAGTAAGTCAGGATTGAATGCACAATGTCAATCAGTATATTTTACATGTCTACATTTTGCCCCTCTTTGAAGCAATGCACTTGTTGTGTTGGTTCAAAGAATAAACAATCTTGATCAAAGCCCAAAATTTTTGATGTTTAAAAACTTGTCCGACTGCTATATGGTGGGAGAAAACATGCCATTATAATGCCCCCTTGAGAGATCAGACAAAAATTTTAATTATTTGGGTAATCTCACGAAAAAAGATGACAAAGTGCTCGACAGGTCTAAAAGTGGTCCAAGAGGCTAAAAATGTGTCTAAATGCAATAAAATGATGAAAAAAAAGCCTTAAATAGACAAAAATAGTTTCAGGGTTCCAAAACCCTAGCAGGACAACCATTTAGGGTTAAAAGCCCCTAATTTTTAGGCTTAAAAGGGGCGTGAGGGGTCACTTTCAAGTCATTTTAACACACCTCCGCTAGCAAACTTTGAGATTCAAGCTCTAACCCTCTGGCAATATGGCACAATGATAGCTTCCCCTACACATTTCCGACTGAGTTCAGACATACCAGCGGCCACCTGACATTGGGGCACCGATATGTGACCCTTACCTAAGCTTATTTTTTTCATTTAATTCATTAATTAGCCCTTTAAAGATGAGCTTGCCTCCAGCGGTGCTATTATAGCACCGCTCGGTATTTGAACTGCATTGCTAACTGCCATTTTGCATCACAGCGGTGCTATTTAGCACTGTAGTAGTGCAGTTTGGAGTTTAGAAACTTTGCCACTCGGCACGAGCTTGGTGGCCAGTGGGGATAAAGTGCATTGTGGTGGCTGTATTTGGTTGAATTTAGGGGTCTAGCCTTAGAGTTTGAGCAAACTCAAACTACGACACCATCACAAACTATGCCTCTAGAAGCAAGCTTGAAGTGTTTGATCAAGAATTTTTCAAAAGTTTTAACACGGTGACTTTCCTTGATGTAGGACAGACCGAGAGAGCTCTACTCTCGGGAGCACCGATTGTAGGATTTGGCAAGTGTCCTACAAGACTTGAGTGATAGAGACCAAGACCAATTGGGAGTTGCTAGCTTATGGCATATTGTGTATGTAGTGCCCATGCACACACACCTAGGGATGCTATCAGCACTAGCCGAGAGGTGGCACAACGAGACATTGTCATTTCATCTTTCCACTGGTGAGGTGACCGTCACCTTGGAGGATGTCTGGCACATTCTATGATTTCCCATTCTTGGCCACTGGGTGGTCTATGACATGGAGGAGGGATGCGAGTGTTGCATCAAATTCCTTGCTACATGAGACATTATCTATTGTGAGGGTCAGATCGAGCTAGAGAGATATAGAGTTATAGCACCTCCCTTCTGGTAGGCGATTACAGTGATTATTTTTGGTCTTGTTGCCCTAGACTGATAAGGGTGATATTTCAATCTAGGTTGGGGATACTACTGGGAGAGGATGGTATGAGATAGGCCAGTTCACTTTGCATGGGGCCTATCCTTCTAGCCTCATTCTACAAGGATTTACATGAGTATGTTTATGTGGATGGCAGAGCACTTAGAGCTAGAGTGACACATCTTCATGTTTGGGCATGGGAGCACATTTCTGTGCTACATCCATGGGTCATTCTGGTTCTTATGGGGGAAGAGAATGCCCTCGTGGCACTATACAGAGGCAGTGTGTTCTTCACACACACTAGAGAGTACAAGATCTTATACTAGAGGCCAGTCGTGGATGAGATGCTCATTTTTACTTGGTGACCATACCTTGGTCGGCCCGGATGGGTTGATGATGCCACCCAGCTCTTTTACTGCTGCTAAGATCGATACATGCAGGGCTGGGAGCACATGATGATTGAGAGATACCTGCCCAGGTGCATACATCATCAATTTGGAGAGCTAGAAGATCAGCCTGATCATGGTTATGTAGCCGTCTTTGCATGCAACAT
Organism: Sequoia sempervirens; assembly: GCA_007258455.2. Taxonomy (NCBI): domain Eukaryota; kingdom Viridiplantae; phylum Streptophyta; class Pinopsida; order Cupressales; family Cupressaceae; genus Sequoia; species Sequoia sempervirens. Next base: position 37,106,773 of record VDFB02049217.1, on the reverse strand, counting down.
GACACATATAGCATGGGGGATTAACATTCCTATCATGGAGGCAGTTGATAGTTTTTAGCAATTGGTAGCCCAACCATAGGCTTATGATCAGGGCTTGGCAAATCTAGGGACCACATAGGCCTCCAGAGACTGGTTCGGATCTCCTCTTTGATTGACCATTCCAGGCGAGGATCTGGAGGTATGTAGGGTTAGAGGCAAGGGGAGAGGATGAGGACAAGGGCAAGGAACAAGGGTCGAGATCCAATAGGATCCACCAGGGGTGCCCCCAATCTCACCAGGTCACGGGGATTTCCACATGTAGGATTAGTAGCACGATCTACTAGTCCCACCACCATGAGCTAAAGGTCAGGACCAAGTTCACGTGCAACCATGGGTATAGCCATAGGGATAGGCAGATAGTTGGGATGCGCTAATTGTGTAGTTATAGGCTCAGATTTAGGCAGTGACTATAGAGAGAGATTAGGTGAGGGCTGAGAGAGAGTAGCTCAGAGTAGAGAGGGATCTGGTTGTGCAACAGAGATAGGCTATAGAGCTATAGGCAGCCACAAATCTATGCTATAGATAGTAGATTGAGAGCATGATAGCCTCCTCCTCCTCCTAGGGTACAGTGCCCGTATGATCTTATAGGGAGGCTATCCAAGAGATAGATTACTACCATCGGACTTACCATGACACCGTACCTAGAGCAGACTAGGTCCCTGAGTACTCAGAGTGGGCTAGCCAGAGACCTCTAGAGGGTCACAGTGATAGGGGCGAGGGTAGCATCCATGGAGATTAGGCTTGATCTAGATGATACACACTTTTGTGCCTTATGGACTCATTTTTGATAGCCCAATGGGTATTTTATACCGATTGACATACATGTACAGTTATCCAATTTATTATTTTATGTACTATGATAGTGACATTGATGATATGATATATATGAGCCGATTTTGATGTGATGTATTGTGTACTCCTTGATTTATGCATGTATGATTCTTCCTTTATATATGTTATGGATGCATTTATTTCAAATGATGTATGCATTATGTTTATGACTAACAGATCTATATTATGTTCACCTATGATATGATGTGCAATGATGTTTACTATATGATGATATTTTATGCTAATGCAATATGTGATATGGATTTTAATATGATCAACGATGTATGTAAATGATGTGTTAATGTAAAATGATATGTGTAATGTGATGTGAACATAAAAGTGGTTATATAATGTCATGATGCTATGCAAGTATGTATGCCTAATGAATTAAATGCTTATATGCCTATGATTATGCAAAAATAGTGATGGAATGCTTTTATTCATGCTTATGTGATGATTTATATGATAAATGGTAATATGAAATGCAAATGAATGCTATGCAGTGTAATGGGTGAAATGCAATGACATGGATGCACCTATTGAAGCATGTTTATGATAAACTGTTTATGATGATAATGCAATGCGTATGTTTCCTATATGATATGCTTATGCCGTATGCTAATGATTTCTATATGATATGCTTATGCAATATGCTAATGATTTGTGGATGCAGGATTGATGACGATGATGGTGATGATGATCAATTATCATAGTACCTTGTTAGTGTGGTTAGTAAGAAAAGAAGTCATTTCAACAAGACACAAGATGATGATGATGATGATGATGATGATGATTACTTGCTGAGGAATTGGAATTTTCAAAGGGCTAGATTTTCTTATGTTTGATAGCACACATGGTAAGATGCATCAAAGTATAGAAAACCAGGATGGCATGGTAAAAATTTTAGACACCTTAGACCAAAACACAAAAAGGTTAACCTATCCCTGTAATAGTCAACAAGTTGCCCTAGACCTCTTCCACATATACCTAACAAAGGAAGTATTCACTGAGGTTATATTACAAGAATATCCAACAAGCACAGTAGACAAAAGATAATGATTATTGCCCCATTCTCTAAATCCTCTACTTTGGGATATCATTGAGACATCCTTGGAATGAGTGCAAAATAAGATAAGTCAAAAGATAAAGACCAAGTAAACAAACAAACTGATGCTTTTCAATACCTCTAACAGAAAAAGGATGTGTTTTCTAAGGATAAGAACCGAAACTTATTGCCAAAAGATAATGCCCATTATAGGAAGGATGCATCCTAGGACATGTTAGTGGATGGTGGCACATCATTTAATTTACCCAAAGTTCTCTAAGGGATGATTAATATGGGACCAATTCAGATGATGTGTTACCGATACAAAGAGGTGACCAATTTTCCTATGCACTGACTTAGACTTAAGATTTGACGTTTAGAGTTCTACTTTTAAGCTGCTAGACTTGTTTTGAACTGTTTCACCAAAGGTTAAGGGTGATGATTAGTTTATTATAAGTGGTGTTTATTGCGGGTGCAAGCAATATGAGGCAGATAGATTTTTTCAAATATTTGGAAGTTTTTGACATTTTGAAATGTTTTTTTGAGGATATTTTTGGTATTTTCAAGATTTTACAAATGTTTTGATTTTTGATTTTCTAATGTTTTGGGGTTTTCTAAAATTTTGACCAATAAACTAACCTAAAGACCTATCCTAGGGGTCTTGAGGGCTTATCAACAGACTAGCCTTGCCTATGTTATATATGCACAGACCACGTAGTTCGACTGATGGCTTGACAGATTTACAGATGATGATATACATGATGAAATGTCAGTTTATTATGATGGACTCCTATAGGGCTGACCTAAATGTCTCGGGGGATGATAAAAGATCAACCTTGCCTATGTTCAAGCTCAGAGATGACATAATTCAACAAGAAGACTCTATTTTTGATTTTTTGAATGGCTTTTCTGACATGTTTTTTGATTTTAATATGTTTTGATGTTTTTGGATTTTTTTCTGATGTTTTTGAATTTTCTGATTTGAGGACTTTAAAATCATACATGAATCCAATTAAATAAGAACATGCCCCCAACGTGATGCAATAGACTACTCTGATAAAGGCAGGACAAACTGACTTTGAGGATGGGCTAAGTAGTACTAGGAGGAATCATGATACGAAAACAAGATCAAGCTATGGTGCGGATGTGAGTAGATGAGTGATGGGTGGAGACTTGAATGTGATGGATGATGGAAGTGAAATGGATGAATGATGCCAAACAAGCTGTATAGATCCTAGTGGATGGAAAGTACTTATTTACACAAGGCACCTATTTTCTAGGTTTTCACCAAGGTACTTGCCCAAAGTGCCACCGAAGTGGTTTTCACTAGAGGATCATTTTTTTTATCCTTTTTTTGATTTTTTTGGAATTTCTGCTTTTTTTAAAAAAAATTGTTGTTACCAAGACACCTATTTGCTAGGTTTTCACCGAAGTAACCATTTTTTCAAGACATTTTCTAATTTTTTAGATTTTTTGGTTTTGTACCTTGAAAGAAGTTAGGCATAAAACTTTTTGAGATGGGAGCTATTCATGGGCTCATGCAGAGGTTCCCCTTTGGGTGTTGATAGTTGATATGCCCCTAATTTATAACTTGTTGTTATGACAAACGGTCCTAACCAATTAGGTTCAAACTTGCCTTTGCTGCTTGGGTTTGGGACATTCTTCTGATTTTATTTTAAGACTAATTCTCTAACTTGGGAAGTCATGCTCCTGATTTTCTTGTTGTAGCTCTGTTTGAGTCTATTTTGATAGACTTGCAAGTAATTTAAAGCATCTATGCATCTCTCATCCAATAGCTCTAGCTCGTTTAATCTTGACACCCGGTAGTCCTCATTAGTGATGAAGTTTTGTAATCATATTCTAAGGGATGGGAGCTCGATCTCAATGGGGAGTACAACTTCTAATTTGTAGACCAAGGAGAATGCGGTGGTGCCGGTGGGTGTGTGGATGCTGGTTTGATAAGCTCAAAGGGTGGGATTAAGCTACAAGTTCCAGTCACAACCTGTGTCATTGACTATTTTCTTGAGGATTTTGAGGATGGTTTAGTTTGTGGCTTCTACTTGGCCATTACCTTGGGGATAGTGTGGGGTGGAGAAGTGATGCTGGATTTTGAATTTCTTGCACAAGTTGTGAACCTCCTGGTTCTTGAATGGTGTCCCATTATCTAAGATAATGGCTTGTAGGACACCATAACGACAGATGAGATAGTTCAGGATAAATTTTGAGATCTACTTCCTAGTGATATACGTCATGGGTATGACTTCCACCCACTTTGTGAAGTACTCAGTTGCAGTTATGATGAATTTAAGGCCATTGAATGAGGTGGGTGAGATTTTTCCAATGAGATCGAGTCCCCACTATGAAAAGGGACATGGTGTGATAATAGGATGAAGCTCTTGAGCTAGAGCACAGATGAGGTCCCCATGCTACTGACATTGTAAACACCTTTTAGCATAATCATGCGCTTCTCTTTCCATTGTGGTCCAGTAATACCCCATCCTCAGCAGTTTCTTGGTGATGGTCATTTCACTCGAGTGTGAGCCATAGATACCATTAAGAACCTTGGTTAGAGTGGTTAATGCCTCCTCAGCATTTAAATAGTGTAGCAAGGTACCTTCTATGCTTCTACAGTATAAGGTATCACCTAGGATGACAAATCTAGATTCCTTTTTGATAAAGGTTCATTTTAGGCTTGATGGTAGGTTAGTAGGTATGACTCTTATTCAAAGATATGTATAGATGTCATGATACCAAGGATCACCAGTACCAATGATTTCACACACATATTCTGATTCTGGTACCTCGAATGTGGGGATGCGAAGTTTCTCAATCATAAATTCATATTTCAGCATGTTATGAGGGATGTCTAATAGAAACCCAATTGTAGCCATGGTGTCTGCTACTCTGTTGTTAGTTCTTGGAATTTGCTGAAATGTTATTTCAATGAAGGATTCTTTTAGAGTCTCCACCAATTTCTTGTATGGAGTGAGCTTGTCATCCTTAGTCTGATATTCATTATTGACCTAATTTATCATCTACTGAGAGTCTCCATACACCTTGAGAGTTATGATGTTCCATTGCACTACTATCTTGAGGCCTATAGTCAAAGCCTCATATTCTGTGATATTGTTGGTGCAAGGAAATGCCAATTTATATGACTTTAGTATGCAATCCCCTTGTGGAGTGATGAAGAAGGCACCATCTCCTAATCCATGTTGCGTGTATGAGCCATCAAAGTATAGATTCCAGTGGTTAGCTACATTGAGGTTAAAAATGGATTCATCTAGATACTCTGAGACAAGAGGATTCTTAGAATAAATAGGTGCTTTTGCTAGTTGATCTGCAATAACTTGTCCCTGAATGGCCTTCCACTCTACATACTTGATGTCATACTCTAATAATATCATTACCCATTTTTCCATTCTTCCTGTGAGCATTGTCTTTGATAGTAGATAATTGAGGGGATCAATTTTTGCAATGAGCTTTATCTTGTGCTCTAACATGTAATGTCTAAATTTTTGGGATGCAAACACTATGGCGAGGCAACATTTTTTGATGAATGAGTAATTTAGCTCATGACCAACTATTTTCCTACTAATATAATAGATAGCCCTCTCTGTTCCATTTTCATCATGCTAAGCTATGAGAGCTCCAAGGGCTGCTGCTATTATTGACACATATAAGATCAATGGCTTTTTTGGGATGGGTGGCATTAAAACTGGTGGTGTCAGTAGATATTCCTTGATTTTGTTAAATGATTCTTCACACTTTGTATCCCATTTGTACACCACTCCCTTGTGGAGTAGGTGAGAGTATGGGTTCTGCTTGTTTTCCAATTGTGCTATGAACTATCAGATGGATTGAAGTCAACCTTGGAGGCTTCTCAATTTTTTTAATGTCTTTGGTGCTTCCATCTCGAGGATTTCTTTCACTTTTGCCAGATCCACCTCGATACCCCTCATGGAGACTATGTATCCTAGTAATTTACCTAATTGTATGCCGAAGACACACTTCTTGGAATTTAGTCTAACTTTGTATTCCTCCAGTCTATCAAAGATAGCGCTTAGGGTTGCTATATGATCTTGTCTTTTTCTTGACTTAGCTAGAATTCCATTGACATAGTCTTTGATTGTTTTATAAATCATATCATGGAATATTAATGTCATGGCCCTTTGATAGGTTTCTCCTGCATTCTTTAGGCCGAATGGCATCATGTTCTAGCAATAGGTCCCCCATGGACAAGTGAAAGCCATCTTATGTTGATCTTATTTTGCTATCATGATCTGGTTTTATCCTAAAAATCTGTCCATTAGTGACAACATCTCATGCCCTGCTGTCATGTCTACTATCATGTCGATGTTGGGAAGTGGAAAATCATCCTTGGGACATGCTTTGTTCAAATCTTTGAAGTCTATACAGATTCTGATGGCTCCATTAGGTTTTGAAAAAGGTACCAAATTTGACACCCATTCTGTATAATCAATTGGTCAGATAAATCTTGCATCTAACAACTTTTTGAGCTCCATTTTGACCAATAAGGCTATTTGAGGATGCATTTTTCGAAGCTTTTGTTTGACTAGCTTTGATTCTAAATACATAGCTAATTGATGAACCATAGTCTCTAGATCAAGCCCTGGCATGTCAACATAACTCCATGTGAAGTTTATTTTCCTTTCCCTTAGGAATGCTGCTAGGAGTTCTTGTTCTTCTGATAATAGTGATTCCGCATAGAATGTGATATGTGGGGCCTCCTCTATTCCTAGGTTGACAAGATTTCACTTTTGGCCAAGACTGCTGACTTCTCCTCTTGAATATCTCTTAGAGGAATATTGAATCCTTCATCCTTGGCTGCCTCAAAGAGGTTTTCACCATTGGATACATCCTTTCTTTTTACTATTTTCTTGTCAGAGAGTTCCATAGTGTGGTTTTCACTCAAGGACTTTGATATGATTCTTAGTTTCTCACTTTTGTGACTGAACGATTCAATTGTTTCCCTATAATAGGCATGTGTGTCCAACTCCATTCTAAACCGTACCTTATGATCCCTATCTAGAATGTTATCCCTCAATCCCATGAATTTTGAGAGTGCCTCATCATTTTTGAATGTATCAAGAACTAGTGGTCCTCGTTGGTCATAGTCGATCAGTTAGGAGTACACTAAACAGATCTCATGATTTTGATGATCGAATTTGAAAGATAAGGTACTAATAATCCAAAGGGTGGTATCCTCAAATAACCTAGGTAGATTGGATATGGTGTCTTCGTCATCACTACTAATATAGGGCTCAGTGATAAAATTATGTGTGTCATCACCTATGAATATTGGTGAGTGTACTTGTGCTAGTACTAGCTAAGGAGAGACATTAACTACTCTAACCAGAGGACTTCAACCAAGTATGGTTATTCTTAGAGGGGTGCATCCAAGACCAAGAATTGTTATGGGTCGCATCTCTGGCATGATAGGTATTATGATCCCATTGTCATTTTATCCCAGTCTTTGATTTCTGTCGTAGCCCATTGCGAGCATCATTGTAGGCCCTTGCTTCTTTCATCCATTGGTAATTCAGGTGTTGGTCTTTCATCTTGATACAACATGTGAGATGGATCTACTTCAATAATCTCATGGCCAAGGTCTCCCCATCTTGTGAATTTAGGATAGTTTTCCAGATACGTTTGTGATGTGGAAGCTTGGTTTTCTTGTGGGCATCCTTGTGATCTAGGAGATTGTGGTAACTCTCCTATCACAAAAGCATTGTTGGGGAGCTTGTAGCTTCCACAAATTTCCTTGTGGATGATAAGCTTGATGTCAGAGATGGTGGGAATGGTGGGGATGGTAGGTGTCTCTGTCACAAAAGTGGATGCGAGAGTGGCGAGGTCAATGTATGGTGTGGATGGGCCCTCATCATTCTTTGGCACTTGAGGGATTTTGTAATACTTGGCTTCAATATTTTTGCAATATGAAAATGGTTCAGGATCTACATGGATGGTAACCTCTTGTCCATTATGTGTAAATTTCACACATTGGTGGAAGGTTGATGCTACAGCTTTCATCACATGGATCCATGGGCATCCCAGGAGGATGTTGTATGGAAAATCAAGGTCCAAGACCTGACAAGTGGTTTCCATGAGCATTGTCCCTACTTGAATAGGGGGTTTAATTGTGCCTTGAGACACCCTTTCTTGGTCATCATATGCTCTTATCGTGATGCCCTTTCCTTTATCAATGGAATCTTCTGATATTTTCAATTTCATGATGAGGCTAAGAGAACAGATGTTCAAACCTGTACCTCCATCCACCAAGACCCTTTGGATTTTACTCTTGTTTACAATGGATTCCAAGTGAAGTGCATGGTTGTGAGATGGTTGGGCAGGGAAATATTGGTTAGAGAATGTAAGGAGATTAGGTGTTATGATATTTTAGATGATAGCTTGGAATTGCTCTACATCAAGATCTGTGGGGACAGTGGATGAGGCTAATGCTTCCTCAAGGATCCTTTTATGGGCTGATGATATTTTAAACAACTCCATGATGGAGATGTGTGTTGGCATTCTTTTGAGTTGGTCTAGGACATTGTAACCATTAGGCACGGATCTAGATGAAGGGACTCTATTTGGTTGGGATAATCCTGGAATGGTTACTTTATTGCCTCTTGTGGTGACTCCACAATCCTTGACATGGGAACCCTTGATGGTGATGACCATGCAGTCTTCATTTAGGGAGGCAATGACTAATTCATAAACATGATTTACACTACCCTTTCCTTTATCATTTGTATTCCCTTTGTTGCCATGATACAACATCAGATTCATATAGATTTTAAGATCTTGATTTCCTGTAGGTTGTTCCACATTTATGATTTTCTTATCGATGAGATCTTGAATGATGTTTTTGAGTCTCATGTAGCTATTTGTGGTGTGGCATTTGATTTTATGAAATTCACAAAGTTAATTCTCATTATACCAAGGAGGTTTGACATCAGGTTCTTGGTAGTTCTCAAATGTAGGAGGCTTGATAATTTTTTTGTCGATCAACTTTTTCATTATGTCCTCAAGTGGTTCCCCCAAAATGGTGTATTTTTGTTTGGGATGAATTTTGCATTGGGGTGGTCCTCTTTGATCATTGAGGTTCTTGATGGTTGGATTATTGTTGGGTTGATATGTTGTGTGATGAGTGTTTTGGTGTTGTATTTGGATTTGCTATGTGGGTGTATATTGGCGTGGACCACTAATGACCACCTTGGCATCGACGACACCATCATTAGTAACATTTTTATTTCTTTCCCACATACAAGGTTTATCATTGTAATTGGATGGTGGGCGGTTGTTTTGCTATTTGTGATATGATGGTTATGTCACAGGTTGGGTCACAAGGGCTCTTTCAATGCTAAGTGCCTTGGAAATTAGTTGATCATATGTGGTGATGCATTAAACCTTGAGATGAAATGCCAAGCAGCTTTCAAGGTTAGCTATGATGGTGCAAACTTGTTCTTCTAGCATGGTCCACTTGCTCTGATTGGCCTTGGATCATCATCGTTGAAGGAATGAAGCAAAAGATTCATTCTTTCCTTGTTTTAGAGTGTATAGTTCTTCGAGACTAACATCCATTGCAATGTTACATGCATAGTTCCTAATGAATGTATCCCTAATTTCTTGGAATGTTCTAATGCCTGAAGGTAACCAAGAGAACCATTCTATAACAGGGCCTGCCAAGCTTCTAGGAAATTGCTGCATTAGATAAGTATTGTTAGATGCGACCTCCATGCAATGAACCTGAAATACCTTGATGTGGTTTTTAGGATTTCCCATCCCTTGATATTTATCAAATTTAGGGATCTCAAATCCCTTGGGGAATGGTTTCATCTCTAAGCTCCTATCAAATGGATAGGGACACAAGTTGCTTGGAATTTTGGTTGTTCACCCTGATTGAAGGTCAAGCACTTGTTGCGAGAGCAACCTACGTTGTGTCGTCACATCACTTTGTGGATCAGGGGGTGGGATGAAGGTGTTTTGGGGTGTTTTAATCATGGGTTGTATGGGTGGGTTGGTTGGTGCATTGTTCAATGGTACCTATATGTTATGGCGAGTGAGGTAGGCTTCCACCTATTTTTATATGAACAACGCCTTTTGTTGATCTTGTTGTTGTTGCACTAGGATTTGTGCTTGTTGTTGAGCTTGTTGCTATTCCAACAATGCTTGTTGTTGTGCTTGATGTTGTTTCCATAATGCTTGTTGTTGGGCTAGAAATTATGTTGCTTCTTGCTACTCTTGGTATTGCTTTAGTACTTGCTGATATTCTTGCACTTGTGTTCCTTGTGCAAGAAGTTGTGCTTGTGCTTGTGCTTGCTTTGCTTGATATTGAGCTTGTGCTTGTGTTGATTGTGCTTTTACGACTTGTTTCTGCAATAGAAGTTGTGTTTGAGTGGTCCTTTGTGCTTGTAATGCTTGCACAACTTGGGCAGCTTGTTTTTGTTATTGTTGCAATAATGATTGAGCTTGTTGCACTTTTTGTGCTTGTTGCGCTTGTAAGGCGGCTTGTGTAGTTTGGGTGACCTGCACAACTTAAGCAACTTGTTGAGCAGCTAGGTGTGTGGCTTTTTGTTTCTACACTTGTTGGTATCCTCTTTGAAAAGTAGCTTGCAATGTTGTGTTGTATTGGCTTGATGTGGTGAAAGTTGGTGGTAGTGGGGGTGGTGGTGGATTTGGAATGGCATTCAAAGTGGTGGTGAATGGTGATGTTATGTTGATTATTTGATTAGTGGATGGTGGTGTTTGTGTGGTGAGTGGTGTTGTTGATGTGTTTGGCCCTTGAGAGACCATGCTTTGTGATGTTATGGGGGTGTTTGATGATGTTGCCATTGCTTGTGTGTTTTTCATTTATTGTTGTGATATCAATGACAAATTTTGGGTGTTTGGTGTAATACTTTGATTGGTGGTTGGGATATTGTTTTGATTGATACTTAATAGAGGGGGAAGCTCTAAACCAAGGAGTGGTGTGGATGATAATGGAAGTGGTGGGATAGGTGGAAATGTAAGAGGTGTTAGTTGTTGTGTGGTGTCAAATATGCCCCCTGGTCCGAACATATCTCCCTCTTCTTGTGAATTTGTGAGAAGGGGTGTCTATGGCATTGCATGAAAAAATGATGATGATGGATCATGATGGAATGTAAGAGGAACATTCTTGTGTAATGCTTTTTGGGGTATTTTTTGTTCCAATGTGGTATTTGTGTCCAAGTTTTTATTATTAACAAGGGGATGTGATTGAAGAGCATTAAGGAATGTGTTTCCCTTGTTGACATTAGGTTGGGTTGGAGCAAATGATGTTGTGATTTGTGGAATTTTTTACGTGATGTTTTGGGATGGAGGTGTAGATGAAATGGGGATGGTGGATGAGATAGGTGGAAAGGATGTCTCCACTATGGTACTTACATCAAAATCCAAAGGCAACTTGGCCCCTTGTTTTGCTAGTTTAAGCATGTATAACAAAGGGTTGAGTCTCATCATGATGTTGATGATTTTATGATTCTCTAGATTTTGAAGCATTTTAGTCATTTCTTCATGAGACATTCCAAAGGTAAGATTGTCTCCTTGATTTTCTTCTTGCGGATTTTGTGATGATGAGAGGGTCAATAGATTACTTGATTTGGTGGGATTCATTTATGCATTTGTTTGACTAAGATCACTTGAAGCAGGTGTTTCTTTGTTGGCTTCCATACTTTTCTTGTATTGAGATCTAGTTAGAACCATAAAACAAGGATCAATCTTTGAAAATATGGGAGATGAACCTCTTGATTCCTTGGATCAATTTTTGTTTTATGCTCCAAATTAGAATGTTTTAGGATGCCTTGAGGATCAAAGGTGATGATATGATGATGATGTTAGGGATGGATGATAGGGATGTTCTTGGCTTTTGGTAAATCTTGAATGAGATACTAGGTTTTTAGGACTTGTGGATTTTGATTTGGTTTTGAGATTTTGTCCTTGATTTTTATTTTGATTTTGATTTGGATATTAAACAAAAAGACCCTAAGATGTTGGATGATGATCTAAGGGATAGCTTTATTCAAAGGATGATGATTTGAATATGTGCGAGGAGAAGGATGCATCTACCCACACCTATTCAAACAAGATGATTTGTTTCACTAAGCATATGTAGAAGGATTCATCTACATATACTAAGCTAGACAAGATGATTTGGATAACTTTGACTAATCATATGCAAAAGGATGCATTTACACATGATTAGCAAAAGGTGTTTGGACAAATGTTTTCAAGGATTTAGTCTCAATGATTTTGATGATTTTGATTTTGCCACAAAGCCTTGTATTAAGGAGGATTTCAAGATTTTTCAAAAGGTGATGATGAGATGGATTTGTTTTGATGTTTGGAGGATGGATGAAAAATAGATTTTGATATGTTTTGATCCTAAGATGAACCTAAAAAGGACATTTTGTTTTCCTAGACCAAGGTATTGAAGAGCATGCAAATGCTTCCTAAAGACCTTTGTGACCAAGAAATGATTTCATTTGAACATTCATTTTCAGATTTCCAATCAATGATTTTTTTTTCTTTTTGGGATTACGAGTCTTCATCACATATGAAAATTCATTTTTCTTAGCTTTTCTTAATGTCTTTATTTTACCAAAAATACTTTCTTCAATTAGGTTTTAAAACTAAGATGTCCAATGTCTTAATTTCTTCAAACACCACAAGATATGTTATGTGGAAATTCAATGAACTCAAGGCAAGGGTTTTCCTATAGTCTACTTAAGGAGACAAATTGAGATATAGTCCAATGTTTAGAAACCTCTAAGGATGTGAATCCCAAGGGAAAGCAATAACATATGGATTGAGTCAATTGTATTTGTCCTCAAAAGGGTTTGAAATTTGGATGATGTTAATTGTTTATTTTTGAGATGTTTCCGATCAAGCAATGCATTTTGTAACCCAAGAATAAGTACAATCCTATGGATGTGTAAGACAATAATTGTTGGATTCCCACTTGGACAAGTACAACTACGCTTATCTCTAGCGAATGGTTAGATGCTTGACCCCACTGGCTCCCCTCAATAGCACTCACTTATACGGGTCATCCAAGCATCAACACCCATGAAACTCCCATGGCATGTTCTCCATTTCTACTAGAAGATCGTAAAAGTGTGGGGTGGCTTGAGAATGACCATTCTTGCACCAAAAAATAGATAAAAGGATTTTGGAAAATTCTAGCACATGGGTTTTAGTAAGGACTTTTCGTTCAGGGAAATTGACCCATATGACAAGAGTCCCCTTTCGGATCCATCTTGTTGGAATCAACCGCGTGATATTGGCGTTTCATCCAATATCCACATTTATATCCCAGTTGGAAATACTCTTGGATTTAGAGTGTTACCAGTTGAGATGTTCCCTTAGGTGACTACTTTTTCCCCAAGGTAGGCCATCTAGGATAAACAAAAGCAAATGAAGAATAATATTTGTAACTCAATCAATCCTTGTTGGCAACAAATAGAAAGAATATACGCAACAATGCCCCCACTCACACTTGAAAAATATGTTATTCAATTTTAAGCCCAAATCGAAGTGTAGAAGTGATTGCTTTATCTCATCCTAAAGTCATGAAAAAGACATTTTGATTCTCAAGATCACTATAAAGCATGAGAGAAGCACATATGTCCTTTTTCGATGGTTTTAGTCTAAGTAAGCCCTCACAAAAACAAAAGCTACACTTGTTCTTTTTATATCCACAAAGCAATATGTGAGTTCATTTTAGAGCACCAAATCACAAGTGAAAGAAATTTGTTCAATTTGTTAATCCAATAAATGAAATCTAGTAAATTGTTGGTCCTAAAGTTCATTTTAGCCTTTGCAAGAAGAAATTGATAGGTTCTTTTTAAGCCCAAATGAAAACTAGTGTTCTAAGAATGAAAAGATAAAAAATTCTTCAAATAGTGTTAAACAGACACTAGAGTGTTTTAAAACACTTTGATTTCATAATACATAGCTCTCATAATCCTTCTTTCATCAATTTTGATTTCCCACCTACAAAGAAGAAAAAATGATCAGATTCTGGAAAAAAACATAGAAGTTAAAAACCATAAAACAGAAGGTAAATAAATCATAAATCAAAAGCACATGCAAAAAATCAAATTTTCCCTTTTACTGTCTCCCAGCGTCGCAACTCATGAAGGCGTCATTTTTTGTTCTCCCACCGGTGCTCTCACAATGCCGCTTACCAATCAGTAGCACTATGTGTCAAGATAGAGAGCTCGATTGCATCGGAATTTTTCCCAATGTTGCAGTTTGTGTCCAGCATCACTATTTTCAAAAATTTTAAAAAGTCTTGCAAGTCAACGAGTCCAGCGGCGGAGTTAAAAATTAAAATTTTTTTGGCAGGATGAGTCCAGCGTACATTTTGTGTTTTACGCGGTGCCATATAGTGACGTTGACGAGCCCACGGTGCCAAAACAATGACCCTGATGAGCCCATAGTGCCAAAACAATGATGCTGACAAGCCTACATTGGAATTTCCTATGTGTGAAGAAAAATTTAGAATTTTCAAGAAAATGTTAGAAATAATGATGTCAGCCCTCCTTCTAGTGCCAAATGTGCGAACCTTTTTCCTAGTACCTACAAAACAACATGAATAAACTAGTTAAACAATGAAATGCAAGCCAAAAAAAGGATTCCCCATGAAATACATTTACAACATTCAAATTAGGAAGAAAATATTGAAGAACACAAAACAAATAACAAAACAAAGATTGAATCCTAATTAGAAGAGAAAACTCTTGATCCCATGGGGGAATTGGTGCCAATTTGATGTGAAAATTGGCCCTTTCCCAATTCCTATGATTGCAAGCTTTGATATGTTGACTTGATGAAGAGATTTGATCCACTTTTGATGATGAATGGTGGGAGCTCCAAGCCAAAAAATCTGCAATAACCTAGCTAAGAACTCAAGATTAATGAATGGAAATGGCTAAGTATTTTAGCATGGTAACTTTGCTTGGATTGCGGATGATCAAATGAGGATATGAGATCTTTATTTATAGAATTCTAATATGGATGAATGTCCAAATTTGAGAAATGTGGGACCAACATTCATCCAATGATATGATGCCACTTGTCAAGCTATAAATGGATGATGGATGTGCAAGATTCGGGGTTTGTGCCAATAAACGCCAATATTTGAAATTAAAATTTGATGAAATGACATGTAAGAGGGAAGGGAAAATGTAATAAGTGCCACTTGGCTCAAGGTGAAGGACATGTAAGATTAAATTATTTCCTTGTTGGATGTACATGTTGACTTGGAATTTTTGAATTCAAATTGAGAGAATATTCCAAAAGATGCCATGTGAGGAAAATAGGGATTTAATAAATGAATTAAATCTATTTTCATGTGTAACTTGCATTATCTAGAGGATGTGACATGAGATGAGGTTAAATTAATCAAGGGTTAATTAATTTAACAGGATATTAGATGATGTGACCTATTTGACTTAGATTTATGGGTTTATTTAAATCAAATAAGAGGGGAATATGATAAGAGGCTAATTAAATAAAGATTTTGATTTATTTAATTAAAAGGGATGGTGTTAGATTAAATCAAATAAGGTTTTAATTTATTTAATTTAAATGGATATACTTTAGAGATTTAATCAAATAAATTGATTATTTAATTAAATAGGGATAATTATATCAGATGGATTGATTTAATTAACAAGAAGAGTTGACTTAATTAGATAAAATGATTTATTTAATTAAGAGACGAATATTGATGAATTTAATCAAATAGGGGAATTTGATTAAATGGTTAGACGAGGGATGATTCAGGAAGAAATGATGTTAGTAAGTCAGGATCAAATGCAAGATGTCAATCAGTATATTTTACGTGTGTACACTCTAAAATTAGGAGTAGTATGGCCATGTAATGAAGTTTTGAATTTTTAGTAGAAGCCTCTGAAACTTTGCCATCTTTCATACCTATGGGTTTCTACATCTTCATTAACATTTGTAGCCCAATAAGG
>VDFB02049217.1:36750967-37090734 GCA_007258455.2 Sequoia sempervirens | reverse complement strand
CTCTCTCACACCCTCTCCCACACTCTCCCAAACTCTCCCACACTCTCACACTCTATCCCATTCCCACCTTCTCTCCCACCCTCTCCCATAGGAATACATATAATATACATGCACTAATACATATGGGAATATATACATACATACATACAAGAATGCATGCATACATACATGGCACACTAGCATACATGTACATACAAAAATATGAATATATCAACAAAAAATTAATCAAGTGGCATTTAACATAAAAGGAGGAAATAATGCGAGTGCATTATGTTTTTCTTGACATGCTCGCTGAAGAAGAAAAAAATGTCAAAAATAGGACATAACATGAGTGCATTATAACATGCTTGCATTATATTTTGCTTTGGGAATCCCTAAGCCTCAACTTTCTTATTTTCCTTGGAATACGAACCCAAAGGTTTGGAGGCCATTCCCAAAAGCTAGAGACATGGTTTTGTAAATTCTACAATTTTTCACATAATCAAGTTTGTGCTCACCATTAGGATTGCATCTGGTTCAATATTGAAAAAATTGAACACATGGGTAATGTTAGGTTCTCTCTTAGCTATCCAATGATGTAATTTTTCTCACTTTCTAACAATGTTAATCCTTTCATCCATAATTTATTTTGTTTATAGGTCTATTTTTTTCCAAAAAGTAGTGTTTGATGTTTTTTTTTCTAAATTAACTGTTCATAAAAGTTTCAAATAAATTACATTTTTAGAAACTAGACTCCATTCCACAAATTTTTTTAAAAAAATTAAAAATAAAAAATCAATTACTCCAAATTTTGTAGTGGGAGCATGGCCAAAATTCTACTTTTCAAGAAGTGCCCACTTAGAAAATTAGTAAAAAATCAAATATTCATTTAAACATTATCAAACAAATCATGCATCAACTAGATACTATTATCTAACTTCTGACCATAGGGATTTTAAAAATGCTAAAAAAAAATCACCAACCTAGAGTTGTACAAGAGTTGCTATGTTATGTTTTTTCTGAAAAACACAACAATTTGTGTACATCCCTCTTTTGAACCCCTTAATCTCAACCATTTTCAAAATAAATTAGTAGTTTAGAAAGTAAACTCAGAGCACTTAGATCCTTGTTTTTGTTCCATCTCAAATTTTTGAGTGTAGCTATCCTCAATTTCACATCCAAGGTTAGTATTTCCTTATTTTAGAAAAATAGTGACCACTTAAGCCCCCTTTTTGGGAAACATCTTGGTGCAGTTACCCTCTCCAATCTGCCTTCAGTCAAGACTTTCACCTTCCAAAAGGTGTCCACAAGCCTTTCTTTGTTGTAGAGAACTTTTGTATGTTCTAATTGCAATTTCTGAATCTTTCTCTTGACAACACTATCCTTGTCCTGATACATGTTATAGTCCTGACCAATTTTGTTCAGTTCAGCTTCAATTTGATCCAACTTCTCCTTATACTTCTCAACTATATGAGGCCACCAAAGATAGTAATTGTAGATGTTGTTTGTTGTACTAATGCATTATATCAGTTCACTCATCTTCTTCTTCAATTTTGAAAGCAACAACCTGAACTGTTCTTTTAGATGGAGGATTATCTCATCCTCTTCTTTGTCCTAAGACTCTCAAATTATAACTTCCTTAATGCACTCAATAATTTCCTCAAAAAACACATTCTTTGGACTTTCAAAGTCAATATTATTATACTTGAAATAGGTACCCAAAGCATTTTCAATCAGATCCTATTCAAATGAAGGTCTATCAGACCACATGTCAACAATTTTCTTCATACCATCCTCTTCTTGAAAATGTTTCAATAACATTTCTTTGGTTAAGTCCTCTTCTTCTTATTCTTCTTTCATTGATACTACTGCAACCGATTCAACTGATTAAGGTTCATCCATCGATGTATATTCCTCAAATTCATCATCATAGACACCATGTACTACTTGTTCTTTGCCTTTTTTTCAACTTTTGGGTCCATGAGTATTGGAGGAGTATGGATAATAGAAATTTTAGCTCTCTTCTACTTTCTTTCCAATTCACCGGAGGATGATCCAACTTCAAATTTTTTCATCAGCGGGGAAATACTGATCTTCCCAAACTTTCCAAGAAATTCCTTAAAGAAATTTATATATATGTATTCATAGATCGAAGTCTTGATTCTCTATAGTAATTTTGTGAGAAATATATACTATGCTTGCTGAAGTAGTGCCTTCCCTATTCTGAAAGAATATTTTGTAGGAAATTATGTGCACAGTGTACCTTGTAATTGGATCTTTGATTATCAAGATTATTAGAGCTCTCAGATCACTAGTTACACCAGTTAGGGTTTGAACTTTAGTGTTCCAAATGGATTTATTTTTTGGTACATCCCCATTATCACACAACCTAGTTAGATCCTTAATTATTTCTTTTGAAATGCAGTATGGTTTATCCAAGTTCAAAACATCATCTAATCTATTCAAGATAAACCTAATGGCTTCCACATCAATAAAGTAAGGGAATTCATGCAATATGTCCAAATTTTTATGAGCCATACTTCCAAGCTATTTCAATTCATTTGATTTCAATTAATTTCTTACATTCTTGATCTTCTTGCTACGATACTCATCCAAAATTATTTTCCCTTTGATTTCCTTCATTTCTTTTTCCGTATGGAGTGTGTTTCCTTCAAAATACCCAAAATAAGAAAAAATATTTATATAATTGAAATACCTTGATAGATTCACCAATGATCTTGCTTTTCTCCTTTGAATTTCATTGTAGAGGCTCTCCTTCGATTCTCCTTTGATGTATGGAAACAACCGAGGGTTCAAAATTCCCTTTTGTAGCTTCACACACCTAACCTTTATCACATTAAATGTGTTTGTCTAAAAGTTTCTAAAAAAACTACTTTCTCAAACAGTAAGAGAGATTTATTTATAGACCTTTCTTTCACCAAATTTCTACATAAGTGATCACCAACACATTTCAAAACTATTAGCATATTTATTGAAAAAATTCTTCATGCTAGTGCCAACATCTAATAGGAGGGGGATAAGGGATTTGCTTGAATATCTCCCCCTAGTACTAATGGCCTAAGATTAGTTCTTGGAGGAATTACCATAAGTAGATTCTAGTGCAGTCTTGCTTCCTTCTTCTGACTCACTCCTTTTCACCCAATTTTTCTTCATCTAATTCCTTGTCTTTGATAGTTACTTTTTATTTTCCTTTGTCATCCTTCTAATAAATTTTTCTCCTATATACTGGATATCCTTTATCCATTTTTTTGTTTCAATTTTTTTTTGCAATATGCCTAACCTTGTTGTAGTGATAACATAGGATTTCTTTGTTTCATTCTATCATTTCACTAATTTTTTCTAGATCTAGAGTGTTTAGCAATGTTCCCAAGCCTTCTGTAGGTGCAACATTTAGCATTCCTTATATTGAAAGAGTTATTTATCTTACTTTTGTACTCAATTGACTTGTGTCCAAACTTATTATAGTTGAAGCACTAACTAAGAAATGATGGATTTATTGAATTTATTTTAATCCTATACTAAGATGCCATATAATTTATTTTTTTGCAAAAAATGCACTGACCATTAAACTTCTAATCATTAGGCTATCATATTAGATGTCTTCTATTTTGATTTTCTTTCTTAAGATTCTTTTTTTCAGATTTGGAGCATTCTACCTTTTCATGTCCAAGACCTCTTCTTTCATTTGCATCCTTCTATCCTTTAGTTAGCTCATCAAGCTTAGAAAGTTCACTCTTAAGAATAATTATCTACCTTTCAAGTTCTTGTTCATGATCTCTGTATTGCTACAGTTCAATTTCTAGCTGAATTATCCCACTATTTACATGACTACATTCATCAGATCTTTCTTTTAAGGATTGGGCCAGATTCTCCTCATTCTTCTTTCTTTCTTTAATCTTATTATTCATCTTCATCACCATGAATTTCATCTCAAGCTTTAGAGTATCATTATTTCTAGCAAGCTTTTCACATTCTTTAGTTATCTCTTTCAAGGTTTGATTCAGATAAGCATCTTCCATGCTTTTATTTCCTTTTTGCTTCAATTGATCACATAGATCCTTCATCTTTTCTCTTGATTCATTTATTTTATCCTTTAGTGATTGAATGAATTTTTCTATATTTGCAAGATTTAATTTCAATTCCAAAAATTTTCCTTTAGACTGATCCAGATCTTCAAGTGCCACCAAGAGCTATTGTTGAAGATTACCAAAGTCCATTTATTTAAGATCCACCTCAAGCTATTAAATTTTTATAGAGGAACTAGAGCTCTAATACTAACTTTTGAACCTAGGGAAACACTGAGAGGGGGGGCTGAACTAGTGTTTCATAAAACTTAAATCATAAATTAGATCATAAACCATTTATTGTGCAAGAGCTGAATAAAAGATGTTATTGCATGAAGAAAAACATTCACAACACCATGACACCAATATTTTTATGTTGAAAACCCTGTTAGGGGAAAAACTATGGTGGAGGTCAATCCACAAATGTATACTCTATTAAAAGTATGAAATAAGAGGGAATGCACTTGCATATAGGCTCACTACCTAGAGCTCACTACTTAGAAGAAGAAGGTCCACTGCCTTACAAAATGTTTGAGTTACAAAAAAAGATGAACTAAGAAGATAGTATCTCCAAATTCCTGATTATAGTTCCAATTTAGCTCTTATAATAGTATCTTGATCTTTTGTCAGATTCAACACTTAAGCTCTACTCTACTCACATCACGACATACTTAATTCACAAATTGCTACATGCTCTTGCATCCTGATCACATACTCTACACTAGGACTTATTTTTCTCTCATTTTCCATGCTTCAAATGAATTCATCAATGTCATATATATATTCACTACCGAAAATCATTAGATGCCTTGTGTTGGCTTCAAACAAAATATATTTGACAAAATATAAAATATTTATTACATAGTTGGCTCAATTCTTCAACAATACTTAGTGGAAATTTTCCAGAGTTAGCAATAGCTTGGTTGAGGGCCAAATAAAATTGTCCAAACACAAAAATAATTATACAAACACTTATTATACATCCACATACACTATGTGTACCATGTTGGCCTTCATATATTGATCAATAGGAAATCATCCTACCCAACCTTCAAGCTTTCACTTTGATTGATGCGTGATCACAAAAATTCATCAGCAAGGTATATAGTAGATGCATAGAATAATTCATTTAAGATCCACAACCAGAAATGATGATCTAGTGAAATATCATATTAACTAGATACCCTAATCTTCATTTACTATTTTGGTAATACTCTATTTTGTACTTTGTTTGTTGATACAATTGTATCGAGAACTATGGACTAAAGGGATGCCATGGATTGCCATTGGGTTTTCATAAATGGCAACACTATATACTAGCAAACTCCCCAAAATTTCAACATACGCTTTGAAGAAATTTTTTTCCCTATGGCCATAATGAGAGCTATTAGGATGTTTTTGGCATTTTCTACCTACAAGGACTTCAAAGTGTATTGAAAATGGATGTTAAGTCAACATTTATAAATGGTGAACTGGAGGAAGAAGTATACATGGAACAACCTAAATAATTTTAGTTATCTGACAAACCAAATATGGTTTGTAAGTTGAAGAAGGTGTTGTATGGATTGAAGTAGGCTCCTAGAGCTTGGTATGCAAGATTGGATGGATACTTGAAAAAAAAGGATTTGGCCAAGGCTCTGCTAACAACAGTCTTTACTTCAAACTACAAGGTGATAAAATGTTGATAGTATTTGTATATGTTGATGATATCAATTTTGGTGGAAATGAAGGCATGTGTAAAATTTTTGCTGAATTTATGCAAAAAGAATTTGAGATGTCTATGATTTGTCAATTCAATTTCTTCCTTGGTCTACAAGTGAATCAAATTGATAAAGGGATATACATTTCATAATCTAAGTATGTAAAAGAGTTGTTGAAGAAGTTTGGGATGGATGATTCCAAACTGGTTAGTACTCCTATGGTAACTGGATGTAAGATAAACAAAGATGATGAATCTTCTAAGACTGATAAGAGAAAATATAGATCTATGATTAGTGGACTGGTGTATCTTACTACTACTAGACCAAATATTATGCATGCAGTATGTATAGTTTTTGGATTCCAAGCAGATCATAAAGAGGCACATGTTACAACTGTAAAGAAGGTATTTAGATATCTTAATGGTACACTAGATTATGTCTTATGGTATCCTAAGGGTGCTGATTTCACCTCAAGTGCTTATACTGATGCTAATGGGGTCAAATGTGTAGATGACCAAATGAGTACTAGTGGTGGTGCTTTCTTTCTTGGTGGAAGATTGGTCTTATGGTTAAGTAAAAAGTAAGAATCGATTTCTTTATCCACTACAAAGGATGAATATATTACTGCAATATCCTACTACACATAGGTTTTGTGGATGAAGAAAATTTTGAAAGACATTGGAGTAATGTGTGATGAGCCTATTCCTATTTTCTGTGACAACACAAGTGCTATAAATATTTTAAAGAGTCTAGTTATGCATTCAAGAAAAAAACAAATATCTATCAAATATCATTTCTTGAGAGAAAAAGTGTTGGAGAGTGAAGTTAGATTGGAATATGTAACAACAAAGGAACAAATTGTAGATATACTTACTAAGGCTCTTTTGAAGGATACTTTTGAGCATCTTAGGGAGAGGTTGGGGGTCATTGGCCCTCTAAACTAGGTGCACATGCAGGTGCATCAATAGAATGAATTCACACATTCTTCATCTATTTGGAATAATAAATGGGTCTACTCCACAGGGGAAGTAGAAAAGGTTTTCATTGTTGTAATATGAGTGTACTCCTAAAGGGGAGTAATTAGAGTTTTTAATCTTTGGATTGATGTCAAAGGGGGGGAGAAATTCATGTGAAAAATAGTTACAAAAGAAGAGAAAGTGTTCTCCTAGAATATTGTGTAGGATGTTGTCTTTGATGGTTTTTAAAATCATGTGTTGCCATCAATGACAAAGGGGGAGATTGTTGCAAGTGTGAGCTAGTTTGGTGGTGTTTCATTAATGTTGTTATTGATGTCAACAAAGTTCAATACATTGTAGATTGCATATGTATATTTGGGATGCTATTGAGATGTTGTGAGCACATGGAGCTATCTTTATGTTGTTGCAGATGTGATGGATTAGTAAGTTTCCAAGTGCTTTTGAGAAAATTAATAAAGAAGAGAAGTTAGAATGTGTTTAGAATGTGATTTGGTATGTGTTTTGTGTTTCTCCTGTGTTGATCCCATGCTTGTGTAAATGTAAAGGTTTGATAATGGTGATTTTGTGGTGATATGTCTTGAGTTTTAGCTTTTGGTGCGATGATACATGAAAGTTATGTTCATTGGTATGTGAATTGCTCTAGTAGAGTTGGTCTTCTATGGACTAGGAAAAATATTTCTGCTCTACAGTCCTTTGTTATTTTGTTCCAGATCTTGCAGATTTGGGATGTCTTCTGAAGGAATTCTCTAGGTTTTGGAAAAAGTACGTTGAAGTTTTGTGGTCTAGAAGTCATGTTTCAGTGTTTCAGTGTGTGTTTGCATAGTTTGGATGGACTGGAGAAAGGTGTTTAGTATTTGAAGCATACTACATTTTTTGCAAATGTATCTAAAGAAATATAAGATGTATTCTCATGCATACTGAAGCGTGTTGTGGCATTCGTGTGTCATCTTCTTATTAGGAAGCATGTACATCAATGTTCATTTGTGTTTTCATTAGGTTTGGCCAACTTGGTGTTTACATTTCATTCAAAGAATAAAATTTAATTAAGGAATCGTGTGGTTGATCTAAGATATTATTTTTGATCTTGGATAAATGTTCTATTGGTCCACTCTAATTCCTTTCCACCATAGGAATGTTGATTTGCTAGCTTAATTTGAATTTATCAAATGAAGTGAATGTGGTGGGCCTTGGAGAAATTTTCTAAGGTTCAAGATGGTATAAATTCTAGTCAAATTGTGAAGAGTTGTATGATAATGGGATGCGAAGTGACAAAGTGAGCCGCAAATCATAAGGGTAGAAGTGTGTGAAACTATGTTGAGGCAGCAATTCTTCATTGTGTTGGATTCCTGAAGGTAGTGAGCTAAAAGGTTTCTACAATCCTTTATTCAAAGCTATGGATGTGTGTTAATTATTGTGGTGGATCTTTTGTTCTCTTTTGTATTTGTAGGCAGTGAGCCTCCCTATTGGACAATGAGTCCTTTCTATAGGCAGTGAGCTTGTGCATTCGGTTTTATAGTCTCTTTATATTGTGATTTAACCCTCATCGTGGTTTTTCCCTTATTAGGTTTTCCATGTAAAAATCTGGTGTTCATTTTTTTGATTTACTTTTTGTTATTTGTGTTTCATGCTCTTACTTAATAACATAATAGTGTGATTCTGGAATTGATCAGTGTTGCAATTTTTAAGTTTGAATTTTGTGAAAATTGATTCACCCCCCTCTCAATTGTCTTGCGCCTGTTTAACACTTCATGCTAACATTTCTTCTATCCTTCATCCTCTAGTCTTGCCATCCATTTCAAGAGTGCATTCATGTTCTTTAAACCTACCTATCCTCTCGAGGGGGAATACCACAACCCTCCTGGTCATCCTTCCTCATTCTCTTTACATTGGGGCATAGTTCATAATTAAATTTTCTTTGACACAACGAGATAAACTGCATTATGTCAAAGAAGGGAAAAAGTAGACACTAAAAAGTGTCCTAAGTCTACAAGTGTCATTTTTCTTGGTCCCCGCCCTCTGATAATTGAATAATTTTAATTATTTGATTATTCTTGATCATATTTTGGGTATGTGTAGGATCATGATGGGCCAAAAAGTGGCGATATGATGGGTATGTGTAAGCTATGTGGCTGGCGACTTTTTTTACCCAAAATTGATGAAATGAAAAGGGGTTTTAAAGGAGATTCTCAAATTTTCACCATTATAAATTATAATTTAAATAATTTTAATTTAATAAATAATAATTATTGATTTTCTATTTGAATTATGATTAAAGTCTTGATTGATAGGTTGATTGAAAAAATCTATAACTTTCAAATGGTATCACATTTTTTGAATCTGAAACATGCATCACATTCTATGCTTTGCATACTATAGGACTAAAAGATAAATTTGAATTTCATGAAGTTTTGACCATATTATGGTGGTCAGACATATGAATTTTTTATATTTTTTACAAGTAATAAAAAATTCATAATTAATTATTTACTTGGAAAAAATTTATAAAAAATTATACATCACATTGGGACATGATTCCTATACTTATATCTAAAATATTATAAAAAAATATCATCATTTTATCATGGTTAGGGTGTTCAGACATACACCTACTTATTATTTTCTTGAAATTTCAAATTTTTACCGAATAGTTTTTTTTTTTATGAAATAAACCTAGTAGTTTAGAAACTACATTCAATTTGCTAAAGATTCTATTCTTATTGCTACAGATTCTATTCTTACATATTTTTGAAATAATATCTAGATAACTTATTCAAATTTTTATGTCAAGTTGCCTATCAAATTTTTATGTCAAGTTTCCTAACTCTGATTTTTCTGAATTTTTTGCCACTTAAGGGCCTATTTTTTCCATGATGATCCTGCACATACCCTTCCTCTATTAATTAAATAATTTTTAATTATTTAATTAATTCACTTTCTAATCTTTGTTCTATCTTGATCAATTAAAATAAATTAATTGCATCACTAACACCCCCTTTCTTCAATAATTAAATAAATCATTATTTATTTGATTATTTATCTTTCATCATCTATCTATAGTCAAATAATAATAATTATTTGACCTTTTATTCTTCTATAATTAAATAATTGTCAAAATTATTTAATTATGTGTCATTCCTCTCTTCTGAATAAATATTTCAAATCAATTATCCATGACTAATTTTCATCTCCCCATTTAATTAAATGCTCCTTTTTCATTTTCTCCAAATAAATAATTTGGATAAATTATTTATTTACTAGTTGTCCATTTTCTCCATTTTCTAATAAATAATTTAAAATAAATTATTTATGCACCTCTTCTAGTCAAATATTCCCTATAATTAATCATTTTCATAACCTTCATTGTTGTCATAGCCATCAAGCATCATAGCCATTGACATCATGCCTATCATAACCCTTCCATGAATAACATATTCTTGGAGCATCAATCCTACACCGTCAATCTTGGAATATTTCTAGCAGATCAATCTAGACCATCCATTTGAATGGTTTTCTATAAAAGAATCCTTCCTCTCCCATTTTCAACTTAACAACCATTTTTTCTCCAACTTTCTACTTACAATTTGTAGGTATTTGCACAAGTACAACTTCAAATTTGAGGGAAAATATTGCAAAAGGAGAAATAAGAGAGCAAGAGAAGTGAATCAATTGCAAAGGGGGATGTTTTACTTTGAATGCATTTCATTTTTCTTCCTCTTTGTTTGTATTCTCTTGTTTGGATGTGGTTAATAGCTTAGAAATGTTGGCTATCACTTTATCTAGGCAAGGAATTCTCTAACCCCATCTTATAGTGGGATGAAAAATGAGATTCCTGAATAGAGTGGGAATGCGAGGTAAGTGGATGGTTGGGATTTTTGTGATGTAGATGCCTCATTTGACTTGCTTTCCTTTTCATTAGGGACCCAAACCATTTTAGTTTTCATCTTTACTTTTGGAGGTATGTGCTTATATAGCTTTTTGGATGTATTTTTCATTGACTTTTTGCATTGATGTCCTAAGGCATGAGGACCCTTAGGATTTTTTATTTTATACATAGAGGCATTGAAATTTTTTCCTTTGAAACCCATGGGTATGGTGGAATGAGTGGAAGCTTCATGTTTAGACAATGTGTGCATTACTTGGTCATGATTAGGATTTTTAGAAGATTGATGGATGGATGAATAAGGGGATTGTATAGTGGAGGTATGTGGTGTTGGGAGTAATGTAGGTAGATTAGATGGAGGGATATTAGGATTTGGAAGCAATGGTGGAAAAATTGATGGTGATTTGTAGCATAATGGAGGAGGGTGGAAACATATGTTTTAGGCATATGATAGGATTTATGGTGGAAAGAGGACTTAGGATGGATGGAGGAAGTACCAACATCTTTAGCTTTTTTTCCTTGGGGTGAGTATCCAAGGCCAAATGAGTGTGGAGTGACTTTGACATGCATGGGTTCCAAAATACCATCTTCATGAAGGCCTAAACCTTTACCTTGGTAATTTATGTTTTGGAGTATGCGATAGGCAATCAGACTAGGTATAGGTGGAACACTAGACATGATTTCCTTATTGGAAGAGGAAAATGAAGCAATGAAATATAATGACCTTGTTGTTATTCTAAGGAGGAACATTAATGAATGAGGGTGGAAAGACCAAGTGGATATGATGGTTGAATTGTAATGGGGTCAATAGTGGGTGATGGAGTATTATTAGAATCTTGATTACCACTATGTTCACTTAGATCCAAGGTATTTGTTTGATCTTCTATGTGTGCTTAGGAGGCATATGTCTCATCAAGGGAAGTGGATGTTGATAGATCATAGATAGGGCTAGGTGGAGGTGTATTTGGGATATATTGCTCATGGATAGGTATAGGATAAAGTTTCTCATGGATATCTTCTTCATAGGTAATAACTTGATCATAGAAAATATATTGGTTATGGATAGGTTGGACGAAAGTGGTTTGACCTTCATTTGGACTAGGGCTTGATGTTTCCACATGCTTAAGAGTAGAATTTTGATATAAATCTTGGGTTTATTGAATTAAAGTGGAAGGGGATGACTCTTGAGTGGGCTCAACATGTTATAGATGGAAAACAATAAGGAGACGTGATGGACGTTGGCTTAGGCTTAATGGGGGAGACTCTTGGATAGGCTCAAGGGGGAGACTACATGATAGGGTTGTAAGAATGGGAATTGTGTTTGAAGACTCTTTGGTAGGTTCAAACATATCAGTTGGATGACATTGTGATGTTTTATTCCTTACTAGGAGCCCTTGGGTGACATCCATTGTAGGTGTATCAATGGATTTGGGTAATTCCATAGGTTGATTTTTGAAATGTATGAATTTAGGGAATAGATTTGTTGGAGGATTAGATGATGGTGAGGTTAATGAAGAGTTTGATGGGTTATAAGGTGGAGAGGACAATGGATTAGGACTAGGACATGGTGGCTTAGGGATAGGAATTTTATTGGAGGATGGTATGATAAAGTTATACAGTGTATGAACTAAATTGGTGTTCCCCTTATCAAATCGAGCATGTGAATTGAAAGTCTCTTGATTTTGTTTCCAAGGTGGACTTGGGATCCTATGTTCTTGCTATGATATGGGTGGATGTATTGATGTGGAATTTGTTGGGATTGTTAAAATCTAATGATTTTTACAGATTGATTTTACTAATAAATTTCCAGATTGGTACTACCATGTGCATATTTCACCCATATTTTTCCCATATAGCCCTTTTGAATCCATTGAATCATACATCTTTGCTAACATTTGTTTGTTGTAGGCTTATTGGTGTGACAATATCAAGGTCTCCCCAATCTGTTTTTTTAATAAAACATATGTGTTGCCTATCGACAAGACATTTCTACTGTTATGGTGATTGGATTTCATCTACTGGTAGTTATCAGCATGACAGTTTCTTTGTTTCAGTGACCGAGGAGAAACCTATCGGTAGGAGTTTGGTCATCGAGATAGTGTCATCAAATTTGAAGTGTCTCCTCGACTTGTGCATATTGAGGTTCACCAGCAGGAGCTTGGCGGTGTCAGCATTATGTCTTGGAGAATATCTTTTGTCTTACCGACCAATGGTGGGAGGATACATATCGGTATAAGTTGGAGCTATCACTGTGAGGTCTCAATGAGTGACCTTCGGTCTCACCGACACTTCATTTGAGTCTTTTCTTCAGCCAAACATAAGGTCTTCGGTGAAGGGTCATGGAAAAGTATATATGTCTCACCAACAGAGCATAAAGGTTCTTTTCAAATGGCTTTCGGTGTGAGAATTACATTCTCTTGGAAAACATGAATGATCTCAGGGATTTTGGTAAAAAAAGGATCATTCTATATGAGGTCTCCCCAATATTAGATGGTCACAACAAAGTATTTTGGACTGATGGTGCATTGATGAGAGAGCCAATAAGTCACAGTGACACACAAGATTAGTAATGGGCTTTCATTATGACTTGATGAACTCTATGGCACTTCTCCCCAATTTTGAGTTATCTTGGTGAAGGAAAATGAAGGATGCATTTTGGTGTGAGTGTGCTTATGTCACACTGACATGCATGATAGATGAAGATTTTTGGTGAAACTTAATGTGGTCTACATGGTTTCTCCCCGAGAGAGATAGGTCACGATGATGCATAGAGAACACTGGATGATTGACTAATGATTGAATTTCCTTTGACATACTTTCTAGATATCTTAGTGACCGTTCCATTAGCGATTAGTAAAAGATTCAAGCACTATGGTCAACATGTATATGTTTGATAACCATTGCAGGCCAACATGGGATTTCAATATGAGTTATTTTCCTAATGTTGGTGTATAAATATGCACCTCGATTGTAATTGAAAGGGGGGAGATTTTAGAATCAGATAGTAGGTAGATTAGGAATGGACATAGTAGAATAAATTTCTCATTCCATAGACTATGTTGCATGTTTTCAAATGGCAATTTCAATAAAATTTAGCTAGTGTGGCAGTTTATTTTTGGTATCAATTATATATTGAGTTTATTGAAAAGTATTGCTAAGCTATCTCCAAGTTGATTCTTTTTGGTTATTTAAATTGAAGTAACAAGCTTATTTTTAGTTTATCAATGCACATTTGTTGTATATTTGTGATTAATCTATTGGTTCTCTCAAGTAGAGATTAAATCCTTTTTGTTAATCATAGTAATCAGGGGGAATTCATTTGGATTATTAAAGTAGAGCTTAGTGGTCAAAATATTGCATGTTTATACAAGTTATAAATAGATCATATGCCATCAATTTGAGCTTCTACCAAAATAAGTTTCCCACTTCTATTTCATTTAACTCCACATACCCAACAAGGTACTGGTCTTTGCAATTTCATCATTTGAATTCATTCAGTTTCTTTATATCTATTAATTAAGCATTTTAGGATTTAGATCAGAAGATTTCTATCAAGTTTGATTTCATTTGTTCACTTCCCTTTACCATTGTGGACAAAGCATTTCAGAAGGACAAATCATAAGTTAAGTCTACTTCATTCAAAAAGGTACACTTGCCCAAGGTTTGGCAGCACCTAAAGAATAGACGGTTGATTTCTCTTGACCTTGTCTTCTACCCTAAAGTGTATCAAGAGATTGGTAGCCTCTTGAGGCATTCTGCCTATGTTTTTGACAGCTAATAGAATTGACATGATAGGTCTAGATGGGTTAGGTTGGCATAATGATGAAGGTGACACATAGGATTTTGGTTGAGGTTGGAATGGTGTTTAGACTTCTTGTGGTATGATTTGTTGTTGTAATAATGATGGAGGGGTTGCATATGATAATGGTTGTTAAGAGCTAGATTAATATGGATAAGGGTTGACATTGGAAGAGGTATGATAGGTTGATGAAGGGGTAACATGATATGTGGACTGATGAGGTTGATATGATGATAGAGGCACAACATATAGGATTCATGTGAAATTTTTTGATGTGGTGATTGGATTCGATGTTGTTCTTATTGGACTTGACAAGTGGCCATGAGGTATTGGGCTTACATGCTATGAGTTTTTGCATTTGAGGTGATTGGTTTGTTTGAAGTTTTTTGATCATGTCATGGATTCCTTGAATGATTTGTTGGTTTAAAGGTGATTGACTTGTTTGAGCTTCGTGAAGTATGTGAACAATATTTTGTGCTATGTCTTCTTATGTTGGCATGGTGTCACCACGATGACAATTTAAAATGATTAGTATGTGAGTGCTTGGATGACTAGGATAATTTGGCTTAGAAATATTGGATGATGTGGAAAATGTTTATTGAAAGTTTTAACTTGGGGAATATCAAACACAAGATATCACATGTAAATGCATGAACACACAGACCAAACATTTGATGATAAATTTGTCTTTTATTATTAAATGATATGATTAAGAAAACACTTGAATACACAACAAGAAGCCTAATGTTATTCAAGTGGGTATGGCCAATTAGATCTTGAGCTAGGATGTAGAAGGTTGACTAGGGATGATTTGAAAGAAAAATAATTCCACATAGTTGGAAGAAAGGGGTAGCCCACTCATCACCTTCACTTCCCAAAGGTTGTCCTTTGGAGGGGTGTGTGATCCAACTAGGCCTCCTAAGAAGGGTATGACAGAAGCAAACCAAGTGAGGTGTGGGTATGTGCAGGATCATGATGGGCCAAAAAGTGGCAAGATGATGGGTATTTGTAGGGTATGTGGTTGGTGAATTTGTTTTTACCCAAAATTGATGAAATAAAAAGGTTTTTAAAAGGATATTCTCAGCTTTCCACCAATATAAATTATGCTTTACTTTAAATTTAATAAATAATTATTATTCATTTTCTATTTGAATTACGACTAAAGTCCTAATTGATAGGCTGATTGAAAAACATCTATAGCTTTCAAATGGTATCACATTTTTGGAATTCAAAACATGCATCACATTCTATGCTTCACATACTATAGGATTTAAAAAAATAAAAATTGAATTTCATGAAGTTTTGTCTAAGTTAAGTTGGTCAGACATATGAGTTTTTATATTTTTCAAAAGTTGTAATAAAAAAATCATAATTAATTATTTACTTTGAAAAAAATTACAAAAAAATATGCATCACATCCATACATGAGTCCTCTACTTTTGTCTAAAATATTATAAAAAATTATTATCATTTTATTGTGGTTAGGGTGGTCATACAAACACCTACTTCTTATTTTTCCCCTAAATTTTAAGTACAACTGCATTGAAATTTCAAATGTTCACAAAATAGATTTTTCTTTTTTAAAAATAAACCTAGTAGTTTAGAAACTAAATTCAATT
Organism: Sequoia sempervirens; assembly: GCA_007258455.2. Taxonomy (NCBI): domain Eukaryota; kingdom Viridiplantae; phylum Streptophyta; class Pinopsida; order Cupressales; family Cupressaceae; genus Sequoia; species Sequoia sempervirens. The sequence continues at coordinate 37,074,695 of VDFB02049217.1, read as the reverse complement.
TTCTATAGATTCTATTTTTACATATTTTTGAAATAAGATAGATAACTTATTGAAATTTTTATGTCAAGTTGCCTAGCTCTGATTTTTCTAAATTTTTTGCCACTTAAGGGCTTGTTTTTTCCATGATGATCCTGTACATGCCCACATTTTTAATCACACACTTGATTCACAATCACAGTTGTTAATTGACCCTTAGAAATGAAATATGTCAAAGCAAACAATGAAATCACTGATTCTATTTAAATCTAAAATCAAGATGTGATGGAAGACAATTGTTAATTTTAGACATGATTTTTGATATGTGATTGAAGACAAGATTTGTTTTAAGAGCCCAAATCTAAATGTGTGAAAAACAATAGAAAGAGATGAAAGATGAGATGAGTGCACCTAATTATTCACTTTCCAAGTTACTGGTGTGACTAATCCCAACACTACTATTGCTCCTTAGATTCACCTAAAAGTCACGAAGACCAAGAAGAAACACAAACTTGCAAGCCAAAGAGGGTTATGCCCAAAAAAATACAATTTGTTAAATATATAAGAAAGATGATTTGATACAACAAAACAAATTGCACAAAAAAAAAGTGTAGGAGATTCTAAGCCATTTAGAAAAAACTCATTGAAATTTGATTGATGTTGCTCAGATTATGCTCAATCAAAGTTTGAAATGAAGTTGAAATGTAACAAAAAGGATACCTGATAAAATGATGAAATCACCTAAAAAAATTTTTTCCATAGTGAAATGTTCGAATCAAGTTTCCAAATACTCCTTTCATGTGCGATTTCAACCTTTTTTGACCAAGTTACAAAAAATGAAAAAAAAGCCCTTCTAGGGCATGTATAAGGCACAAGGGCATAGACTGACTATTTGGTTAACCACTAGTGGTTTGTATGAAAGTGGTCACATACTATAATTTAATGATTAGTGGTCAAGGTCATGATTTGGGGACTAACCAAGCACCTGGTCACTCATACGACTAGGAGGAAAATCAAAGATCTTTTGTAAATCCAACTAATTAGCTAGGGGCTCATAGTTTGACCAACTGCATGATGGCAATGTGTTTAATAGTGACTTCAAGAATAACTCAATGGTGGGAGTTTTTTAGGGTTGTGATACAAAGAAAATAAATCCATAGGGGTGTCGACTATTGCAAAGATGATAGAGGAAGTCAAAGATATCAGTAGAGATTAAGTGATGATTAGCAATGACAAGGTCCCTAATGGGTGGTGATAGGAGTTTATTCAATGAAAATGATGACTTCACACAAAGGTAAGTCATAGTCAATGAGCAGATGAAAGGTTATGTGAAGGTGGCAATGGGGATGAGGGTTTCTAATAGTAGCAGTGACCATGGAGAAAGATAAGCAAATAGAGGATAGTCCACATGTATCAAATGGGGTTTTAATAGGTAGTTAGGCATACTTGAAGGGTGCCGATTAAGTGGATTGGTCATGTAAAATTAAGTTTGATGGAAGTACATGATCGACGATGAAAGGATTAATTGAACAATGAATCAACCAATGGAAATCATACAAGCTGATGAATATCCTAGAATATGTCAATGACTCAAATGTAGCTCTAATGTGATATTGAGAGATGGCTGATGTAGATTGTAGATAATGGTACACAAAATGAAAAGACCAGGTACAATGGAAAATAAAGACCAAATGCTTGAGGATTTTGTAGAACTCCAACAAGCCTTCAAGGAAAGGACTTATGGAGAGGATGATTTGACTAGTCAATGGTACAAAATTTAGAGGAAAGATACCTTGCAAAAATTTTGTTCTTTGAACCAATGTGAGAGACCTTCATAACAACTTAAAACTTGATAGAGCAAGGGTTAAAATATGAAATTTTTTGTAACAAACCAAACCTCCAAAACTAATGATTAGATCATTGGAGCATGTCCTAATGGGTTCACCAACATGTATATACAAAATTTGGATAAATCAAAATGATAAAACAATAACATGAATTACCTCATCCAAATCTTCAATACCTCAAGTAGATGCAATGATGAATGAATTGGTTGATTGATTTGATATGTTGGTTGGTAAATTCAACAACATAAAATTGGGATGAAGATGATAGATGGAGGATGATAGATAGAAATGGATGAATGATTCAAGAATGATTTAGAAAACATAAGGATGCTTGAAGAAATTGAACCCTAAATGACTTATGAGAGGATTGACTTCCAAGAAAGGTTTGATTTGGATTGATGGTTGATACTGAAAGTTAAATTAAACAATGTGGATGACTAGGATGGATTAGTTATTCCCACTCTTCAAGGGAGTGTTATTAATGTGCCAAGTGGAAGGAGGAAAATAGGTGAGACCTAATTTAAATAAAAGTTTATTTAAATTATTTGTGCTTAGTTGTTCATGTGAAGGATTTGAAATGAGAGCTACACTACCACACACATGATCTAATGAACAAATGTGGGAATTTGGTGAGAGATGATGTGGAAGGATAATGAAATGATAAATTCATTAAATAATAATAAAGCATTATCTAATAAAGGATAGGGATGATTTGGAAAGATAATTAAATAATGTAAAATTATTATTTAATTAGAGATGAAGGTGAAAACGATAATGAAATAAATAAAGATTTATCTAATTATAGGAGAATAGATAAATGACTAATTAAATAATTAAAATAATTATTTAATTAGAGAGGATAAATGGTCATGAATAATTAATTAATTAATTATTTATTTAATTATAGAAGAAGGGATTATGAATAAATATGGAATAAATGAGATTAGTCAAATAAATAAAATTTATTTATCTAATTAGGTGATGACATGGGTACCTAGGGAAAAGCATACTACAAGATGTCTAGGAGTTGCAAGACATGGGAATTTTTAGGTATCTACAATATATATACAATGTCAAGTGTGTGATGAGTTGTGTGTTGAAAAAAATGTTTTTTTTTTGAGATATGAGTGCAAGCTTGAATGCTTAAGGCTAACAAAATCAATAAGCACAATATTTCTACATTTTAAATTTGCTAGAATTTGATGGAGGTAGTGAGCTAAAGGTTGTCGTGGGCCTCCATGTAATATACTTCTTCTATTCTCTTTTCTTTTGATCAGTGAGTCCTTGGTAGTGAGCCCTTGGTAGTAAGCCCTTTGTAGTGAGCCATTCTTTCATTTCTTTTGGACAATCAGTGCTTTGGGCAATGAGCCCTTCTAGTTGTGAGGCTATTGTAATCAAATTCATATATAGAGTTGATCCCTATCATTATTTTTCTTAATTAGGGGTTTCTGCATAAAATTTTGTGTTCTATTGTGTATGATTGTTGATGTGTTGTTTCATTTGTTTCATACTAATAAAGGTTTAAATATTAATAAGGGTTTGAATATTAATGAGGGTTTGAAGGTTTTTGTGTACAAAAAATTCATCCCCCTCTTAGTTTTCCTATGTGTCTAACAATTGGTATTAGAGTAGAGATTCCTTTAAAAAAGACTTAACCACTTGTAGTAGAATTAGATAGCACACAAGAAAGGTGTCAAATCTCCTATGTTCGATGGAACAACTTACACTTTCTAGAATGCCGTGATCGAAGGTTGTCTTGTCTCAATAGGGTATGGAGTATGGAAATCAATTTAAGATGGTTATACCATTCGTACTACTACTCCAAAAAGTGATAATGATATCAAAGAGTATGAGATCAATGGGAAATAAAGGTATACTATTTTAAGTGGACTTTCTTATTCAAAACTTATGAAGGTGATTAGCTGAAAATATTCTAAACAAATCTAGAAGAAGTTGGAAATTATTTCTGATGGAGATGATATGGTCAAGAAAGTAGAGATGTATAATTTCAAAGAAAAATTTGAAACCATAAGGATTTCAGAGGACAAAGATATTGCAAGCTAAAAGCACAAGGTGGATGAAGTGTTAAATGTTGTTAATGATCTTGGTGGAAAGTTGGAGGAGAATTCAGTGGTGAAATAGGTATTGAGAACCCTTCCTAGATTTTATAGTTTGAAAGTTTTTACTATTAAGGAAGCTCAAAATTTGGATCAATATTTTGGAGATCAATTATTTGGTTCTTTAACTAATTTTGAATTTAGAGAGTTTTTCCTATATGATTGAAGGAAAGAGAGTAATGAGAAATCTAATTTGAATGATTTTGATGAGATGGAAGAATATTTTTGAGAATATTGAAAAAAGGCACTAGAAAATATAGAGGTTATTTACCCTTCAAGTGTTTCAATTATGGGAATATAGGTCATTATTCTTCAAAATATCCAAAAAAAAATTCTAATTAGAAATGAAAAAGATCAAGAAGAGTTACTATGTTAAAGAAGAAAGTGGTATATCTGATGATGAGTAATTTGACTATCTAAAGACTGAAAGTATAAAATTATTGCTCTTGGATTTGAATTTTGGAACTATTGTTGCTAACCATAAAAGTTGTGTAAAGAAAATTTCTCTGAAAAAAGGTCACAACATTGAAGGAACTATGTTGACTAATTTTCATGCAAAAGAGGAGAGAAACGATTGGATAATTGAGAGCAGGTGCTCAAACCATATGATAGGTAATAAAGGTAAGTTTGTTAAACTTGATAATTTTTATGGTGGTGTTGTGAAGTTTGGTGATGATACACATGCTCAAATTTTAAGAAAAGGTTCATTTAGTTTTGATGGCAAGCATAAGATGGATGATGTTCTTTATGTCAAGGTTCTTCAAAAGAATCTTCTTAATGTAGGAAAAATGTGTATAAGAGGATTCAATCTGGTATTTCAATATGGCGGTTGTGAAATTAAAAAAGGAAGCTCTCAAAGTTTGGTTGCAACAAGAGCAAGGAAAAAAGGAATTTTTTATCAACTCAAAAGTGCTAGTTGTAAGTATTTTATGGCTAAAATCAATGAAAGTTGGCTATGGAATAGAAGAATGGGTCACATCAATTTTGATAGCCTAGTGAAGATCAGCTCTGCTCACGCTGTGAGAGATCTACCAAGAATTAATAAGCCTATCAATGCAGTTTCAAAATAATGTCAAGTTGGAAAGCAACCAAGGAAAATGTTAAAAACTAAGGAATTTGGTATCATAGGACCATTTGATTTGGTGTTTACAAACCTATGTGGACCTACCAGAATAAATATCTCTCAAGGTGACTTGTATTTTATGGCATTAATTGAAGATTACTTTAGAATAACTTGTGTGACCTTTTGCAAAGAAAAATTGGAGGCTCTAGATAAGTTTCAATAATTTAAATATATGTTTTAGAATGAAATAGATTTTAAAATAATTTTTTTAAGTTTTGAAAGAGGTGGTGAGTTCACCTCATATGAGTTTAGCAACTTTTTGTGAAAATCATGGGTTAAAAAGATATTTATCAAATCTTATGACTCCACAATAGAATGGATTTGTTCTTGGAAGAATGAAAATTTTGTCATTGATGCTATTGGTGGAAACATGAGCATTGGGGAAAAGTAAAATATATATATTACTATGTGTTGTAGTGTTGTCATTATTGTTAACATTGTATCTTGATGTGGAGATCATGGTGATAACAATATTGCATCTTAATGTGGAGATCATTGTGCAGATCATTACAAACAATTTTGGTTGGTTCTAAAAGGTTTTGGAGTGTTTCTGGAAGACATTTTTTTGAGATGGTTTGATTTGGAAAAGTTGGTTGTGATGGAAAATTAACTATGTCCACTCTGTTAATACTATGTAATAGACCTCCAGTCTTTTAGTCTGCACTAGTCTATGAATACATTTTTCAATTTTGACTTCTAAATTTTTTTGTTTGATGTCAGAAATATCTAATTCTATAATTTCATCATATTTTACCTCTTGGTTTGAGAGATATAAGCAACAAAATTTGAACTTGGTAAATTATAGTGATTTCCTATATCTAGTTCATATGAGTAGGAGAGTTCACACTTCTCCATAGATATGTTTTTGACTTTTCATATTTAAGGAGATGTTTAGAGATGGAAATAGTGTGTGTATTCCAGTTGTCATTGACTTTTCTAGTCCATGTGTTTGAATGTTGATACACATTTAAAAAAATTTCACATTACATCTTTTGTGGCACTAAACTTGAATATATGTGAGATATGTGAAGGCTAAATAAGTATTATGGAGTTATGTGGAAGCTATTTTTGATTCATGCTAACCTATTTTAAATTGTTTTAAGGATTTAAATCTTGGTGTGAGGTGTGTATGGAAGGATTTGAGATGACAAATTATATCTTCTATATTTTATATGTTACATATAATTAGGTCAACCTAATTGATATTATACTTGAAGCAGATATATATGCTAGATCATTTTTAGTGTTTTGTTGAATCCAAGACTTGTAAGTGATGTGACTAATACAAATTGAGAAGAACCATTATGAATCTAACTTGTGAATGTTGAGTAGAAGATTAGAGTGATGTGAATGTAGAGGAAAGAAGAGTGTTAGATCAAAATTAGATGAAGTGTGTAAAATCAATTTACTAGGATTCGTTAGAACTGTATCTCATGAATATGTTAGATGCAACTATATTAGTTCAATATAGGCTATGAGACACAAAATCTCTTCTATCTTATTCTCTCAATGGGTAGTGAGTCCACCTATAGTGAGCACTTTTGTAAATATATTATAATTGGTTATAATTTATTGTGAGCTAATCCTCACCATGGTTTTCCCTATTTTTGGTTTCCATGTAAAAATATCAGTGTTCATGTGTTATGTGATGTTGTTGGATGTTTCATTCTTTCTTTCATTACTATGGTTGAATATTATTTGGTGATTAGATGTGTAAATGTTCAAATAGCTTAAAAGAATATTGATTTAGACCTCTCTCAACATTCAAATTGTTCAAAAATTGGTATCAAAGATTGGCACCTTAGAAGAAGATTAATTGCTTGAAGGTTGAACACATTGCTATTAGAGGACTACCCAATCCTCTAAAAGAGAATTTTGTTTTAGGATTCATAGAAGAAGATTGGACACTTAATGAAGATGGAGAAATCAAAGCTATTCTTGAAGATCTTGAGAGGACTGGAGGTGAAAATAAATATTTGAAAGAAAATGTCAACGAACTAACATCAAAAAATTGAGAAAGAAAATCAAGAAATTTAGAGAAAGGAATAAAGAAGTTAATGGACAATTGAAGCTTTCCAAATAAAACTATCACCAATCTAAAATTGTAAGCTAAATAAAAGAAAAGAGTTGAGGAATGATTGAATAAAATGGTGAAAAGAGATCTGAGAAATGTACAAGGCTTGAACAAGAAGTGGTAATTCAGAGATCACATCTAGAGAAATCAAAGAGTCATGAAGAAAAATTCAAGACAAGTTCTATTAAGATTGATGAAAAGATTACAATTGAAAAAGGCTCTAAAGACAAAGAAGTTTTAGGATTTGCAAAGGGTGAATGCTCAAATTTAGAAAGGAAGATCAATGAACCAAAGAAGACTAAAGATAAGAATAAAAATGGTAAGAAAAATCAAAATCAAAAGAATGAAGCTAGAAAATTGCTAGTCAGATAACCAAATGCACAAAGGTACCCATATTTTAATCATTTATATTATTGTTTCAATAAATTTGGACATAATAAAATGGAATGTAGAATTAGAATGAATCAGAATGTTGCATTCTTTGTTGGCCAATGCTTTACATCCAAGAAATTTGGTCATAGAGCTAATGATTGTAGAAGTCAAATGATGAATGGTTAGAACAATGGTAGAAATATTCAATAATTTAAATGTTGTTGTTATACATGCTATGGATTTGGGCATAAAGCTAATTGATGCAAATCTAAAATGAATGAAAGGAATATTGATTAGAAGAATGTCATGTGTTACAATTACAATAGCCTTGGACACATTTCTAAGTTTTGTAGAAGAATAAATATGAGGAAGGATAATCCAGTAAAGAGGAATGAACCAGCCCAAAAAGATTAATCCCATATAAAAAAAGAAGGATATGGATAAGATTTGTAGAAACAAGGATGAGACAAAAGTTAAGGATGAACTTGTACCACCATCTAATGTATATGTTTCCTTTGGTAACTAAGTTGAGAGCTTTGGATCAAGGTGAGATTTAAAAGTTTGTAGAGCATGAGAAGTTGACTGTGCATACAAATAAAGGGTTTCCAACTTTATCATTTGAAGCATTTAATACAAAATTAGGTCAGGTTTGAAGTTTCATAAAGTGATCACTTAGGAAAATTCATTTACAAAATCATTTGAGAAGGACCAGAGTAGCAAAGAAAAAAATTGAGAGTGATCAAAGGAGATTTGTGATTTGGTGCATGTGAACCCTAATAAAAAGATGAAGGAAAGGTATTTACAATCTTTTGTATTCCCTTGTCAATGAGCCCTTATTTCTTTTCTTCTAGATGGTGAGTGCTCTAGGTAGTGATCCCTTTTGATAGTGATCCTATTGTAATCAAATTTTATATATAGATTTGATACTCATCATGGTTTTTCCCTGATTAGAGTTTTCCATATAAAATCTACTATTCTATTATGTGTGGTAGTTGATGTGTTGTCATTTCATTTGTTTTATATTGATAAGGTTTTATATATTAATAAGGGTTTTAATATTAATGAAGGTTTGATGGTTTTCATGTATGACTAATTTACCCCCCACCCTCTCAATTGTCCTGCATGTCTAACAATCTTAGATTTTCTTCATGTGCATGACTTGTACATCATGGATAAATGTTACCTAAGTTTCTTACCTTCCTTGTTAGAATTGTGCTTTAATTTTGACTTTCACTTGAAACTTAAGAACAAGAAAATTAGTTACTTAGTGTATTTCTAGCATTCAAATTGAAGTATAAGTGGGAAAATCATAATGAATATCATCAGTAATACCACCATTTGAAAAAAAAATTGACTTCTCAATATGGCCTTTTTATTACCATAAACTCCCTCTTCATCAAAAATCACTTCTCTTAACATGGAAATTCTATTATTATGAGCTTGTCATGAGATCCCTTGTGTGGTCTTGATGATTGTTTTGTAGTGGGTATAGGCCCTACCCCTATTTATATTAATCATGTATCATTAGATAAATCATCATATGTTGATCGATATATTACTTTCATCCACCATTTGAAGTATAAGAAAATTCATTACAATATTACTTTGACTCACCATTGACACATTAGGGTTCTTATCACATTCATGTCATTACACTTGAAAAATTATCACCATTGTAAAACACTTCTTAGCATAATAAGTATAAATATAAATAGCTCTTGAGTGAATCATAAACATTAAATGAAATAATTAAAATATTACAAAATAAAATATCTCTTGAAATCATTAAAATACTAAATTCAAAATAAATTTTATTGTTAACAATTTTTTTAAGGGAATTATAATGTCTATATGTGGCATTTGTTTAAATTTGTAACCAAATTTTTTATATCAGTTTAAATTTTTTTACTATATTATTAATCCACAAAATTGTGAAAGAAGAATGATTTGGATTGTTTTCACTTAATCATCTTTTCCTTCCTATGTGATAAACAAATTTCATTAGTTCATAAATGTGTGTGTTAAAGAGAGAGAGAGAGTTTTAAATGAAAGTTTCACAATTCTCTTTCACTTGTCAGATATCAAATTCATTTGTATATTAAAAGAGGAAGGTTTCTCATTACCTTTCACTAAAGTTATGTTTTAAGTTAAATTTACGTCCCTTTTTGTTATTCTTAAATCACATGACTATAACGAATTTATATTTCACTCTATTATTTGATATTTTTCTCTCACTTTAATGCCATTTCTATATATTGTTATTTGATATTTGTAACACAATAGTGTTGATACTACTCTCACTTTAATGCCATCTCTATATATTATTGTTGATGTGACAATCTCTATATGTTGTTTGATTTTAACAATTTATGTAAACCTTAATTGTTATGATCCTTATCCTTAGTCCACCTTCTATGTTATATTAAATATGTCACATTTTATGTATTTCATGTCTTATTCCCCATATATCTAACATCCCCTTTCTACTTCTTAGACGAACATAGGATCACTATGGTCTAGGGTGCAGGAATAGGGTTACTATATTTATTGATAGGTGATGTAGTTATTATAGATAGGGATGACATAATCTTCATTCCTTCTAGATAGGGATTACATAATCATGATTCTTTCTAGATAAACCACTAAGGTCATGCCATATTTATTTCACCTTTGTATTCCTAACTTTTGTTTCTGCATTTGTGTCATTTATGTTTCAAGTGTTGTACTTTCCACTCAATGGTTGAGAAAACTAAGATTAATGCTCTCAATAGGAAATCAGGAAGGGAAAAACTTGGGAATAAACTCAGGAAATGTTAACTTGGGCACAAACTCAAGAAACAACTACTCGAGAAACTCAGGCACCAACTAGGTAAACAACTACTTAGAAAACTTAGGCACAATTAACTTGGGCACAAACTTAGGAACAAATGATCAAAGCCAGCGAAACGTTGGTTCTTGGATGAACAATTAGTAAGGTGCATGAATTAACTCACATATGAATACGTAAAAGGTTGGTGGAACATTAATGAAGACTGATTGGTAAAGTCCATGTAAACAAAATTCTAAGTATGTGTTGTGTCATGTGTTTCCGTGTTGAGTTGTCCACTCAATATGTTGTCAAGTGTTTCGTGTACCTCTTTTTGGTCATTTATGTTTTCTAGTTTCTTTATATTTTAGCCCATACTCTAAAGCTTTGTAATATCTTTGCAAGCTAAAAAGTATTGTGCTCTTTTGTTTCCCTCTCTATTTAAATGTTCCTGCATTCTCACATCTCACAGGAGAGGAGGACAAGAAAAGTAGAGCTAGGTTTCCTATGTTTAACAATACTCAAATAAGTTATTAAATTTAATTCCTAATATTTCTTTCAACAATATTTAATTCTAGTCTAGGGAAGTAATGAGAAATTTGGTTTGTGTGTCTGACAATCGATAGGAAAGGGGATGGCGACAATGAGAGGGATCATCCGAAAAGAAACACTTGTTCCATTCCTTGTGGATAAAATTTCATTGCTGGGTCATGCACCATAAAAAACTCTCTTTTTTTCTCTACAAGACTTGAATTCATTTTTTAGCTTTTGTGACAAAGTTTTTCAAACAATGGAAGTGACCTCTATGAAATGATTAACATCACCCATGTGGTAAATCCATGAAAATGAAGAAACTACCCACAATTTAAAATGGAAGTGGCCTCTATGAAATGATCAACATCACCCATGTGGTAAATCCATGAAAATGAAGAAACTACCCACAATTTAAAATGGAAGTGGCCTCTATGAAATGATCAACATCATCCATGTGGGAAATTCATGAAAATGAAGAAACTACCCATAATTTAATCTTTAGCTAGATAATTCAAAAAAAATAGTAGTAGAATAATATCACTAGAGATAAACACATTCCCTTATATTTTTTATGCATGCCACAATTAAGAACATTAAACATGGAACAAACACAAACAATAACTCCCCTTGGACTATTTAAAAGGTTGGTAGAACATTAATGGAGGCTGAGTAGTAAAGTCTATGTAAACAAAACTCTAAGTATGTTTTGTGTCATGCATTTTCATGTTGAGCTATCCACTTGGACTATTTAAAAGGCTAGTAGAACATTAATGGAGGTTGAGCGGTAAAGTCCATGTAAACAAAACTCTAAGTATGTTTTGTGTCATGCATTTTCATGTTGACTTATCCACTCAATATGCTATCATGTGTTTACCAGATTCCATCATTGTTTGTTTTAGCCCATACTTTGAAGGTTTCTAATATCTTCGAAAGCTAAAAAGTATCATACTCTTTTGTTTATTGTTGTATTTAAATCTTCCTACATTCTTGCATCTCATAGGAGAGGAGGATAAGAAAAGTAGAGATAGATTTCTGATATTTAAAAATAACGAAATAAGTTATAAAAATTAAAAAATTAGTGACATGTGAAGGGAATTGGGCATGGGCTTCAAACTTAATATATCACTAGAAATCTAAGAAAAAGATATACTCTTGTGTTACAAGTGAAAATGAAACCTTAGTTGATTATAAATAAAAATATTGTACAACCTACAACGTTACTAAATGTAGTATTTATATCAATCACTTAAATAGAATGTGTGGAGTTTAGAGTTTTATTTGGAAACTGACTATAGACACCTAAATTTGGACACATAATTTATCCAAATTATCCCTTTTCATCTAAACATGCCCTTATCCACATTAATTAAGTAATATCACTATTATTTAATTAATACCTCTAAAGTTCTACCACATCCCTAAGGTATCTAGTTAAATAATTAAATACCTTCCCCCCTTTCATCAAATGAATTAAATAAATATGCCATTTATTTAATTCCTTTCATGTCACATCCCTTTCTAATCCTAATCCATCTTCTAATCTCTTCATTAGGGATGTGCGCATGCCTAATCCTTGATTAGGATATGTCACATCCTTCAACTTTTGCAAGTTGGCCTCTAGTCTCTCTTAGCCACCTAACCCTCCTCTAATCCTTAATTAACTAGCTTAATCAACCTCTCAAATAATTTTTAATTCTTTTTATCCTTCCATGGAATATTAAATTCCTTTTACTCTTCACCATGTGATCTTTGACTTGTCACATCAAGTCACATGTGAAATCTAACTTACCTCTAACATGTCATTAATTAATCTAATCAAGTACTTGCACAACCTTAATCACCTAATTAGGTCATCTCTAATCCCCATATCATTTATGGAATGTGTCCTTATTAAACTTCATTAAAAGCTCTCTTTTTGAACAAGGTATTCCATTCCCCATCTGGATTTTTAATTCACATTTAAACACCCACTACATTTAAAGGAATTTTAAATTCCTTCTATTATTCCCATGAGAATATTTGAGGAATTTTTAATTCATCACATGTCCTCTCATCCACATGGGGATAAGGACCTCCTTTATGAGGAGATCTTGTCCAATCCAAAGGTACTATGTAGTACCTCTATGCCATGTACTATCCCCCACCTCATGTACACATCATTCTTTTCAAGCCACTTCACATGCCACATGTCAAGATGTGAGGGCTTGTGAGTTCTCAACTCACCTTAGCCCTACATCTTGATATTGGTGGCTCAATATTGACCATCCATTTCCCTACAGAATTCCAGATTCTCTATAAATACCCCCTCTTTTCTCTCATTTTGAGAGAGATCATCCATTGTAGCCAAACTTTTGCAATTATTTTCTAGAGTCCATACTTAGCCATTTTTACACTTGTGTCCACTTCCATTCATCTTCTCATCCTCATACCATCATCTATCTTGCATCTCTTGCCATCCAAGGAGCATACAAAACCAAATATCGAAGGGCCAACCAAAGGATCAATTCGACACAAGGTAAAAAGTTCCATTTTATTTTGTATTGGATCCAACTAGGCTAATCTTGAGGTGTAGGTTGTTTTAACTGCTATTTGAATTCTCTTATTTGCTGCTTGTATTCTAGCACATAAATTCACCTTATCACATTTTTGCATGCCCAGTGGGACCCACAAACAGGTCTTTTACTTTTACTTTTACATTTTTTTTGACTTTTTGCAAGGTATAGGTTACAAAGGGGTAGACCCAACCTACAGAGGGGTGGACTTGATGTTCCTAGGGTGGACTTGACCTATAGGGGTAGACCTGACCTGACAAATAGGCAGATCCACCCTCCATAGGTGGACTTACCCTCCACAGATCTTAGAAGTTATATTTGGAAAAAAATTCATGGAGGGGTGGACCTGACCTGATAGATAGGTAGACCCACCCTCCACAAGCAGACCTGACCTTGTCTAGGGGAGGACATTGCCTCCACAGATCTCAAAAGTTATTTTTGGAAGTTTTTTCATGGAGGGGCAGACTTGACCTGACAGACAGTTGGATTTTCCCTGATAGATAGCTGGATTTTCCCTAACAAACAACTAGATTTTCCTGATAAATAGCCAAATTTGCCCTAGAAAACTTTTTTCCAGAAGGTAAAATTTAAAATTTTTGCAATCTTTTGGTTGTTTTAATGGTTTTTAACTCCTAATTCAGGTACATAGTTTAAATAGGAGGTGTCAATGAACCTTGTATGTTGTGTTTTTGGGTGAGCTATTTGACATATCCAATCCCCTTATGCCATTTGACAATCCTAGGTGATGATAAATCATAGCTTACCACATCTTTTGAGTCCACCCCTTTTATTTTTCTTAACAGACCATGCTTGGGAATTTCATCACCCTAAGGGATGATTCCAACCATGTGTACTAGTGGGGTATATAAAGGGGGGAGAGAAAAATTTGTACCTCAATCCAACCAAGTTGTAATTGGTAAAGCATCGAGATGACGTAAAGAGTTGGTCTGAGCCTTTAGGGTTCCCAACTCATGCTTGTAATAGGTTGGTGTTCATAGTTTGAGCCTCACATACTAAGTGTATATCAAATAATCCCTAGTAACCATGTTCATCCTAGATTAGAGGACTTTTTCAACCATACCCATTCTACTAGACTTAGGCTTGTGCTGTCTGAATTGTCTTCTTTGTGTGAAACTAGTGATTGTCTAACTTACTTCACTTAGCCATATCCTTTTGATTGATGATTATTATGTTTTGAGTCCTTTGCCTTAGTCCTTTTGTCAAAAGTCAAGTCAAACCTGCAAATAGGTGGACCTGCACTCCACAAGTGGACCTAACCTTTGCATAGCTAGATTTTCCCTCTATAAAAATTTTTGCTCCTTGGGCAGACCTAACCTATCTAGGGGTAGACCTGACCTATAAACCAGTCCTTTAGAGCCTGTTTTAACAAAATTTGACCAATTTTTGCTCCTTGGGTGGAGTTGACCTATCCATGGGTGGACTTTACCTATAAACCAATCCTTTGGAGCCTATTTTAAAAAAAATTGACTAATTTTTGCTCCAAGGGGGGACCTAACCTTCTCAGGGGCAGACTTAACCCTTGAACCCACCTTTTCTAGAATCCCTTCCATCATCCTACCAATCCATCAATCAATCTTGTCCAATCTAATCCACTCACATCCCTATCCAATCACCTTCAACCCAATCAAGCTATTTCCATCTTGAAGTATATTTGGTGTCATAATCATCCTTTGATAATCTAATCCAATCATCAGAATCAATCCCATATCATCATCCAATCATCATAATATGAGCTTTAATCCAATCCTAATATGATCTTGACCTAAATCCTAATTTGAGCTTTAGTCCATTCCCATCCAAAATATTTGATCCATCTTCTTTATCCTTTCATCATCATGAATCCTTATCCTCCATCAATAGTGGTCAAGGGAAACCCCAATTACGTTGACAATGATAACGAAAGTCTTGTTGATCAAGAAGAATGTGAGATAGATTCCCTTGACACTATCATTGCTAGTAATCTTTCTCCACGCACTTTCCAAAATCCAATCACCCCTTTGAGTTATCCTGTTATGTCTTCATCCATGCCTAATCATGTTGCTTATGCTACCTATGACAAGCGATACCCATCATATCCATCATATCCTTCATCTACATCATCCTCCTATCCAACACCTACATCCTCTTACCCTAGTCTTGCATCACAATACCCCTATCCTAATCCCCCATCCACATCCTCCTATCTCAATCCTTCATCCACATATACCCCCTACCCTAAACACCCATACCAATCTGCTCACCCTATTCCTACATTCACACCTTCCTATCCTAATCCAACATCCACATCAACTTATCCTAATCTGACATCCACAATTCCCTATCTCAATCTCCCACCTCAATCTACCTATCCTAATCCACATCCTGATACCCTTACTACAATCTAGCACTTGCATCCTCATGTCCTAATTCACCATTCCAATACCCCTATCTTAACCCTTTATCTAATCTTCATCCTCCATCTTTTCCTAGTCTTGCATCCAATCCCATTCCCCCATCTAATCCTAGTCCACCAATCCCTAGTCTTAATCCCTCACCAATCTCTAATCCTTCATCCACTCCTACCTCGCCATCCAAACCTAGAGTATGCAAGTTTCTCACTCTAGAAGTTCTCCAAGGACTTATAACAAAGGAGACATCTCCCACTCCACATCTTGAAGTTGTGGAATCATGTCATCCCAACCCATCATTCATGGTCATTAGTGAGGAGACCCTTCTCCACCCAACACCTATCATTGATAATACCACCCCTAGCACCACTCAAACCATTGAAACCATCACATCCTCTGAATCCACTGAGCCCCCATGTCTTACCATGACATCTATCGAATCCACTGAACACCCACCTCCTACTCTGAGAGTCATCAAACCCACTAATGACACCCCAATCAAATCCACTTCTTCCACTCGTAGTGTCACTAACATCCATTCCCATGAATGTTTTGAATCCTCCATCCCTTTGTCCCCCCAACTTGAACACTTTGTGATCGTACCATCCACACAAGATGAGTCATGCCAAGAGTCTAATCCAAAGCATGCCAACATATCCCCTTCTCCAGATCAAGATCCTACCACCCCATCTAATCCACCTCAAGATCGCAATCTCCCATCCATTTCATCCCATGATCCCCTTGTCATCCAAGCTTCCACCACTTCATATCCATCTCCATCGCATGAGCTTACTACCACAAATTTAGATCCTATCACATCCCCTAATCCCTCTCCTGATACCACCCAACCAAATGATGTTATCTCATCATCTCCCTCTCATGATCCCCCATCATTGCATAAAATTGTTATCCCCACACTACTTGCATATCCCCTTGGTACTCTCACATTCTTCCATGGTGGCCTCCTTCAAGAAAAAAAACATAGTGTATTTACCACCCATCATCTTCCACCTAATAATGGACTTGCATCATGTTTTTAAAATAACACAAATCCTATCCTGGATCGCATGCTTAAGAAAATGAACTATCAAGGAAAAAGTCTAGGCCTTCATTAGCAAGGTATTTTAGAGCCCATCCAAGTCAAAGAACAAATCTGCATGCAAGGTCTTGGACCTATTTCCCAAGAATCACAATCTAAAGATGTTGGTACAACCTCTAGACATCCTCAATGAGCCTTTTATGAAAGAAATGTCAGCTCTTCCCATCTCTCCACTAGATCATATGCTTCCATCCCTTCTCCTCTATCATATCACCTCAAAACAACCATCCATATTCCTCCTTCATCTGCTCCATCCATTTTGGGTCCTTATGTCCCTCCATCCACCATCACACATCCTCCAAGTCCTAAGTCTATTTTGGGCACTTGTATCCCAAAATCACCTCCTCCATCTCATCCTAGTCATCCTTTCATCCATTCATCACCTATCCATGTCATCCATCATGAACATCCCATTCACATATCCCATAATCAGGATCAACAAAGGCACACACCTAAACATCGTCCATCTACATGTAATCCTCATAATCCTACCTCCATTGCTCCACATCAACCATCTCCTCACACCCATCTCATTGCTACTAAAATAACTTTGGATGTTAAAAGAAAAAATTCATAAATCTAAACATCCACATGAATCTAAAGCTCCCCATGTCCCCTCTAAAAGACATGGTGAGGAGAAGAAAAATCAAATCAAAAATCCAAATCAAATTTGTTGGCCACAAAGGCCCATGAAAGAAAAAGTCAAAACCATGTGGATCCCAAAGAAAAAAGATGCAATGCCATCAAATGAAAAATCTATAAGAATATCCAAAGTTGCTAATCCAAAAGTTAATCATACACCCCTTTCATCTCCTAAGTCTGTTTTTGGTCCTTATGTTCCAAAATTCACCATCCCATCTCCTCTATTATCCACACATTCTCCATCCATTCATGCTCTTATCTTTTCACATCCACCATCACATGTGCCAATGTTGATCCTGAATAGATCTTCCCATCACATATCAACCACATCATTCCATCCATACACTTTCCAACATCCCACCCATTATCCCATGTATCTCCCCTCTAATTTATCCATAATCCATTTCTCCCAATAAAGTTGTACCAACATCTAATAGTCACTTTGAATATGGGCTCTTAACACCTTGTATGGAATTTGATGCTTAAGTCCTTCATCCATATCATTATCACGTATCTCCTCAATCTCCTTGTCCATATCCCTATTCTTATCCATTTTCATCCCCCTACAATCCAAAAATCCAAAAATCCAAAAAAGTAAAAAAAAATCCAAAAAATAAAAAAAGTCAAATAAATAAATAAAATAGTAAAGAGAAATAATTCTTCCAATGGTGAAAACTTGGCAAACAAGCGCCTTAGATAAATACCATGATGAAAACCTAGCAAATAGGGGTCATGTGTAAATCCCCATCTCCACTTGGTTGTAGCTTCTTGATATGCATTCCCTCCATCCACTATGCTTCTTGCTATGCTTCCAACTATACATCCTTTTCGTTCATCCCCTCCATCCTACCAATCTTACACATCCTTGTTAGTGTATCCCATTTATCCCAATCCTTGTATCCTCCTTGTGATCTTGATAATGATAGGGTAACACATATAAACATGCTTTGGGAACCTCTTAGCATACTTCCCCTTCATTTTCACACTATCCTAATCCTCATTCGCACTCGTCTATCTACCTTATCCAACCATCATGCTACCTTCAATCTCCATGCATCCTATCTTCATCCATGTAGCTCCTTTATTTTCCTATCCTTCTCTATTGTATCCTTCATGCCCCCTCACACATGACATATCTAGAGTGGGGGAATCTATCTTCCTTGGTGATATAGTCCTTGGAGACATCATTCATTCCATCAAATAAATTTATTCCATTTCCCTCTCCTCATCTCCTTATCATTATATCCATCTCCCCATCTTTATCTCCCTATCCTTCCATCATAGCATCCCTTTTCATCTATCCATCTGGTAACCTTTTCCTCATCCAAATCCTTATCTTCCTATCCATCAATCCAACCAATCATTTTCATCTCCCAATCCTCATCTCCTTCTCCTCATCCCATCTTATAATCCCTTATCATTGGTATCTCTCCATCATATCATCCTCCCAATTCATCTTTTGATGATTTGGATAACTATCCCATCCCTGAGCTTTGTGTAGTCACCATCCTTTGATCCAATCCCACAAGTCTTTCTTGTCCCATCATGTCAGTCCAATCATTTTATCCCCTTATCTAGGGTTATCTCATCATCTTTCATCCATCACTTGTCTTTGGCCTTTCATCAAACTACATTTCCCCTGCACTTTCACGTAGGTAAGTTTGATCATTTGATCTGCCCCGAGGGTTCCATCATCACTCTATATTTTCCACTTTGATCCTTTATCATCTATCATCAGTCTTTATTCCTTTTCCCATCTTGTCATTCATTGAGGTCTCCACCATGGTCCATCACCAGCCTTTTGTCGAACTAGGAGGGCTCTACACTTTCACATAGGCAAGGCTAGGTTTTGATCAGCCCCTGAGCTCCTAGGTCACTAGGATGTGTTAGTCTCATATTTTGTGATATGACTCTTGTGTCACATTATCAAACTATGCCCTTATCTAGCTGCTTCTTAACAAACAAGATCCACTTGTATCATCAAATCCAATCTATTTTGAATATCCTACATCATATCAATCTTTCAATTTAGTATCCATCATTGGTCTCAATAGAATGCATCCTTCCTAACAAACCTCATCAATCCCATCCATCTCTCTGATCCTATAGAAAAGAACATTTGAAATTGATTGTGATCTTTTGATGCTTTTGGATTTTTTTTATCATTTGAGCTCCCTGTCATCACTTGTCAAGGCCACCATGATCCACCATGTTATGATGTGTTTTTTATTGGTCAACATAGGGACATATCTTGATCTTGTTATGTCTATTTTTGTCTTTTTGGTTGTCCCACATAGTACCCACCAAGATCCCTAAGGTCTTGTGTTATGCTGGGGCATCCTTGTGTGCTTATGGTTATCCATACCCTAGCATCTTGTGTTTTATGCTATAGAAAAAATCAATGCTCCAAAGATGGAAAAATTGTGTTAGGATTTCATTTCATCTTTCCCACCCATGCATTCATCCTTCATCACTCTCCCTCCCATATCCATTCAATCTCTTATCATCATTTCTTCAATCTTCTTAGAATAATATAGATTGCTTATTCTAAGAATATTGTCTATCATCATTTTTATTCATTTCATCTATCTCACATCCCAATCCAATCCTTACCCATTCAATCTAGCACAAATCATCTAATCACATCCTTGGTCTTGTTCCTAGTTTCATTACAAACCTTGATCCAATAATCCTCCTCCTCCTCCTCCTCATCATCATCCATTTGTATCCTTCCCTATCCCTCTGGTGTTGTTTTGGGATGTATCCTTCCCTCATCAACAACACTTTCACCATCATCATTGGGAGGTATTCTTCCCTATCTTTTAGTGGTGTTTTTGGATGTATCCTTCCCTCATCAATACCACTCATTGGGATGTGTCCTTCCCTATCCTCATGTTGTTTTTGGATCTCTCATTCCCTCATCAACACCACTCCATCCATCATCAACCCCTTTTGGCTTATAGATTAACTAGGGAAACCTCATCTTCAATCCATTTGTGCTTCATCCATCTCCTATTGCTTATCATTCCACTCCTTTGCATCATCTTCTTCATCTCCCCTTTCATCATCTCATCCATTTTGAGAGCACACCCATGTTCTTTTGAACCCGCATGTCCTCTCAAGGGGGCATCCTTAATCCCTAATTTTCATCTTCACCCCCATCATCTTTCTTCCTAGTCACTCCTTTGAATGACTGGGGCATCTTTTCCAATCTAACCATCTTCTTCTAGGCTCTATGTTTTAAAATTCTTTTAAATGATGCTACTTTGTAACACCATCTCAAAGAGGGAAAAAATGTAGACACATAAATTTGGACACTTGATTTATCCAAATTTATCCCTTTTCATCTAAACATCCCCTTATCCACATTAATTAAGTAATATCACTATTATTTAATTAATACCTCTAAAGTTCTACCAAATCCATAAGGTATCTAGCTAAATAATTAAATACCTTCCCCCTTTTCATCAAATAAATTAAATAAATATGCCATTTATTTAATTCCCTTCATGTCACATCCCTTTCTAATCCTAATCCATCATCTAATCTCATCATTAGGGATGTGCACATGCCTAATCCTTGATTAGGATGTGTCACATCTTCCAACTTTTGCAAGTTGGCCTCTAATATCTCTTAGCCACCTAACCCTCCTCTAATCCTCCATTAACTAGCCTAATCAACCTCTCAAGGAATTTTTAATTCCTTTTACTCTTCCACATATGATCTTTGACTTGTCACATCAAGTCACATGTGAAATCTAACTCTCCTCTAACATGTAATTAATTAGTCTAATCAAGTACTTGCACAACTTTAATCACCTAATTAGGTCATCTCTAATCCCCATATCATTTATGGAATGTGTCCTTAGTAAAATTCATTAAAAAATTTCTCTTTTTGAACAAGGCATTCCATTCCCCATGTGAATTTTTAATTCACATTTAATCCTCCAATGCATTTAAAGGAATTTTAAATTCCTTCTCTCATCCCCATGAGAATATTTGAGGAATTTTTAATTCTTCCCATGTCCTCTCACCCACATGGGGACAAGGACCTCCTTTATGATGAGATATTTTCCAATCCCAAGGTACTATGTAGTACATCCATGTCATGTACTATCGTTCCACTTCATGTACACATAATTCTTTTTAAGCCACTTCACATGCCACATGTCAAGATGTGAGGGCTTGTGAGTTCTCAACTCACCTTAGCCCTACATTTTGATATTGGTGGCTCAATCTTGACCATCCATTTCCCTAGAGAATTCCAAATTCTCTATAAATACCCCCTATTTTCTCTCATTTTGAGAGAGATCATCCATTGTAGCCAAACTTTTTTAATTTTTTTTTAGAATCCGTACTTAGCCATTTTTACACTTGCATCCACTTCCAATCATCTTCTTATCCTCATACCACCATCTAGCTTGCATCTCTTTCCATCCAAGGAGAATACAACACCAAATATTGAAGGGCCAACCAAAGGATCGATTCAGCACAAGGTAAAAAGTTTCATTTTATTTTGTATTGGATCCAACTAGGCTAATCTTGAGGTGTAAGTTGTTTTTAGTGCTATTTTCATTCTCTTGTTTTCTGCTCATATTCTAGCACATAAATTATCCCTATCACACCAACCATCAAATATTTTTACAATTACAAACTATAGATTTAGTTTACATTGGTGAATAGTTTCCTTTCTCACCTAATATTTCCTTAAAAAGTATTTAATTCTAGTTTGTGTGTCTGATGGCCAGTAGGAAGGGAATGGTGACAATGAGAAAGATCAGTCAGAAAGCAACGCTTGTGCCTTCCCTTGCATATAAAATTTTAATTTTTGGGTGGTGTGCACTAAACAACTCACTTGTTTTTCTCTACAAGACTTGAATTCATTTCTGATATTTTGTGACAATTTTTTCCAAACAATGGAAGTGACCTTTGTGAAATGATCAACATCACCCATGTGGGAAATCTATGAAAATGAAGAAACTACCTATAATTTAATCTTAAACTAGATAATTCAAACAAAATAATAATAGAAATAGTATCACTAGTGATAAAGATATTCCCTTATAGTTTTGATGAATCCCAATAACCAATAATGAATATTTTACATTAAAAAAATATTGTATTTTAAAAAAAAATAGACCAACAACATTGAATACATTGTTTCATAGATTAGAAAAAAAATAAAAATAAACATTATGGAAAGACTTAAACAAAATCATAATAATAGACTGATTTCAATACAATATTGGAAATTTTCTAAACAAAAAACTAAAACATACTAAAATAATAGAAATTATGGAAATGAATGGCAAATAAACTGGAAGATGCATATAATAGAGAATTTCATGAAAAATGTCTAATTCATATCAGTTACCAACATACTATCCTTTGATATGAAGAGGATTCACAATATGATTTTGGAGCGTCTAAAACTTAATCTTTGCAATGACATTAGTTAAAATATTTGCAAGTTTTCCTTCAATCTTGGTATACTTGACTTATCCTACCTTCTTTTGCATCAAATCATTAATTGAATGATACTTAAGAGAAAATTATATAGTTCTACTATGATGTACTAGAATTTTGGCTAGTTTGATTGTTCTCATATTATAAGAAAATAATCTCATACGTACAGTTCTTTTCTCTCCAATTTCTTCAAGAATATTCATAAACCATAATGTTTGAGTTCCCATAGAAGTGTTTGTAACATATTCTTCTTCTATTAAGGAAAGAGAAACTTGATTTCACTTCTTTGATCTTAATCTAAATCCAAAGGCTAGACAATTACAATTGTAGAATTTTGATCATCCATACTATAATCCCAATCAAAATCACTAAATACAACTAGTTGAAACTCTTTATAATTGTAATAGTGAGTGCCAAAATTTAGAGTTCCTTTCAGATAATTCAAAATTATTTTGGCTACATTCATATGAATTTTAAAAGAGTTTCTCTTGTACCTTGAAACAAGAGAAACTTCAGAGGAAATATCAAGTATTGTGTGGGTTAGAAACATCAAACTTGTAATAATACTTCTATAAATTTTCCCAATCAACTATTTCAACACCATCATCTCTACACAATGTAACTCCATGAGAAATTTGATTTGAAGTTGGTTTACAACCAACCATATCAAATTTATTCAATATATCCTTTAGTTTTTTTTTTGACAAATGAAAACTTCATCCTTACTTTGATAAACCTCCATTTCTAGAAAATATTACATGAGACCTAAATATTTCATCACAAGTTATTTGATCATAGAAGTTTTGAATTCATCTTTCATATTCTAGAGTTGATACTTATATGTAAAATAATCAACATGTAAACTTAAATTAAGAAGATCATGCTTTTTTATTTTACATTGACTCTTACTTCTTGTCAAGCCATTTTATTGAAAATAACCATAGATCCTATTATACCAAGTTCCTGGTACTTGTTTTAGGCCATTAAGGCCTTCTTTAGCTTGCATAATTGATATTATATTGCTTGAATTTCAAAAAAAATTGGTTGTTCTATGTATATTTACTCTTCTAAGTATTCATTAAAAATGGAAATTTTCACATTCATGTGATAAATGCTCAATTTATTTTGGATTGCTAAGGAAATCAACATTCTAATAGTCTTTTTTATTGTTATGGGAAAATGTCCCTTGATAATCAATCCCATACCTCTCTATGTAGAATTTAGCAACTGATCTTGCATTGTGTCTCTCAACAATCCCAATATTGTTGTACTTAGTCTTGTAGACCCATTTAGTAAAAATATTTCTTTTGTCATGTGGAAGCTCTATAAGCTCTCAAGTATCATTCACATGAATATAATATATCTCTTCTTGCATTAATTGCACATAAACCTATTTAATAAATGAATATTAAAAAATATGATGGTTCAAAATTAGCTTGTGAGAATAAATAAATAAAATGTATTGTTGAATATATTTTTTGAACTATGTTGTCATTGATGTCAACTTCTAGTGTAGTAAGTATGTTTTGTTGCAGTGTGGTGTCGATGAGATGTCAACCTACAGTATGGTTGTGGTATTGAGTGTAACTTTTGTGTAGTTAAGTGTAAACCTCTAGTGTGGATATCATGAGAATTTTTTTGGTGCTAAGTGTTGTTGATGTAGCATGTTGACCTAGTTTCCAAATGCTTATGAGAAAATTTTCTTAATGTTTGTACAAGGTGACAAAAGTGTGTTAAGTTTTTTAATCCACATTACTTATATCTTGAAGAGTTCTTGTGTTCTTTGGACACGAAAATTAGAGGTGTTCAAAGGTGTTATATCTAGTGCTTCAAGCTTTGGATCATGTGGTATTGGAAGATGTTTTTGATAGACTTTTGTCTGTAAAGAAGGTTATCTAGGAGAAATGAAATTTCTTTTCTTTTCTTTGGATTGATTTTTTTTGTCCAACATATTTTGGGATGTCTTAATGTTGCCTATATCTACCTTTCCTTGGATGGGTTTATGTTCAACTTTTTTGCAAGCTTTGAATCATGACTTGTATCTAGTGGCAATTTGGCTAGTTGCACAAAAGGATATTGTTGTTCAAATTTATGAAGTTGTCAAAGTGTTGATGGATATTTTATTGATGTTGGAATAAATTCTAGAATGTTTTATAATGTTTGTAAGAGGTTTGTAAGTTTTTTTCAAACTTGAGAGGTTGAATGTAGCTGCTCGATAATTATTTTTTTCAGTTTGGGTAATCTAGTGTGCTATTATTTTGTGGGGATTTTTTTTGTTGTTTGTGGAAGCATGTTGTAGTCTATTAGTCTATATTTGGGTCCTAGTTAACCTTTAGTGTGGTATGCCTTCACTTATTTCCATCATTGAGGTGTGTGATTCTAACCTATTTGGTGGTTGTACATTTGAGCTCTATACATTTCATTGAGGCCAACTTGGAGAATATTTTTGAGGTTGTGAATGATATATGTATATGCAAAATTTGGATAAATCAAAATGATGAAACAATAACATGCATTGCCTAATCTAAATATTCAATACCTCAATTAGATGGAATGAGGAATGAATTGGTTGATTGATTTGATATGTTGTTTGCTAAATTTAGTAGCATAACATTGGGATGAAGATAATAGATGGAGGATGATAGATAAAATTGGATGAATTGTTCAAGAATGATTTAGACAACATAAGGATGATTGAAGAAATTGACCCATAAATGGCCTATGATAGGATTGATTTATAGGAAAGGTTTGATTTGGATTGATGGTTGAGATTGAAAGTTGGATCAAATGATGTGGATGGCTAGGATGGATTAGTTATTCCCACTCTTCAAGCAAGTTTGTACTCATGTGCCAAGTGGAGGGAGGAAAATAGGTGAGACCTAGTTTAAATAAAATTTTATTTAAATTAGTTGTGCTTAGTTGTTCATGAGAAGGATTTGAAATGAGAGTTGTACTACCACACACATGATCCAATGAAAAAATGTGGGAATGTGGTGAGAGATGATGTGGAAGGATAATGAAATGATAAATTTGTTAAATAATAATAAAGCATTATCTAATCAAGGATAGCGATGATGTGGAAAGATAATTAAATAATGTAGAATGATTATTTAATTATAGATTAAGGTGGAAAAGATAATTAAATAAATAAACATTTATCTAATTATAGGAGAATAGATAAATGACTAATTAAACAATTAAAATAATTATTTAATTAGAGAGGATAAATGGTCATGAATAATTTAAATAAATAAATATTTATTTAATTATAGAAGGGATTATGGATAAATAGGGAATACATGAAATTAGTCAAATAAATAAAATTTATTTAACTAACTAGGTGATGACATGGGTACCTAGGGAAAATCATACTACACGATGTCTAGGTGTTGCAAGACATGGGCATTTTTAGGTGTCTATATTTGTCCCCTCATTGAGATGATGTTCGAGATGATGATATTTGTGTCAAGTAACATCATTTCAAAGAAGCTAAGCTATGGATAGAGGAAAATGGATGATGATAGTAAGATAGGATGATGCTGAAATAAGAGTGGGATGATGATGCCCCCTCAAGAGGATAGGAGGGTTGAAAGAACACTAGTATGCTCTCAAAATGGATGAAATGATAAAAGATGGATAAAGAGATGGATAACATGTTATGTTGCAAGAAAGTGAGGGTGTTTGATATACCATAGATGTTATGAACTAAGGTTAAGGACCAAGGTGACAATGTGTCTCATGCCCCAGCGTAATACAATTTTGTCTAAACCTATGAGGAAGTGCACAAAAGTTATGATGTGAAATTAGATGCAAAGGATAGTGGAAAAAACTTTTCGAACATACACAAGATATGAATATTAGTTGAAATGATATGGATTTGATACAAATGAAACATAAAATGATAATACATGCAAGAAAACAAGCATGCATGCATAAATAATTGAGAAAAAAAAAGGTATTTCCCTTGTGAAGCTATAAACCAATGATTAATTGATTGATTTATTGATTTTGATTGATGATGATAGTGTTGTCATTGCAGGGAATGATATATCCCTAGATCAACACAAGTATGATTGATTAATTAATTGATTTCCTTTGATTGATTGGGTTTAGAACAAGATTAGGCTCTAGAACAAATGATATGATTGGATAATTTGGAAAGATTGATTTACTTGGTTGGTATGAATTAAGGATTGACTTACATTTGGATTATTTCTTGGATTGACTTAATTGATTTTATTTGAATAAGTGATTTGGAATGATATGATGATTGATTTGATGATTTGATTGGATGAAAGGATGTGATGAATTGAATAGAATAATTGATGTGATTGGAATGGTTTAGGTTGGAACGATTTGATTAGAGGATTGATTGATTGATAATTTGAAGATTAATTTGAAAGAGTTAAATTGATGTGTTGAATTTTTTTGAAGAATTGAGTGGACAAAGTGATTTGGTTTGATTTTATTGCTTGGATTTTTTTTGGCTATTTTATTTTTTCTTTGTCTTTTTAAGACCTTTTTCCATTTTTTTTGTATTTTTGGTGGTATTTTTATTTTTTGGTATGTTTGAAATCTTTTGAGATGAAAATTTGGGTAGTCTTTGTGTTAGACACAAATGACAAGGGAAAACCAAGTCTAGGTGCAAGGAGATAGATTGGCTTGATGGACAAAATGGTGGGTGATAGGATAAGGGCTAGATCACCCATGATAGATGGATGGATAAAAAGGATAGGTCATAGTGAATGTAATGGATTTATGCATCATAATAGAGCAAAGATGTGATATCCAGAGACTATGTCACATAGAAATAACATACCCCATTTTAGGTAAAATGCATAGGTGTTTTCATGACAAAGCTTATGACAATAAGATAATGATAGGCTTGTTTGGAAGGATGAGGTATGTCAAGAGATACCCAAAATGTTTCAACCCTTTTCCCATATATCTTCATCAAGATCAAAGGGAGAAGGGTAGATAAGTGGAATCAATATGATAGGTATTTATGATGGCTAAAGATGGTAGGATGGTAAGGTAGAATGATATGATGGGTATGTGTAGGATCATGATGGGCCAAAAAGTGGTGATATGATGGGTATTTGTAGGGTATGTGGCTAACGACGTTTTTTTAACCAAAAATTGATGAAATGAAAAGGGTTTTTAAAAGAGATTCTCAGCTTTCCATGAATATAAATTATGTTTTACTTTGAATTTAATAAATAATTCTTATTCATTTTCTATTTGAATTATGACTAAAGTCCTGATTGATAGGTTGATTAAAAAATATCTATAGCTTTCAAACAGATCACATTTTTTAATCCAAAATATGCATCACATTCATAGCTCACATACTATAGTATTAAAAAATAAAAACTCATTTTATAAAGTTTTGACCAAGTTAAGGGGGTCGACATACAAGATTTTATATTTTATAAGTTGTAATAAAAAATTCATAATTAATTATTACTTTGAAAAATTACAAAAAATATGAATCACATCAAGACATGTTTCCTCTACATATGTTTAAAATATTATAAAAAATATTATCATTTTATTGTGGTTAGGGTGGTCAGATAGACACCTACTTATTTTTTCTCTAAAATTTAAGTACTACTGCATTGATACTCCAAATTTTCACCAAATAGATTTTAAAAAAAAAACTTAGTATTTTAGAAACGACATTCAATTTTATATAGATTCTATTCTTACATATTTTTGAAATAATATGGATAACTTATTCAAATTTTTACGTCAAGTTGCCTAACTCTGATTTTTCTAAATTTTTCACCACTTAAGGACCTAATTTTTCCATGATGATCTTGCACATACCCTAACATGAAAATGATAGGTTGGATAGATGAGACATTGTGCCCTCTAGTGTAAGTGACATAGAAGATAAACCTACATATGAGACTTGCTTGCTAGGTTTTGATCATCATACTTATCTAGGGTGCCTATTTACCAGGTTTTCACCATTGGACAAAGAGATTTTTATTTACTTTTTTTTCTTCTTTTTTTTAATTTTAATTTTAATTTTTTTGAATTTTGGTTAAGAAAAGGGTAATATGGATAGGAGGGACTCAAGTGTCTAGTTCCATGAAAGGTGATAGTCCCACTAGAGATGGATGTCATTGCATGGACCATGTCAAATGTGCTCATAGATGTTGGTAGGGGAATGCATGGGAGGGAGATGGATTAGGTAGATAATGGATTATGATGTGGATTATGGAGGAAAATAGTGGATTATGATGTAGATTATGTAGGGAAGATGGTGGGTTATGATAGGGATTATATAAGAATTTATGTAAAAGATGAATGGGGAGGCTTAGCCAAAAGCATGGACCATAGGGGGATAGTGGGGGAGATATGTAGGATAATGAGTGAAGGGTGAGGGCATGGAGGTATGAGGAATTGTTGTGTAATGGAAGGGAACCATGACTAATGGTTGCACACACTATGATAAACGTTGAAGATTTTGATGTGGGTAGGATGTAGGAAGCAATGAAGATGTTTTCTTAGGAGATGGGTGATGAATCTCTTTAGGTACCCACATAGACTTAGTATTTTTTATGACTTTCATTTTTCTTGTGGGTGTAGACATTGAAAAATGTCCTACATCTACCAGTGTCATTTTTCTTGGTCCTCATCCTTTGATAATTGAATAACTTTAATTATTTGATTATTCTTGATCATATTCCTCTATTAATTAATTAATTTTTAATTATTTAATTAATTCACTTTCTAATCTCTATTCTGTCTTGATAAATTAAAATAAATTAATTGCATCACTAACACCCCCTTTCCTCAATAATTAAATAAATCATTATTTATTCAATCATTTGTCTAATTATTTATCTTTCATCATCTATCTATAGTCAGATAATAATTATTATTTACCTTTTATTCTTCTATAATTAAATAATTGTTAAAATTATTTAATTATGTGTCATTCCTCTCTTTTGAATAAATAATTTAAATCAATTATCCATGACTAATTTCTATCTCCCCATTTAATTAAATTGATTAATTTAATTAAATGCTCTTTTTTCATTTTCTCCAAATAAATAATTTGGATAAATTGTTTATTTTCCACTTGTCTATTTTCTCCATTTTTGAATAATAATTTAAAATAAATTATTTATGCACCTCTTCTAGTCAAATATGCCCTATCATTAATCCCTATTATAGCCTTCATTGCTAAAATAGCCATCATATGTCATAGTCATCAATGTCATACTTGTCATAACCCTTACATGAATAGCATATTCTTGATGCATCAATCCTCCACCATCAATCTTGGAATCTTTCTAGAAGAGTGATTTGGACCATCCATTTGAATGGTTGTCTATAAAAGCAACCTTCTTCTCCCATTTTCAACTTAACAACTATTTTGTTTCCAACTTTCTACTTATAGTTTGTAGGTATTTGCACAAGTACAACTTCAAATCTAAGGGTAATGATTGCAAAAGGAGAAATAAGAGAGCAAGAGAAGTGAATTAATTGTAAAGGGGAGTGTTTTACTTTGAACGCATTTCATTTTTATTCCTCTTTGTTTGTATTATCTTGTTTGGATGTGGTTAATAGCTTAGATGTGTTGGCTATCACTTTATCTAGGCTATGAATTCTCTAAACCCATCTTACATTAGTGAACTTGATGTGAATCTTACAGTTTTGTAGAGAAATCCATTTGTTTTCTTGTTTTTTTTGTTGTTTTGTAGGTTATAGCCAAGAATCATACAAAATCCCATCATCTTATTTTGAGCACAGAAAAATGGACACATGAAATCTTAAAAATGATTATCTAGGTTTTGTAGGCCTCACACTTCGCTTTCCAAAATGTCAAACAGTTTAAAGTTTTGATATGTTTTTATAAAGTTATGGTTGTTTTAGTGCTTGCAGCTTTTTAAGTTTTAGTTGTTAAGAACCAAATTTTCTTTTCTTTATAAAACTTTTGTTGTGCTAGATTTTCCAAAAAAAAATTTGGTTTTGAAGGTCCATGTCTTAGCTTTCCATACATTTTTGTGGTTTAAATTTTTGTTTAGTTTTGAGAAATTTATTATTGTTTTAGTTTTATATTTTCATTCAAGTTTTTTTTGGTTGATTAGTTTTCTATTCGTAGTATGTGGCTTTGAAGTGGAGTTCCCGAAACTATTTCTTTTGAAGCAACAAACAAATCAATCTCTTAGTTTAGTTTCCTTTAAAGCTTTTTAGTTCAGTTTCATTTCTTTATTTTCTAGTTTATTTTAGTTGTTAATCTTTTGTGCTAACTAGTTTTTTTGTATCTTTTTTGTTTGTCCAAGATCTCTTTTCCAAAACTATTAATATGTGGTTTTATAGGTTCGAATGTCTAAGGCTTTATTTTGAAACCACATTTTTTTTTGCTTTAGAGTAGAAAACACTTTGTTTGGTGCTTTGAAATGAATGGTTGTCTTGTGTCACATAAATTTAATTAGGGGGTAATGAACCACTATCTTAGTGTTTGAAGGATGATAGGTATTATGCTCTCACCTTGTGCAAACTTGGTGATTAGAAAGCCAAACCCATCTATTTTTTTGTTCATCCATTAGAGGGCCTCCCTTGGTGGGAAAAAGTACATAGGTGCCCCAAGGGAATGACAAAAAGTGGTAACAAGATAAAGCCAAGATCTTCCAATGCACTATAAATAAATGTGCTTCTTAACTAAAGTTAATTAGCAACAAGTGCAGATGTGTCATACCAACAAGTGCCACCCTTAGTAGCCCCATGAGCTACATAAAAATACTTCATTAGGGAAGGATTGGGAGGCCTCTTGACTACCATAGTCTTGAGCTAATCTTGCCACTTGTATGGCCACCTTGAATGAATGACCTTACTATCCACCTCTTATTTTTAGAAGCCAAAATCCTTCTATTTGTTGGCGTAGGAGGTTTGACCTTTAAAGTTATCCCACATTTTCACGGTTCAAAGTAGAGATTGAAAATTCCTCTTTGGGGAATTTAGAACTTGGTATGCCCAAAAAGTGAGTGCATTGTAAGGGGGAGATTGTGCTACCAAGTTCCTAGGAGATCTGCTTTGAATAGGCACAACTAAAGAAATCCAAGTGGGAACCCAACAAATATTGTCCTTTCCAACTATAGGATTCATGCATGTTATCTTGAAATCAAACTATTTCACATCCAAAACCAAACCAAAAATAAGTGTCTATGACTATCTTATGTGTTTTCCAATCAAAATTCATCAAAATCAATCAAAATCTATTCAAAAAAAAAATCAAAAAATAAAAATTGGAAAATCAACATTCTATAAAACACAACTACTTAAAATAGAGCCACAATTGCCTAATTACCACAATTTCAAAAAATTCTTATTGAAAACTAAAATAATTCATCATAATAGTGATCTTGACTTCTAAACTAGGAACTTGAAGAGCTTTCCTAGTCCATTCCATCATCGTCATTTAGGTTGGCATTACATTTTAGATTGCACCTTAGGTCACCTTTTCCATTGCATAATTAATCTTAGGTCTTTGGCTGCACATACCTTCTAGATTTTAGACATAGGGAAACTATCAATCCTTTGGACGGGTATGTGCAAGATCATCATGGAAAAAATAGGCCTTTAAGTGACAAAAATATTAGAAAAATCAAAGTTAGGCAACTTGACGTAAAAATTTGAATAAGTTATCTATATTATTTCAAAAATATGTAAGAATAGAATTTGTAGTGAATTGAATGTAGCTTCTAAACTACTACGGTTTTTTTGTTTAAATCTATTTGGTGAAAATTTAAAATTTCAATGCAATAGTAATTAAATTTTGGGGAACAAATAAGAAATATGTCTCTATCTGACCATCGTAACCACAATAAAATGATAATATTTTAGATATAAGTAAATGACTCATGTCTTGATGTGATGCATATTTTTTTGTAATTTTTTTCTAAGTAAATTATTAATTATGAATTTTTTATCACAACTTTTAAAAAATATAAAAATCTCGTATGTCTAAACACCTTAACTTGGTCAAAACTTCATGAAATTCAAATTTTCTTTTTTCAATCATATATTATGAAAAGCATAGAATGTGATGCATATTTTAGATTCAAAAAATGTGATATCGTTTGAAAGTTATAGATGTATTTCAGTCAACCTATCAATTAGGCCTTTAGTCATAATTCAAATAGAAAATTAATAATGATTATTTATTAAATTCAAAGTAAAGCATAATTTATACTAGTAGAACGTTGAGAATCTCCTTTAAAAACCCTTTTCATTTCTTTAATTTTGGGTAAGAAAAATGTTGTTAGCCACATGGACCATCATATCACTTACATATCCCCACTTTTTTGCCCATCATGATCCTGCACATACCTAGACAGTCCTTGGTTACTTATCCAACTTGTCATTGACCTTTATCTTTTAATTTATTAACCCTTTTTTTTTATCATCTTGGTCAAAATTTTGGGTCTCAAACTTTTGTCCTAGTTTATACTCACCTTGTCAAATCCATCATCTTGGTCATCACAAAGGTTAGTGAGATTTTGGTTTGTTATCTTATACCTACATGAGCTTGGTTGCAACCTTTTGTTTTAACTCTTAAAGATTCATTTCTCTAGTGCCATTTAGATTCATATCATACCCTTTGACCATAGATTCATTATCAATCCTTAGTCTTGGATGCAAATTTGACTTTGCACTTTACATCCTTATATCTTAAAAACACAAAAGCATAGCTTAATTTCATTTTAACCTTAGTTGTACCACTAACTTTGATAATTCACTTAGCATCATTTAGTGTATTTATCATTATCATCATTTGGTCTACCCTTGGTATCCTTTGCATCCATTAGTGTCATTTAGTCTCATCTTTTACTCATTATCATCCTTGCACGATCATCTTGCACCCTTATATCCCAAAAACCCCCCCAAAAAAAAGCACATCCTTTGGTTATCATCATCCGTGCATATCATATCCTTTGGTCATAGGGTCATTATCATTCTACGATTCCTTAATCTTGGTCTTAGGTATATTGGCACTTTGCATCCTAATATCCTTGGAAATCACAAGAAAATATAGCATAGTCTCATACCCATTTTCCATTGTCACCTTGCATTGTCATCCAAATGTCACAAGTTTTATAGGGTCCTCACTAATTTTTTATTAGCCATCCTAATCCAAATCCACCACCATGTATTTGCTTCACCTTGATATGCTTGCTAGTCAAGTTGAATACCAATTGATCTGCAATGGTCAAGCCTAACAAGATATAGAATTCAAAGTAAAAATCACCAAATCCAAATACCAATCAACCAAAACCCATAGTCAACTACCCATCTATGCCTCTTATCAACAACCCATAAATTTTATTCTTCCATCCATCTACCCTCATTGTCAAGAGTCCCTTAGCACAATCCATGTCATTGATCCAGAACAAATTCCCATTACTCATCCCTATCCTAACTTTGACAAGGGAAACCAACCTTCCATAAATTCATTTTGAGACTCCACATCCTGTCCTAGGCCATTCATATTCACTCCATCCCAAGCTACAATTAGTCATGAAAATAAATTTTTTTATGGTCTCCAAAATCACATTGCATTTCCTACACATTGGGATACATGTCAAAAGAAAAGTCCAAAGCATGGCATCATAACTTCACCTTTATGTTAAGATCAAAGATGTCCATCCCATGATCCCATCCTTAATTCCATCCAAGAAGTTGTAGATAATTATGGCATCCAAAATGCACGTATCCTTATTCAAGATCCCATTCCCAATATTGTCATCCAAGGAAAACCTATCTTTAATCAAAATCCTACCATTGAACAAGACATCCAAAGTGATCCTCTCATTGACATTTATACCATCCATGATCTGTTAGAGTAATAAGTTATTTCACTTAATTAATTTAATCATATTGGTTAATTAATTAAGTCACTTATCACTTTAGTTACTTAAGCTAAACTTAGGCACAATAATAATTAATTAATTATTAATTATTAAGCATGCACACTAGGGTTTCCCTTTTAGGTTTCACTTTAGGGTTTCTTGATCTCATTTTATAAAGATTGATCTCATTGTAATTATTAACGGGAGAGTATCGGTAGCTTTCATATTTTCTTGAAAGTTTTCTCTCTTCTGTAGATTTTTCTTCTTGAAGATAATTGCATATATTTGCTTGCAGATCTCTTACATGGAAGGTGTCTTTGTTTTTGTTTGATCTTGTGGCTCATGGTTTTGTGCTTGTTTCACAATTCTAACATGATATCAAAGTGTGGATTCAATGAACCCCTTCTGATTTATGAGGCTTTCTTCTTCAACAAGGGTTGTAGGCTTCAAAACTTTGTTTATTTTGCAAATTTTGGAGGTGGATATTTTTTAGTGCATCCAAGATCAAATTAGATATTTCCATTGAATCCATAGCTATTGGAATAGTCAAAATCGACCTTTGTTTGTCAAAATTGGCTTCTATTTGTTAGATCTGTGAGAGTTTGAAGAAAGGGTTTTTTTTTCTAGATCTAGGGGGTGCTCAATTTTTTGGAGCATTTTGATCCCAAATAGACCTCACCATCCCACTCAGAAGGCCCAAAAACCCCTATTTCTATATAAAATTTGACAATTTTGGATTAGGTCACCTCGGGGCAAAATTTTTTTTACCTAAAAGAGGGTTGTATGACCTCCTACATGCATTTCAAGGTAAAAATTTTATTATTATTTTCTAAAAAAAAATTCTCAATTTTTTTATAACAATTTATTTTGTTTTTTAAAAGCTTTAAAAAGCTTTACAATTTTTTTGTTTTCTAAAAAAAATATTTTTTAAAAACAAATCAAAAAAAGTACTTGGAAGGTACATACCTATGTAGGGTACTGCATAGGTACAAACCTACATAGTGTACCTACCCTATAGGATTCTCCCATTTAAAAAAGAAAAATCATAAAAAAATTACTGTAATTTTTTTTAAAATTTTTTTTTAAGAAAAAACAATGTTTGTAATTTTTTTATTGTTTTTTTTAAGAAAAATATTTTTTAAAAAATAAGCCCAATTGTGCATGTGGCGATATTCATTTAACCATCAATTTTAAGCCCTAATTTTTTCTACGAAAACCATTTGACTGTCAAATTTAATACTACACTAGTTTTTCCCCCTTTCGAGTTGTTTTCTTCTAGAGGCCATAACTTTTGCCCATGGTGTCAAAATCAGGCAAGTGGGATATTGTTGAAAAGAGGACTTAGAGTAGTTTCTAGTGGTGTAGGTATTTTTTGGAAATTTTTTCTAAGGTTCTTGTTATTTCTTGTCAAATTCAGATCTTCTTTTCTAGAGTTTCCTTTAGTGTTTTCAGCGTAACTTTTGCATATGATGTCGAAAATGGGCAAATGAGATATCATCGAAAATTTGTTTCCAAGATCTTCACAGTAGTGTACATGGTTTCTAGATTTTATTTTTGGTTTTTTTCAAAAATCATTCTTTTCACCCATTGTCCTATTTGGACATTGTAGACATCTTTATCATGCATTTTCTCTTTTGTAAATGCATTGAGATAAAGTGCTTAAGCTTTGTATGTGTAGTATTAGGATTCTTGCACATCACTTTGTGTCTTGGTGTACTCACACTATGATATAAAATGCCATGGTGGTTGATGTTTTCCTTTGTTTTTCTTCATACCTTTCTCATGCGTGACTTTTGTTTTCACATCATCTATATCTCCTTGTACTTTCATGTTTGCACCTTCAAATGCTCTTGGTTCCTCTTCATGCACTACTTTCTAGCATTCAACTTCAATGTACCTATCATGCCTCTCCCTTTTCAACATTATGGGGGGGTTTCTATTGTTGGTATTATTGCTTCCTTCATTTTGTTGGAGTGAGCTATGATTATAGTATTTTTTCCTATGTACTAGGTGGATACAACGTCTGGTTACCCATGTATTTCAGTGAGATGGATCACTTACCATATGGACACTCTTTCATTCCTATTTTTGGAGGTAACCTTCCATTTCCTCTATTGATCAGAGTTCTTCAAACTTTTTGGTACCTTTACTATCTGTATCTTTGAGTTCCAAGTGTTTTCCTTAATTTGCCATCTGATTCGAGCAGTGCCATTAGGGGAACTCATGGAGATTGTTTTCTTCTTGATCCTGATCATCCTATCTTTAGAGGAGGTTCTTTAGCACTATAATAGTCATCACTTGATAGAGTTTGTAGCTTCTTCATGCTTTTGTGATGTTCTATATGTTCTTCTTTTTTAGTACATTTCCTTGATTTGGAGGCTTTTCAATCCTTTAGTCGCCTTTCATCTCTTTTTGGAGTGGATTTTTTCCCACGAGGTTTTCTCTATTTCTCCACATTATAGAGATCTTTTGTTTGTATATGGGTACCTTACTTGGCCTTGTTTTTAGGACCCATCTTTACTTCCATGCATCTTTTTCGTAGTGTTTTAGCTACTTCCTAAGTTCATCTTAAGGGGGGTGTTAGAGTAATAAGTTATATCACTTAGTTAATTTAATCATATTGGTTAATTAATTAAGTCACTTATCATTTTAGTTACTTAAGCTAAACTTAGGCACATTAATAATTAATTATTTATTAGTTATTAAGTGTGTAAACTAGGGTTTCCCTTTTAGGTTTCACTTTAGGATTTCTTGATCTCCTTTTGTAAGGATTGATCTCATTGTAATTATTAACAAGAGAATATTTGTAGCTTTCATATCTTCTTGAAATTTTTCTCTCTTGTATATTTTTTTCTTGTTGAAGATAATTACATATATTTTCTTGCAGATCTCTTGTTTGGAAGGTGTCTTTTTTTTTGTTTTATCTTGTGGCTCAATTTTTTGAGCTTATTTCACAATTCTAACATGATTAGATAGTTGAAGTTGATCCTATCCAAGTACCAAATGCATCCATTTCCCAAGATGAGACACTTGCCTCCTTTGGACACATAGATAATCAAACAAATGACATGGATCAAGTCAAAGAAGATACAAAATCCACCATGGATCAAATCGACATCCCAAATGATCAAGAAGAAACAAGCATAATGAATGATAAAGCTAAAACATCCTATCAACTAGGAGCATCTACCTTTGTCAAAGAAGGCTTTCTTGCAAATGAGGAGATTCAAAGAAAAAATTTCCACATACACAATAATGGGTTAGCATCTTGCTTTCAAAAAAAAAAAAAACCCATCACAAACATAATCTGTCAGAGTATGCAGTATCAAGGAAAAGGACTAGGCCTAAATGAGCAAGGCATTCCAGAACTATTACAGTTTCATGCAAATCCCACACATTAAGGCCTTGGCTATTCTTCAATCAAAAAATAAAATGATGTTAGTGGTACCTCCTTGATATTGGGGGTAGGATACAAACATAAAAATGGGGGTCATTTGTAGTCCTTTTCATAAGGTTGTTGCCAACACTTCTTCCATCTACACCATAAACCATCATTCCAATTTAATTAACCCCATCAATTGGAACCAACAAAAAAAAAATTCTTACAAGTCTAAAATCCAAAATCAAATATCAAAGGCCATTGAATGAAAAAATCCAAGTGAACAAATAAAGTTAGGGGTATGTGCATGATCATCATGGAAAAAATAGGCTCTTAAGTGGCAAAATTTTTAGAAAAATCAAAGTTAGGCAACTTGACATAAAAATTTAAATAAGTTATCTATATTATCTATAAAATATGTAAGAATAGATTCTATATAAAATTGAATGTAGTTTATAAACTACTAGGTTTATTTTTTTAAAAAAAATTATATTTGGTGAAAATTTGAAATTTCAATATAGTAGTATTTAAATTTTAAGGAAAAAATAAGAATTAGGTATCTATCTAATCACCCTAATTGCAATAAAAGGATAATATTTTTTTATAAGATTTTAGATATAAGTAGATGAATCATGTTTCAATGTGATCCATATTTCTTTTGTAATTTTTATCCAAGTAAATAATTAATTATGAATTTTTAATTACAACTTTTAAAAAATATAAAAACTCGCATCTCTAACCACCTTAACTTAGTCAAAACTTCATGAAATTCATTCCTTTTTTTTAATCCTATAGTATGAGAAGCA
Source organism: Sequoia sempervirens (assembly GCA_007258455.2). NCBI lineage: Eukaryota > Viridiplantae > Streptophyta > Pinopsida > Cupressales > Cupressaceae > Sequoia > Sequoia sempervirens. The sequence continues at coordinate 37,035,628 of VDFB02049217.1, read as the reverse complement.
TAGAATGTGACACATGTTTTGGATTCAAAAAATGTGATACCATTCAAAAGCTATAGATGTTTTTAATCACCCTATCAATTAGGACTTTAGTCATAATTCAAATAGAAAATGAATAATAATTATTTATTAAATTCAAAGTAAAGCATAATTTATATTGATGGAAATATGAGAATCTCCTTTAAAAACCTTTTTTGTTTTAGCAATTTTGGGTTAAAAAAGTTGTCAGCTGCATACCCTACACATACCCATCATATCGACACTTTTTGGCCCATGATGATCCTACACATACCCTTAAAATGGATCCTAAGTAAAAATGGATCAAGTAAATAAAAAATTTCAATTCCAAAGTCCAATCAAAATGTGGAGCCACAAGAAAAGAGGTTTCTCACATATAAAAAATTTCCACATCCTTCAAAATGGTCATCATTCAAGGCATATAAAATTGTTTGTTCCAAACACTATCTCAATCAAAATTCCAAACTCCATTATTCACCATCTCAAGTTTGGAAAATAAAAATTGCTACATCCAAACGTTTAAATAATCCATCCACACCTACCATCATCCATCATAATACTACATCTCACCTAAAGTCTAAAAATCCTACTTCACAAACCTATCACATCTTGGTAGCAACTCTTTATCATATGGACTGACATGGAAGCCTATCATGATGTGCATATTTTGATAAGGTAAAACCTAGTATTAGAGAGGATCACAATGAAATTGATCAGTTACATGAAAGTTCTATGATCCTAACAAGACAACTACTCCATCAATGTCACTATTGGCATATCATGATACCAGTATCTACATCAACACCATAAAAAGATTTAGAAAAATCAGTGATCATCTAAAACATCATATTGATATAAAAAATTAAAAAAATGTCACCTTGATGAAAACTTGGCAAATAGGCATCTTGTGTGACATCAAAAATTCAAAAGAAAAAAAAAAGAAAAAAAAAGTAAAGATAAAAATTTCATCCAATAATGAAAACCATTTATATGGCACTTTGGATAAGTACCATGATGAAAACCTAGCAAATAGGTGTCATGTGTAAGAGCAATTATCTATGTGGACCATTACACTTTAGAGAAATTTGTCTCATTTCTCATGCCTTTCTCATAACATTTCCATCTATCCAACCAATCCATATCATTTCCATCCATTTTCCCACCTACCTTGATCTTGATAATAAATGGGGTAGAAACATAAATCATACCTTGGAAATTTTCTTGACATGTGTATCCTTTGGCCATACACTATAAATAAAATATCATGTCATTTCCTTCATATAATTTATCAAAACCCATACCTTGAAAAAAATATTATTCCTATGTGACATAGTCCTTGGAGATCATATGCTAATTCTTTCATCTAATAATCCTCATATCTCCTATCATTTTCCAAAATAAATCCATTATCCTTTCATACCTATTGCTGGGTTTGGTTTTCCCTTGTCATTGGTTTAAAAATTCTAATCCACTTATCCAAGTTCCCTCCATAATCCCATCTAGTCCTAAGGTTAATCATTTCAAATGCAACAAGCCTAATCCATACAATCTTGCTATGCAGTTTAGTACGTCATTCAAAAAATTCATTGGCTTTGTTCCCAGTCTTGTTGCAACCCTTGATCCTTTAGTTACATTATCATCAATGAGATACATCTTTCCCAATCATCATGCTATTTTGGGATGTGTCCTTCCCATATGAAACAACAATGCCATCATCATCATCATCACCTATCAATTGGTTTTCAACTTGACTAGGGGAATGATCATGTTTGTCCTTGGATCCTTGTGCATTCCTTCTTGGTTGATTGTAGGTATCTTTCACATGAATTTGTAATGATTTGTATCATTATCATCCATAAAAAAGTATCAGTCATCCTTAATAAAGCTTCATCATCCTTTCCATGGCCTAAATACCATTAATATTTAGTCTCCTTCACTCTCATGATCATCCTTTTCATCCCCTCACACACAATAAATTGGTCCTACACCCGACTAGGGGAAATTACTTGAATCACATCTTCAATGGAAATAAAACATAAAATAAGGCTTTTAAAACATCAAAATCTAATAAAAAAATTAGAAAATCCTCTAAAAAAAATATAAAAAACATCAAGATCCAAAAAAATCATAAAACATCAAAAACTCAAAAACCTCAGAAAACTTCAAAACTTCAAAAATTAGAGTCTAAGTATGATTCTAAGTCAATTTGTGTTAGTAGTTTCAAACTACATTGTATTTGCACATTTGCTATGTATGCAAGGCTCATCTTAAATGAGCCCCTAAGATATTAGGTTAGTCCTTTTAGTTTGTCCAAATAAAATGATGACTTAGTCTTTTGTCAAAAAAGATGAAGTCAAGTTGTGTCAAACTACAAGGTATCTATGCATTTCTACATAGGTAAGGAGATTTTTCAAGGAGCCCCCAAGTCCCCCTAGGTCAATATTTTAGGGTTTGTCAAGATAGTCAAAATAAATTGGACACTATCACCTCAAATCCGACATCATCATATAAACTTCAAACACAAATCATGAATCAACAAAATCCTTCAATCAGTTAATCAAATTACCATCAACCAATCAATTGGATCATAAATGTTAGTGGAATGGAGCATTATTTCATTTGTCTCATTCAGTATTATCTCTTGTCTTTTATCAGTATGTGTCCTTGATATTAGACTTTGTCAATTTGGTCATTCACATTAAGTAGGATATGTGTTTCCTGCAGTTAGGTGCCTTGTCAACACTTGTCATTTGGTCAACTTTATCAAATGTGTCCTTCCTAAAATTAGGTATTCCCACATTGATTGGTTATATCAATCAATCTTTTTCAAATAAACAAACAATCTTTTCAACCTTGTCAATCAATCTTGCCTGAATCAAGATGTGTCCTTCCTAAAGCTAGGGGTTGTCAATCAAATCAATTTGTCAACTTTGTCAACTTTATCAAAGGAATCAATATTTTTCAAACAATCAATTGATTCAACTGATCAATCATTATCAACTTATCAACTTATCAATCAATCTAGTCACCTTGATCAACTTAATCGATCGACTCAAAAAATCTTATCAGTATCATTAGAAAACACTATCTCTATTGGAAAACACTTTGATGGTTTGGATTTGCCTTACCTTTTGATTGGTATTTAGTCATGTTACTAGTTACCTCGATGATGTCCTATTATGAGATTTAGAGGGATGATGATGGATCATGACCTCTTTTCTTTGTTTGTTATTTTTGGTTTGTCTTGGAAAAAAGACTAGGATAATTGGGTCCTTAGTATGAGGCAGGGAATTCCTTGTCTTTTGAATTTGTCTTTTGGCTGAGCTTGTCTCTCACAAATGGTCACCTTAAACACCTTGGTCTATGTCATACCATGGTGTTTGTGTTCCATTTGTGACAATTTTTATGCCCAATGATCATAAATGTGTTCCATTTGTGTTCCATTTGTGTTCCTTTCCTTTTTTGTGATAACATCCATCTTCTTCATTCTAACATTTCTTCTATCCTTCATCCTCTAGTCTCATCATGCATTTTGAGAGAACATTCATGTTCTTTAAACCCACCCATGCTCTTGAGGGTGCATACCACAACCCTCTTGGTCATCCTTCCTCATTCTCTTTACATTCAGGAATATTTCATAATTAAATTTTCTTTGACACAACGTGATAAACTGCATTATGTCAAAGAGGGGAAAAATGTAGACACCAAAATATGTCCTAAGTCTGCGAGTGTCAATTTTATTGGTCCTTGTCCTCTAATAATTGAATAACTTTAATTATTTGATTGTTCTTGATCACATTCCTCTATTAATTAAATAATTTTTAATTATTCAATTAATTCACTTTCTAATATGTATTCTATCATGATCAATTAAAATAAATTAATTGTGTCACTAAAACCCCCTTTCTTCAATAATTAAATAAATCATTATTTAGTTAATTATTTATCTTTCATCATCTATCTATAGTCATATAATGATTATTATTTGACCTTTTATTCTTCTATAATTAAATAATTGTTAAAATTATTCAATTATGTGGCATTCCTATGTTTTGAATAAATATTTCAATTCAATTATACATGAATTATTTCCATCTCTCCATTTATTCAAATTGATTAATTTAATTAAAATTCTCCTTTTTCGTTTTCTTCAAATAAATAATTTGGATAAATTATTTATTTTCCAGTTATCCATTTTCTCCATTTTTGAATAAGTAATTTAAAATAAATTAATTATGTACCTCTTCTAGTCAAATATTCCTTGCCATTAGTCCCTATCATAGCCTTCATTTTTGTCATATCCATTAGGCGTCATAGCCATTGGTGTCATACCTGTCATAACCCTTCCATAAATAACATATTCTTGTTGCATCGGTCAATCTTGAAATATTTCTAGAAGATTGATCTGGACCATCCATTCAAATGGTTGTCTATAAAGGTAACCTTCCTCTCCCATTTTCAACTTAACAACCATTTTTCCTCCAACTTTCTACTTATAATTTGTAGGTATCTGCACAAGTTCAACTTCAAATCTAGGGGAAAAGATTGCAAAAAGATAAATAGGAGAGCAACAAAAGTGAATCAATTGCAAAGGGGAGTGTTTTACTTTGAATTCATTTCATTTTTATTCCTCTTTGTTTGTATTCTCTTGTTTGGATGTGGCTAATAAATTAGAAGTGTTGGTTGTCACTTTATCTAGGAAAGGAATTTTCTAAGCCCATCTTATAGAAGAGTGGAATATGAGATTCTTGAATAGAGTGGGAATGTGAGGTGGAAGTGGATGGTTGGTATTTGTGTGATGTATATGCCTCATTTGACTTTCTTTCCATTTTCTTAGGGACCCAAACCATTTTAGTTTTAGCCTTTACTGTGGGAGGTATGGGCTTATATAGCTTTTTGGATGTATTTTTCTTTCACTTTTTGCATTGATGTCCTAAGGCATGAGGACCCTAAGGATTTTTTACTTTATGGGTAGAGGCATTGAAATTTTTTATTTTGAATCCCATGGCTATGGTGGAATTAGTGGAAGCTTCATGTTTAGACAATGTGCGCATTGCTTGGTCATTATTAGGATTTTTAGAAGATTTATGGATGGATAAGGGGATTGTATAATGGAGGTATGAGGTGTTGAGAGTAATGGAGGTAAATTAGATGGAGGGATATTAGGGGTTGGAAGCAATGGTGGAAAAATTTATGGTGGAAGGTGTACGGTCACATTCTTTTGACATTTATAGGATGATGGAGGGATGACAACATATTTTTTAGGTGTATGATAGGATTTATGGTTGAAAGAGGACTTAGGGTGGATGGAGAAAGTGTCAACATATTTAGCTTTTTTTCCTCGGGGTGAGTATCCAAGGCCAAATGAGTGTGGAGGGACTTTGACATGGATGGTTTCCAAAATACAATGTTCATGAAGGCCTAAACCTTTCTAGGTATTTTATGTTTTGGAGTATGCGATGGACAATGGGGCTAGGTATAGGTGGAACACTAGACACAAGTTCCTTATTGGATGAGGAAAATGAAGAAATAGAAGATAATGGTTGTTTTTGTTCTAAGGAGGAACATTCATAAATGATGGTGTAAAGACCAAGTGGATATGATGGAGGAGTTGAAATGGGGTCAATAGTGGGTGATGGAAGATTATTAGGATCTTGATTAGCATTGTGTTCACTTAGATCCAAGGTATTTTTTATCTTTTATGTGTGCTAGGGAGGCAAATGTCTAATCAAGTGAAGTGGATTTTGATGGATCCTAGATAGGGCTAGGTGGAGGTGAATTTGGGATATCTTGGTCATGGATAGGTATAGGATAAAGTTTCTCAAAGATATCTTCTTCATAGGTAATATCTTGATCATAGAAAATATATAGGTTATGGATAGGTTGGATGAAAGTGGTTTAACCTTGATTAGGACTAGGGATTGATGTTTCCACATGCTTAGGATTAGACTCTTGATATAAATCTTGGGTTGCTTGAATGGAAGTGGAAGGGGATGAATCTTGAATGGGCTCAACATGTTCTAGATGGTCAACAACATGGAGACATGATGGAGGTTGACTTGGGGTCAATGGGGGAGACTCTTGAATAGGATCAAGGGGGAGACTACATGATTGGGTTGTAAGAATGGGAATGGTGTTTTAATACTCTTTAGTAGGTTCAAACATATGAGTTGGATGACATGGTGATGTATGATTCCTTTCTAGTATCCATTGGCTAACATCTGTTGTAGGTGGATGGGTGGATTTGGGTAATGCCATAGGTTTACTTTTGAAATGTTTGAATTTAGGGCATAGATTTGCTAGAGGATTAGATGATGGTCAGGGTAATGAATATTTTGATGGGTTAGAAGGTGGAGAGGCCAATGGATTAGGAATAGGAAATGGTGGTTTAGGGATATGAATTTTATTGGAGGATGGTATGATAAAATTATAAGGTGCATGAACTAGATTGGTGTTCCCCTTGTTGAATGGAGCATGAGAACTAAAAGGCTCTTGAATTTGTTTCCATGGTGAACTTGGGATCCTATGTTCTTATTGTGATATGGGTGGATATGTTGATGTGGCATTGACATGATAGGTTTAGATTGGTTAGGTTGGCATGATGATGAAGGTGACACATAAGATTGTGGTTGAATGTGTTGAGGTTGGAATGGTGTTTGGACATTTTGTGGTATGATTTTTTGTTGTAATAAAGGTGGAGTGGTTGCATAAGATAATGGTTGTTAAGAGGTGGATTTATATGGATAAGGTTTTACATTGGAACAAGGTGTGATAGTTTGATGAAGGGGTAACATGATATGTGGATGGATGAGGTTGATATGATGATATAGGTGACACATAGGATTGATGGGAAATTTGTTGATGTGGTGATTGGATTTGATGGTGTGCTTGTTGGATTTGAAAAGTGGCCATGAGGAATTGGGCTTGTGCTATGAGTTTTTTCAAATGACATGATTGACTTGTTTGAGGCATATGGATCATGTCATCAATTCCTTGAATGATTTGTTGGTTTAAAGGTGATTGGCTTGTTTGAGCTTCGCAAAGTATGTGAACAATCTTTAGTGCTATGTCTTCTTATGTTGGCATTGTGTCACTACAATATGGTTTCAAATGATTACTATGTGACTTCTTGGATGACTAAGATGATTTGGTTTGGAAATAGGATGATGTGGAAAATTTTTATTGAAAATTTTGACCTGGGAAATATCAAACATAAGATCTCACATGTAAATGCACAAACACACACAACAAACACAATGATAAATTTTTCTTTCATTAAAATTTTATTATTAGGAAAACTCTTGAATAAAAAACAACAAGACTAATGTTAGTCAAGTGGGTATGGCCAATTAGGTCTTGAGCTAGGATGCAAAAAGCTGACTAGGGATGATTTGAAAGAAAAATACTACCACATAGCCAGGAGAAAGGGGTAACCCATCCTTCACCGTCACTTTCCAAAAGTATAAAGTTCTTTGGGGCTTAGCCAAGAGTAACAAGATTTCAACTCCCAAAGGGGGGTGTATTTCAATTGACACCTTGATTGAGGTCATCCCTTGGAGGGGTGTGTGCTCCAGGCAGGCCTCCTAAGAAGGGTATGACAAAATTTGAACCAAGTGAGGTGTTTTTAATCACACACTCACTCAATTCAAAATCATAGTTGTTAATTGATGCTTAGAAATGAAATATGTGAAAGAAAAAAAATGGAGTCTATCATTCTTTTTAAATCTAAAATCAAGATGTGATGGAAGACAATGGTTAATTTTAGACCTAATTTTTGATATGTGATTGAAGACAAGATTTGTTTTAAGAGCCAAAACCCAAATGTGTGTCAAACAATATTAAGAGATGAAAGATGAAACAAGTGCACATGATTATTCACTTTCCAAGTTTGTGTGACTAATCCCAACACTACTATAGCTCCTTAGATTCACTTGAAAGTCACCAAGACTAAGAAGAAACACAAACTTGCAACCCAAAGAGGGTTATGGCAAAAAATATATATATATTAAAAATATGAAAAAGATGATCTAATATAGCAAAAGAAATTACATAAATAGAAAGTGTAGGAGATTCTAAGACATTTAAAAAAAAGATCATCAAAATTCGATTGATGTTGCTTAGAATATGCTTAATCAATATTTATAATGAAGTTGAACTTTAATGTCAAAAATACCTAATAAAATGATGAAACAACCTAAAAAAAAATTCACCATTACGAAGCTGGGTGAATCATCTTTCCAATGAGTCCTTTCACATGTGATTTTGACCTATTTTTAGTAAGTTATGACAAAATAAAAAAATGCCCTTCTAGGGCATGTAGAAGGCATAAGGGCATAGGATGACTATTTGGTTAACCACTAGTGGTTTTTAAGTGATCACATACTATGGTTTAATGATTGGTAGTCAAGGTCATGATTTTGGGACTAACCAAGCCCCTAGTCAGTCATGCGACCAAGAAGAAAACTGAAGCTCTTTTCTAAAGCCAACCGATCAACCGAGGGCTCATAGTTTGTCCAACTACATGATAGTGACAAGTTTAATAGTGGATCCGACAAGATCTCAATGGTGGGAGTGTTGTTAGGGTTGCAATATAGAGAAGAGAAATTGACAGAGGGTGTGTCGAATATGGTAAATATGATAGAGGGAGTCAAAGATATCAGTGGAGACCAAGTGATGGTTGACAGTGACATGGTCCCTAATGGGTGGCAATAGGAGTTTATTTAGTGGAAATGATGGATTCACATGGAGGTAAGTCATAGTCAACAAGCAAAGGAAGGGTTATGTGAAGGTGGTGATGGGGATGAGGGTTGCCACTAGTAGCAGCGACCATAGAGAAAGATAAGTAGAGAGAGGATAGTTTGCAAGTATTGAATGGGGTTTTAATAGGAAGTTGGGAGTATTTGAAGGATGAAAACTAAGAAAATTGGTAGTGGTGAATTAATATTGATGGATGTACATGACCGATGATGAAAGGATGAATCAAACAATCATTCAGCCATTGGAAGTCATACAAGCCAACGAATCTCCCAGAATATGTTGATGACTCAAATGTAACTTTGATGTGATGTCGAGAGATGGCCAATGTAGATTATGGATAATGGTATGCCAAATTAAAAGACCAGGTATAATGGAAAATGTAGACTAGATGCTTGAGGATTGTGTAGAACTCTGATAATCCTTTGAGCAAAGGACTGATGGAGAGGATGATTTGAATAGTTGATGGTACAAAATTCATAGAAAAGGTGCCTTGCAAAAACATAGTTCTTTGACCCAATGTGAAAGGACTTTGTAACAAATCAAAACTTGATAGAATGAGGGTTAAAATATGCAAATTTTAGTAGTAAACCAAACCTACAAAACTAATGATTAGATCCTTGGAGCATTTCCTAGCGGGTTCACCAAAATGTATATGTGAAATTTGGATAAATAAAAATGATAAAAAAATAACATGCATTACCTGATCCAAATAGAAGTCTTCAATACATCAAGTAAATGCAATGATGAATGAATTGGTTGATTGATTTGATATGTTGGTTACTCAATTCAGTAGCATAACATTGGGATGAAGATGATAGATGGAGGATGATAAGAAGAAATGGATGAATGATTCAAGAATGATTTAGACAACATAAGGATGCTTGAAGAAATTGACCCCTAAATGGCTTATGAGAGCATTGATTTATAGGAAAGGTCTGATTTGAATTGATGGTTGAGACTAAAAGTTGGATTAAATGATGTGGATGGCTAGGATGGATTAGTTATTCCCACTCTTCAAGGGAGTTGTAGTCATGTGCCAAGTGGAGGGAGGAAAATAGGTGAGACCTGATTTAAATAAAAGTTTATTTAAATTTTTTGTGTTTAGTTGTTCATGTGAAGTATTTTAAATGAGAGATGTACTACCACACACATGATCCAATGAACAAATGTGGGAATGTGGTAAGAGATGATGTGGAAGGCTAATGAAATGATAAATTTATTAAATAATGATAAATCATTATCTAATAAAGGATAGGGATGATGTGGAAACATAATTAAATAATGTAAAATCATTATTTAATTATAGGAGAATAGATAAATGATTAATTAAACAATTAAAATAATTATTTAATTAGAGAGGATAAATAGTCATGAATAATTAATTATTTGTTCATTTATTTAATTATAGAAGAAGGGATTATAAATAAATAGGGAATAAATGATATTAGTCAAATAAATAAAATGTATTTAACTAATTAGGTGATGACATGGGTACCTAGGGAAAAGCATACTACAAGATGTCTAGATGTTTCAAGACATTGACATTTTTATGTTTCTATAATATATATATAAGGTCAAGTGTGTGATCAGTTGTGTGTTGTAAAAAATGAATGTTTGTTGAGATATGAGTCCAAGCTTGAATGCTTAAGGCTACTGAAAGAAGTGAGCACAATATTTCTACATTTTTAGTTTGCTAGAAGTTGTTGGAGGTAGTGAGCTAAAGGTTGTGCATGGTGGAGAATTATTGTGGTGGATTCTACTATTTCTCTAAGGTTGTGGGGATCCATGTAATATACTTCTTCTATTCTCTTTTTTTTTTTTCCCAAATAGTGAGTCCTTGGCAGTGTGCCCTTGGTAGTAAGCCATTTGTAGTGAGCCCTTCTTTCATTTATTTTGGACTGTCATTTCTTTGGACAATGATCCCTTCTAGTAGTGAGGCTATTGTAATCAAATTTCATATACAGAGTTCATCCCTACCTTTATTTTTCTTAATTAGGGGTTTCCACATAAAATTTTGTGTTATGTTATGTATGATTGTTTATGCATTTTTGTTTCAATTGTTTCATACTAATAAAGGTTTAAATATTAATAAGGGTTTGAATATTAATGAGGTTTTGAAGGTTTTAGTGTACAAAAAATTCACCCCCTCTTAGTTTTCTTATGTTTCTAATAATTGGTATTAGAGTAGAGGTTCCTTTAAAAAAGTCTTAACCACTTGTGGTAGATTTAGATGGCATACAAGAAAGGTGTGAAATATGCTATATTTTATGGAACAAATTAGACTTTATAGAATTCCATGATGGAAGGATAGCTTGTCTCATTAGGTTATGGAGTATGGAAATCAATTTAAGATGGTTATACCATGTGTACAACTACTTCGACAAGTGATAATGATATCAAAGAGTATGAGATCAATGGGAAAGAAAGGTATACTATTTTAATTGGACTTTCTTATTGAAAAGTTATATGACTTGGTGATTAGATTAAAATATTCTAAAGAGATCTAGAAAAAGTTGGAAATTATTTATGATGGAGATGATAGGTCAAGCAAGCAAAGATGTAGAATTTCAAAGCCAAATTTGAAACAATAAGGATTTTAGATGATGAAGATATTGCAGGCTACAAGCACAAGGTGGATGAAGTGTTCAATGCATCAATGATCTTTGTGGAAAGATAGAGGAGATTGAAGTGGTGAAATAGGTATTGAGAACCCTTCCTAGATTTTATAGTTCTATAGCTTTTCCTATTAAGGAAGCTCAAAATTTGGATCAATATTCTAGAGATCAATTATTTGGTGCTTTAACTACTTTTGAATTAAGAGATATTTTCCTATATGATTGGAGGAAAGAGACCGCTTTTAAAGTTATCAAGAAAGAGAGTAATGATGAACCTGATTTGGATGATTGTTTTGAGATGGAAGAATTGTCTTGAGACAATTGAAAAAGGGTACTGGTAAATATAGAGGTAAGTTACCCTTCAATTGTTTCAATTATGGAAATATAGGTCATTATTCTTCAAAATATCCAAAAAAACTTTCTAATGGAAAATGAAAAGATCAAGAAGAGTTACTATGTTAAAGAGGATAGTGGCATATCTGATGATGAGTAATTTAATTATCTAAATAGTGAAATTGATGAATGGTTGTTCATGGATTTGAATTTTGGAAATAATGTTACTAAACTTGAAAGATGTGTAAAGGGAATTTCTCTGAAAAAGGTCACAATATTGAAGGAACTATGTCGACTAATTTTCATGCAAAAGAGGAGAGAAACTATTGGGTAATTGAGGGAAGGTGCTCAAACCATATGATAGGTGAAAAAGTTAAGTTTGTTAAACTTGAGAATTTTTATGATGGTCTTGTGAAGTTTGGGGATGATACACATGCTCAAATTTATGGAAAAGGTTCATTTAGTTTTGATGGAAAGCATAAGACAAATTATGTTCTTTATGTCAAGGTTCTTCAACATAATCTTCTTAATGTATGACAAATGTGTTTAAGAGGATTCAATATGGTATTTCAATATGGTGGTTGTGAAATCAAAATAAGAAGCTTTGGAAGTTTGGTTGCAACAAGATTTGTTGGATGTTGTTGATATGTGGTTTTCATTGATGTCAACACTATTAGCATTAATGTATTAAAGGCTAAATATGTCAAGGATACAATTAAGAAAATTGTGATAAAACAAGCTACAGGTTGTCAATGGTGTAGTAAAGTTCATGATATTGGCTAGCTTATTATGTTGATTATCAGAGGTTGTGGACTAAATATTTTGTTGTTGAGTATATTTAGTTTATCCACAAGAAGTTTTAGAGATCCGTGTGAATTTTTGATCAAGTTATGAGAAATTGTGTTCTAATAGTTTTTCTATTGCTTTAGTTGGTGTTCCTAAATGGAGATGATGTGATTCTAGTAAGTTGAGTTGTAGATTCTTCTTTGGTGTTTTATAATGCTTGTGGATGTTTCTAGCTCATGCTCTATCTGTGTTGCACATCTGTATTGATCATTGTGCTCATGATTGGTGATTTCCTTTTGCTTGTTCTTGTTTTTCATGATCACAACCGAAAGGGTGATTATATTGTACTATGGATCTTCAAGGAATAATTTTTGAAGTTGTGTGATTGAGAATATTGTTTTGGGTCTTCATTATTTTTTGGTTGTATATGCTTTGTTCACATTGAAAAATTATTTATTGTTTTGAGCTGATAGTGTGTACAAATTTCATATTTTCATATTTCATTTTGGTTAACATGTAGTTGATGTAATTTTGAGTTGCAGATATATATAAGTGATTGTTTGTGTGATGTAAAGTGTGTATGCTGATGTGAGATTTGTGAATAATTTTCTAATTATTCAAAGGTCAAAGTAGAGTGTGAAGAAGAGTGAGTGAAGTGTGAAGAAGTGTTCATGTGCTTAATTAGAACTATAATCAAGCATTAGCAGATACTATTTTCTCAGTTCAAAATCTTATAGATGTAATCTGAATGTTTCTATAAGATAGTGTGTCTTCCTTGGGTAGTAAGCTTCTTGTATTTGAGTAGTGAGCTCTAGGAAGTGTACCTAAATGCATGTGAATTCCAATTTATTTTTCTTTATAATTATAACAAGGTATAATCTTATGGACTAACCTCCACTGTGGTTTTCCCCCTAACAAGGTTTCCATGTAAAAATATTGGTTTTATTTGTGTTTCTGATGTTGTGATGGTTGTGCTTTCATGTTCATTTATTAGATCTGAGAATATTTTGAATAATTTTAAATTTCTGTGACAACTAATTTACCTCCCCTCTCAGTTGTGTGCCCTTTTATTTTCCAACATTTGGTATCAGAGCAGGTTCCTCAGAATAAGTTTAATAGCTTGAGGTGATATGGGATGGTGACATATAAGAAGGATAGTTTGAGATTTGATGGAACAAATTATTCTCTGTGGAAGACTCAAATGGAGTGTCATTTGAGATGCATTGGTGAACCCTTCTAGAAGATTACAATGAATAGGTATGTTATTCCTCCTGATGAGATCAAAGAAGTTGAGTACAATATCAAGGATGAGGAAGCATTTTTGAGTGCTTTGACTGATTTGGAGATGACAAATGTAGTGGAGCTATAGAATGCTTATGATATTTGGAAGATGGAAACATTGTATGAAGGTGATACATATGTGAAGATTGCTAAGCTACAACTTTAAAAGGGAAATATGAACTTTGAAAATGGGTGAAGATGAAAAAATTGCTTCTTTTATGCAGAGAGTAAGTGAACTTGTGATGGGTATCAGATGTGTTGGTGGAACATTGGAAGAATCAGACATTGTTACTAAAGTGCTCAAATCCCTGCTTGCTTTATTTAAAGCCAAAGTTGTTGCTATTGAGGAGATTTGGACTATCACAAATGTAGCAAGAGACATGTTCACTGGTAATCTTGCTTCTTTTGAGTTGAGTGAGTTTGGTGAATCTCTTCCTAAGATAGAATCTTCATTCAAAGCTACTATATCTAGAAAAGACAAGTAGAGATATGATCTAGGAGAAAGTTCTAGAAAGGTGTTCAAGTATGAGTAGGAGATTAAAGAGATTGAAGAAGAAGATAGAAAGTTGGAAGAGCTTGAAGCAATTATTTTCAAGGGAGAAGCCATAGGAGAAGGTAAGTGTAAAGGGAAATTTCCTATTAAATATTTTTCTTGCAGTAAGATAGGTCATTTTGCTTCTAGGTTTCTAGAAAGAGTTCCTAAGTCAAAACCTAACAAGCCTAGATTTCAAAGAAAGTTTTATTATGCTGCTGATGAAGGTATGATAGATGATGAATCTGAAAAGGGAATGTGAATGAGAATGAATGGGTATTTATTGATACCAAGGAAAATGATTTGGTGTCAACTAAATTTGCTAGTGACAAGAATGTGGAGAAAGCTCTTGCAACCAAAGTTGAAGAAAAGATGACTAGGTGATTGAAAGTGGATGCTCTCGTCACATGATAGGCAACAAAAATAAAATTTGTGAGTTTGGAAAAGTATGATGGTGGTGTTGTAAGATTTGGTGATAACAATGCTAGTATAATCTATGGCAGAGGATCCATTTCTCTTGGTGGTAAGCATAATAGTGATGATGTCCTATATGTGGAAGGTTTGAATCATAATCTCTTAAGTCTTGCATAGATGGTTGACAAGGGATGCACTCTTCAATTCAAGGATGGAAAGTGCAAAATACTTGGGAGTTTAGGAAATTTGATTGCTTTTGGTACAAAAAAAAGGTAATATCTTTCACCTAAGTGTTGCTAGTAAAAGTTGTTTGATTGCTCAAGTTGATGAAAGTTGGTTGTGGCATAGGAGATTGTAACATGTAAATTTTGACAATATTATCAAGATAATCTCTACTCATATAGTGAGATGTCTTCTCAAGTTGATGAAGTCTACTAACACTATATGTAAGGAATGTCAGTTGGGGAAGCAAACTAGAGTTTTGTTTTGGAGCAAACAACATTCTTCAAATGAAGTATTAGAGCTTGTGCATACTGACTTGTGTGGTCCTTCTAGAGTGAGAAGTTTACAAGGAGACAGGTATTTTATGTTACTTATTGATGATTTATCTAGAATGATATGGGTTGCTTTCTTAAGGGAAAAATGTGAAGCCCTAGAGAAATTGAAGAGTTTCAAAGCTATGGCTGAGATAGCAACAAGTGTGAAGATTAAATGTTTGAGATCAGATAGAGGTGGTGAGTTCACTTCCTAAGATTTTAATTCTTTTTGTCAAGAGCATGGAATTAAGAGACAATTATCTGCACCACAGAACCCTCAACAAAATGGAGTTATAAGGAAGAACAATACAATTCTAGATGCTCCTAGAACTATGATGTTGGAAGGAAATGTGCGTCGTATCTATTGGAGAGAAGCTATGAGTATTGCTATTTACAATCTCAACAAGGTAAATGTTAAAGGTGATACCGGTAAGACTCCTTTTGAGCTATGGTTTGGTCATCAGCCTACTATTAGATATTTCAAAATCTTTGGGAGTAAATGTTACATCAAAAGAGATGAAGATATAGGAGAGTTTGATGCTAGGAGTGATGAAGGAATCTTTTTGGGTTATTCTACTAAAAGTAAAGCCTTCTAGTGCTAAACTAAGAGATTGAGGAAAGTAGTTGAAAGTTCTAATGCCAGGGTTGATGAAGACACAGTTAAATTTTCCAAAACCTATCAATATGACTCAAATAACCAACATGATAGTTCAAATAAAGGAAATAAATTCCATACATAGAATCAAGTTTAGATCATTTCAGTGAATTAGGAAAGTCAAGAGGGAGAAGGTAGTGAAAGTGTAGAAGTGAGGTCAGAAGAACTTGAAGCTCTAGAAAATTATAAGATTCCAAAGTATGTAAAGCTAAATAATTTAGAAGGTTAGATCATTGGTGATAAGAACAAAGGTGTGAAGACTAGAAGAAGAATTGCAAAAGAGTACTACTTGATTTTAAAGACTAAGCCAAATAGTGTCAATGAAGCATGCAAAGATGAACATTGGATGGAAGCAATGAAGGAAGAACTATTGTAGATTGAGAAGAATGATACATGGATTCTTGTTCCCAGACATAAAGACAAAAATGTAATTGGAGCTAAATGGTTCTTTCAAAATAAACTGAATGAGCAAGGTGAAGTTGTTAGGAATAAAGCAAGATTGGTATGTAAAGGACATTCATAGATGGAAGGTATTGAATTTGAAGAAAAATTTTCAACTATTGCTAGAATTGAAGTTGTGAGATTATTTCTTGCTTATATGATTACAAAAACTAGAAGGTTTATCAAATGGATGTCAAATAAGCATTTCTAAATGGTGAACTAGAAGAAGAAGTGTATGTTGAGCAACCTGATGGATTTCAATTGACTAATCAAGGAGATATGATTTTTTGGTTGAAGAAAGAATTCTATGGACTCAAGAAAGCCCCAAGAGCATGGTATGCTAGATTGGACAAGTGTTTGTTGAAGCTTAGATTTAATAAAGGTATTACTAATAGTAATTTGTATTTCAATATTGATCATGATAAAGAATTTATCATAGAAGTCTTCGTTGATGATATCATTTTCGAAGGAGATGATAGTTTGTGCATGAATTTTTCTGATTAGATGAGGAGTGAATTTGAAATGTCTATGATTGGAGAAATGAAATTATTTCTAGTATTGTAAATTACTCAGCTAGATAGTGGGATCTTTGTATCCCAATCCAAGTATGTGAGAGAATTGTTGAAAAAGTTTGGTATGGAAGATTCAAAGCCAGTTGATACACCCATGGTGACCAGATGTAAGTAGACACAAAACGATGATTCTCCTATGGAAAATAAGACTAGATATAGGTCTATGATTGGTGGATTGCTTTATTTGACTCAAACTAGATCTAATATCATGAATTTTGTATGTATTATTGCTAGATTTCAAGCTAGTCCTAAGGAATCTTGTGTGATAGATGTGGAGAGAATTTTTAGATACTTGAAGGGGACAATTCATTTTGGCCTATGGTTCCCTAAAGATGATGATCTTACCTTGAGTTCCTTTACTAATATTGGTTGGGTAGGAGATGTGGATGACAAAAAAAGTACTAGTGGCAGTGCATTTTTCTTGGGAAAGAAGTTGGTGTCTTGGTTAAGTAAGTAGAATGTTGTTTCCTTATCTACTGTAAAACAAAAATACATTGTTGCTGCTAGCAATTATACTTAAGTGCTATGGATGAAGCAAATGTTGAAAGATATTAGAGTTGTGTATGATGAACCTATTGCTATATTTTGTGACAATTCAAGTACAATTAACATTTCTAAGAATCTAGTGTTGGATTCAAAAACCAAGCTTATATCTATTAAGTTTCACTTCTTGAGAGAGAAGGTGAGTGAAAAATAAGTTAGACTGGAGTGTGTGTCTCTTAAGGAACAAATAAAAATCTTTACCAATTCATTTCCTAAGGATACTTTTGAGTATATCAAAGGGAAGCTAGGGGTGATTACCCCTCCTAATCAAAACTAAATATGCATTAGCTTACATTAGTCCATGTATTTCATAGTCATATCTTGGTCTGGATTGATGTTGTGGTGGCTACTACTTAGGGGGAGTAGTTAGATGTTTAGATATGTGGTTCAGAGCTTGTGTGGAGAAAGATAATGTTTGTCTTTATCATTGATATCAAATGTTGAGAAGAGTCATGTGGAACAGTTGAGGAGAAAAAAATCAGAATCTAAGGGGAAGAAAATGCTAAGAGAGAGTTGTGTGGATGGTGTTTTTCACATCATGTGTTTCCATCAAAGCTAAAGGGGGGATTGTTGGATGTTGTTGAAATGTGGTTGCCATTGATGTCAACACTATTAGCATTAATGTCTTAAAGGTTGAATATGTCAAGGATATTAAGAAAATTGTTTTGAAAAAAGCTATAGGTTGTTAGTGGTGTAGTGAAGTTCATGATATTGGCTAGCTCAGTATGTTGATGATAAGAGGTTTTGGACTAAAGGTTTTTTTGTTGAGTATATCTAGTTTATCCACCAGAAGTTTTAGAGATCTATGTGAAGCTTTGATCAAGTTATGAGCAGTTGTGTTTTGATAGTTTTTATGTTGCTTTAGTTGGTGTTCCTAAATGGAGATGATGTTATTCTAGTAAGTTTATTTTTTGTGGATGATTCTTTGGTGTTTCATGATGGTCATAGATGTTTCTAGATTGTGCTCTATCTATGTTGCATGTCTACATTTATTGTTGTGCTCATGATTGGTGATTTTTTTTTGTGTTCTTTTTCTTCATGATCACGACCGACAGGGTGATTATAGCTTGTTGTGGACCTTTGAGGAATAATTTTTGAACATGTTGCATTCTTGAGAATTATTTTTTGGGTCTTCATTATTTCTTGGCTTACTATGCTTTGTTCGCATTGAAAAATTATTTATTGTTTTGAGCCAACAATGTTTACACATTTCATATTTTCATATTTCATTTTGGCTGACATGTAGTTGATGTAATTCTGAGTTGTAGATATATACAAGAGATTGGTTGTGCAATGTAAAGTGTGTATGCCAATTTGATATGTAAAAATAATGTTCTAATCATTTGAAGGAAGAACCAAAGTGTGAAGAAGAGTGAGCAAAGTGTGAAGAAGTGTTCATGTGCTTAACTGCAATTGTAATCAGGCATTAGCATATGCTATTTTCTCAGTTCAAAATATTTTGCATGTAATATGAATGTTTCTGTAAGATAGTGTGTCTTCCTTGGGTAGTAAGCCTCTTTTATTTGACTAGTGAGCTCTAGGCAGTGTGCCTGAATGCATGTTCATTCCCATTTATTCTTCTTTATACTTTTAATAGGGTATAATCTTGTGGACTAACCTCCATTATGGTTTTTCCCCTAACAGGGTTTCCACGTAAAAAATATTGGTGTTATGTGTGTTTTTGATGTTGTGATGGTTTGTACTTTCATTTTCATTTATTAGATCTAGGAATGAGTTGAATAAGTTTGTAGAAACCTAAAACTGACCTAGGCCTGCAAGCTTCATTTTTACCACTTTCGTCCTAGCATAATTATGACATTTAATTATGTCTTTGGTCCACATTCAACTATTGATTAAATAATTCATAATTATTTAATTAATTCATGTCCTTTTATTCTTCACGATTATTAAATAAATAAATTTTATTTATTTATTAAATACGTCATTAATTGTCTAAGTCTTCCCTTAATTAAATAAATTTCTTAATTTATTTATCACCATTCTTCAGTCATTTCTTCCTGATTATTAAATAAGTAATTTTTATTTATTTATTTAATATGTCACTAATTGTCATAATTAAATAAATTGATTAATTTATTTAATTAATTAATCTTATCTACTAAATTAAATAATTATCTTTAATTATTTAATTGAAAAAATTAATATTCCTCTCATTTTAAATAAAATAAATAATTTAAAATGTCATCTCAATCTTAACTAATGGTCCATTTTGGTAAATAATCTGAAAATCGATTATTTATTATTTCACAAAATTCACATTTGGAATTAATTTAATTCCAAATTGGTAACTTTCCTCCAAAAATCAAGTGATCTGGTAGATTCTTGATCTTTCCAAAACCGATCTTCAATCCAGTCTTTATCTTCTTCATTTTTGAAAATATTTAGTTTTGAATTAATTTCCTTATTTATTCTCCATTGTCGATTCAATCTTCTTAGATGACATCTCGATCGCTCGATTAATGACTTTTCCCTAACCCTGATTAAGGATTATCAGATTTAATCTTTTCCATTTATTTTAAGTCTCTATCAAAAGTCAATCTTGTCCATCCATTCAAAATGGCATTTTCTCTAAAATGCTATTTTTCTCTCATTTCTAGATTACACACATAGATTACAATATTCTAGCATATTAATACTTAGATTAATTTGGCATTTTAGGGTCATTTTGTCATAGACATAGGCATAGGAATTTAAATTCAAATCCTTCAAATCTTTTGTAGGTCTTCGTCAAAGATTGCTCGCACATTGAATATGAGGGCAACACAAATCAGCAAGTTAGAAGGTACTATCAAGGTGAATCATGGAAACTCTCATGAATGAAAGGTATATTTGTTCTTATTTTTAGTTTTCATTGTTCTTGATAGGTCTTTGGGTTTATTTTATATGCTTTATTGATTGAATCTAATCTAAAAATTTACCCTTAGTTACATTGGTGAACATGACATTCTATAGAAATATTTGTGTGTTTTTCTTGTTTGTTTTCACTATTTTGTAGGTTACAACCAAGAAGTCATACAAAATCTTGTCACCTTCTTTTGAGCATAGAAAAATGGGTGAATAAAATATTTTAAAACATTTTATGGGTTTTGTAGATCTCATTTTCATCTTTCCATAAGTTCAAATGGTTTGAAAATTCATTAAGATTTGAGAAAGTTATGACGATTTTAGTGATCACATTTTTTTAAGTTTTAGCTTTTAAAACTCGCGTTTCCTTTTTCCTATAACATTTTTTTGTGTAGAATCGTGGAAAATACTTTCTGGGTTTTGAAGGTTTGACTTTCAGCTTTCCACAGATTCAAATGATTTAAAATTTTGTTAATTTTTGAGAAAGTTATCACTGTTCTAGTTTGCTGCTGTCATTAAATTTTTTATTTTTTATTTTTATTTTTTTTGGTTACTAATCTTTGTTTGCAGCATTTGGCAGTTACTTTTCATGGGTCAAAGGAAAAAATTCAAACTTCTAACTCATCATCTTGTAGGTTCAAATGTTAAAGAATAAACACTAAAACATTGTGTATGTATTTTTCTTAGATTAGTACACACTTACTTTTAGTGCAATTAAAAAGAACAATGTCTTCTAATTTGCATGAGTGTGTTTGCAAAATGGTAGGTGAGTATGCTCTCACCTTGTGAAAACTCGGTGATTAGAAAATTAGACCCATTTTTATATGTTATTACCCTCATGATTTGGTATATCAGAGTATTCTCTTCCCTTGTGCATTTGTGTGATCCTGGGTGCAAGAGAAACAGTTACTAAATCTAGAACTTGGGCCTGTTCTGGTGGAAAAAAGTACTCACCCCAGGATGACTTAGACCAGTAGCCCCTGACACCAAGGGACTTCCAGTTGGTATATAAAAGTGAATTCTTTGGGAAAGCCCAAGAATCAAGTGTATGGCTCCAATGAGATGGATCCAAAAGGGGACTCTCGTTGCATGGATCCTGCCCTACAAACGTAATACCCGAATTAAATACCTCTTGTTTTAGTGTCCAACCATTCTTTGGCCATTGTTTGGTATAGTACAGGGTATAATATTATACTCAAATACACTCATCACTGATCCCCATGAGTAGAGATAGCAGTTCTTGGGAAGTCACAACCCAAGAATTTAAATTTGGTGTGCTCAAATGATGTTAATGAGCCATGGAGGGGAGCCAATGCCACCAAAATTCTAAGCTATCCCCTCTTGAGAAGGAAAGGTGTTTATCACCAATCCAGGGTATATTGGTGGGATATACCAAGTATACAAACCCTTGTCCTATTGAACTTTTAGGATTGTACTTGTCTTATGTGCACTTGCTTACTTCTCAAAACATTGTGCTTGTCAAGTGCTTGCTAGATTACTCAAACATTATACACAACAGTCACAAATCTAGACACAAACAATCGACCTTAGACAACTCAGACTTTTCAACAAAACAAAAAAAAAAAAATCTCAGTCCTCAATTTTGAACTTATACTTTGCATTGTTCATCTCAGTCCTCATTTTGAAATTAGACTTTGCATTGTTCATCTTAGTCCTCATTTTGAACTTAGACTTTACATTGTTCATCTTAGTCATCATTTTGAACCTAGACCTTGCATTTAGAACATTAATTCCTTAGTCAAACATCATCATCTTAGTCCTCATATTAGCTTTAACAACTTCATCATCAATCATTTCCTTAGTCACCACCTTGCATTGTCATCCTTTATTCCAAAAATACAAAAAAATTGTCATAACTTGTCATCTTACTTGACATTAGCCATTTTCTTTAGAAAACATAGTCTTACATTGTCATCATTTATCAAAAAATACAAAAAAAATAGGCTAGTGTCATCCTTGCATTTAGTTGTCATTCTCATCATCCTCATTTGAGCAAATCCCTTTTACGGTTGAGACTAGACTTCAAAGACAACAATGACAAATGGAAAACTTTAGACAAGATTCCAATCCCAACATCAACAATAACACTTATGACACAAACCAACATTGGAATTTTTTCAACCCATTTCACAACATGAACATGCAATCTTCCATAAACATGCCATCTTCATCATGAAACCCTTCTGAACCATTCATACAAGGAGACCAAAATGGATGAGTATATGCAGAAGACTTAGAAGCTGCAGTGCAAAATCTTGATATAGTCTCCTTTGTAGAAAACTTAGTCTTATGCGACCCTCAAAGGTATATAGCCATGCTCCTAGACCAAGGGGCTAAGTTACCACAAGGTTTTGACATAAATACTTTGCCACCTCCATCTATCTACCCTCACCATCAATAGTCACTTAACACAAATCCTACCATGAATTCCCAACAAACATCCAATTATTACCCTTATCCTAACCTTGACAAGGGAAAACAACTTTCCACTAGTCCATTCCATGTCTCCACATCATATGCTAGTCCTTCACCTATTAATCCTGTCCAAGTCTACATCCCTTATCAACCATCTACCAACTCATGTCAAGTCCCCACATCATATCACACCAATCCACTCCAAGACTCCATGTCATATCTAGTCCAAGTCTCCACGTCATACCCTAGTCCTTCATATACTATTCCAATGCAACATGTCATATCCTAGTCCTTCACATACTAATCTAGTCCAAGTCCCCACGTCCTATCCTAGTCCATCATTCATTAATCCTTTTCAAGTCACCCCCTCACAAGCCACATCTAGTCATGAAAATTATGTCATTACTCAAAGTCAAATCCCATTGTCTAAACTTGAGGATACATGTCAAAATGAAAGCCCAAAGCATGACATTATAATGTCACCCTCATGTCAAGAACAAGGTAGTCCATCCCATGACCCTATCTTTTAGTCCATCATGAAGTCCTTCAAGATGATCATGACATCCAAAACACACCTCTCCTTGACAACGACTCTATTTCTAACTGTATCATCCATGACAAACCCATCTTTGACCAAGACCCCATCATTGAACAAGAAGTCCAAATCCATGACAACCCCATCTTTGACCAAGACCCTATTGTTGACCAAGAAATCCAAGATGATCCACTCCTTGACCTTTACGCCTTTCATGATCAAACACTTTCTGACCTTCTAAAGGTGTCGACTATTGACACTTCCCATGATGAGACACTTGCCCCCATGGGACACGTAGATGATATTCCTCTAGAACAAGAATATTCCACTAGGGACATGCTTGCATATGATCAAGTTATAGCTAAAATCATTGGACTCTATGACACTAAACATAATGATGACTTTGACATTTCCTTGGAAGCACCAACAAAATCATCTGAACTTGACATGTCACATGATCGGACCAAAGACATTAATCAGGAATATGTCCAACATGGCAATGAAGCTAAGATACTTTATCAACTAGGGTCATCTATCTTTGTTAGAGCAAGATTTCTTGTAGAAGAAAATATTACAAGTGACAGTGTCCATAGACATCATGATGGGTTAGCATCTTGCTTTCAAAACAATAAATACCCCATCACAAATAGAATCTATCAAAGCATGCAATATCAAGGCAAACGACTAGGCATGAGCAAGGCATTCTAGAACCAATACAGCTTGAGGCAAATTATAGACATCAATGTCTTGGCTATTCCTTAGACAGCAAATCAAACAATGTCAGTAGTACCTCCTTGATACTAGGGGCAACTTTGTCAGATACAAACATCAAAATGGAGTCCATGAGAATTCTTTTTCATAAGATTACTGCCAACACCCCGTCCACCCACACCATAAACCATCATTCTATCATGAATCAACCTCCCCTTTGGGACCAACAAAAAAGAAGTCTTACAAGTCAAAAGATCAAAATAAAATGTCAAAGGCCATTGAATCAAACAAAAGGACAAGTGGAAAAATGAAATTAAAATGGATCCCAAAGAAAGATGGATCAAACAAAGACACCAAGTCAAATACAAAAGTCAATCACAATGTGGAGCCACAAGACAAGAGGACTCCCACATACAACAAATGTCCACCTCCTTCAAAATGGTCATCAAACAAGGCATATGAAAGTGTTGGTTCCAAACACCATCCCTCCAAAATCCATCATCCACATCCCAAGTTTGGAAAATAAAAAGTCATTCATCCAAATGTGCAAACAATCTTTCCATGTCTACCATCATTCATCATAACCCTACATCTCATCTAAAGTCCAATAATCCCACATCACAAATCTATCACATCATGGCATCAACTCTTTACCACAAGAACTCTCATGGCACTCTATTGCAATGTATGTATTTTGATAAGGCCAACTCTAGTATCAGAAAGGATCACAATGACATCAATCAGTTGTATACAAGTGCTACGATCCTAACAAGACAACTCCTTCACTAAGGTCATTATTGGCATATCATGGCACCAATCTCTACATTGACACCATTAGTGATCATCTAAAGCATCTAGGCTATCTACAAAATCAGAAATACAAAAAAAAAAATTTGAAAAATTGTCACCCTGATGAAAACCTCGCAAATAGGTGTCTTGGTGACACCAAAAAAATCAAAAAGTCAAGAAAATAGTAAAAAGAAAATTTTCATCCTACGGTGAAAACCTGGCAAACAGGCGCCCTGGATAAGTACCATGATGAAAACTTAGCAAATAAGCATCATGTGTAAAATAAATCATCTATGTGGAATTTTATACTTGGGGGCAAGTTGTCTCATTTTCCCATGCCTTCTTCATGACATTTATGTCCATCTAAGCCCTATCACTCCAAACATTTTTTTCCACCTACCTTGGTCTTGACATAAAATTTGCACACATAAATCATGCTTTGGGAAAACTCTTTACATGTCTATACTTTGGTCATACACAATTCACGAAACATCATGTTATTGACCGTCATAGTCTTATTGTCCTTGTATGACATAGTCCTTGAAAATCATATGACAATTCCATTAGTCTCATGTTTCCTATCTTTTACCAAGGCCACCTCTCATCCTTTCATGCCTGTCACCTATCTTGGCTTTCCCTTGTCAAATGGTCTAAGGATATTCATCATCCCATCTAGTCCTAACCAAGTCATTCCAAATGCAATGAGTCTAATCCATACAAGCACATTATCCAAAACATTACTTGATTGAGTTCCTAGCTCAATTGTAGACCTCCATACTTTCATCACATTATTTTCATTATCCTCATGTTGTTTCAGGATCTGTCCTTCCCACATCAAACAACATTGTTATTACATGTCAATTGGTATTTAGATTGACTAGGGGCACAATCATGTTTGTCCTTGGATTCTCATGTGTAGGCATCAGTCATATGCATTTTTCATGATCCTCTTAAATGTAAAAATCTAAAAAAAAATCATAAAATTTCCTAAAAAAAGACCAAAACCATCATAAAATGTCCTAAAAAAAGATGAAAAGCATCATAAAATGTCCTGAAAAAAGAAAAAAACTTTATTAAATGTCCTAAAGAAAGACCTAAAAATCATAAAACATTTTAAAGAAAAACATAAAAACATCCAAATCAATGTCAAAATCTTAAAAATGGATTCAAAGTCAATCATGTCAGTTAGTCCATATCATTGTCGAACTACGTTGTCTCTGCGCATTTACTACGTAGGCAAGGCCATCAGTTAATGAGTCCCCAAGACATTAGGTCAATCCTTTTAGGTTGGTCCAAATAAAATCATGTCATTTGTCACAATTTTCACATCGATCAAATAAGTCAGACATAGTCAAAATCAGACACAAGACATTCATTTGAAACGTCAATGTTAAGGTTGGTCAAAATCAGACAGCATAAGCCAATCAATTATAGAGTCAACATTAGTCAACTTGACAAAATATATTAATCAAAACAATGTCAATCCCATCACTCTTTGGCCTCTTCAAGATGTGTCCTTCTTGGAGTTAGACCTTGTCAAAATGTCCTTTTCTTTTTCAGAATGTTTCCTTCCTGACAATAGGCCCCATCAAACTATCAACACCATCAAATTGGAAAAACCCTTAAACTATCCAAATTGTCAAACTGACAAGAAATCAATCTTTGGAAAACAAACATTGGCAAACAAAATAAAATGGTTGTTAATCTTTCTGGTCTATCTTGTCTTATCTTTTGACTATCTTGGCTATTTTGTATTATCTTTTTACTATTTTTTCTTTGTGGACATGTTACTAGCTACCTCGAGGATGTCCCATGAAGGATTTAGAGGTGTGATGACGTCTCCTAGCCTATTTTATTTTCTTTGACTATTCTCTGTGGATTGTATTGACAAAAAGACTGGGGCAACTTTTCCTTTATTATGAGTTAGGACATTCCTTATCTGTGACTCTATTTTTTAAATGGATGACCTTGCACACCTTGGTCTATGTCATATCATGGTGTCTGTTGTCCATTTGTGTCATTTTACCACCCAATGATGATTAAGAGCAATAAATATTAAAGTCCTATTGTAATGTTTTGAAAGATTTGGTCTAGGAACTAACATGCATCTTCTTTAGTCTTGTCATCTTCTCTCACTCATCTCATATAGGAATTGCATCCATATCATCATCCACATCTTTTGCACTAACATTTCTTTGTCTCTTCATATTCTAAGTCTTCTCATCAATTTCAAGAGCACACCCATGTTCTTGGAACCTATCTATCCTCTCGAGGGGGCATACTGTAACTCTCCTTGTCATTCGTCCTCATCTTATTTTGCACTGGGGCATATTTTTGACTTATTTTCTTTGTTACAATATGACATGCAACATTATGACAAAGAGGGGGAAAATGTAGACACCTAAAAATGACCTAGGCCTGCAAGCTTCATTTTTACCACTTTCGTCCTAGCATAATTATGACATTTAATTATGTCTTTGGTCCACATTCGACTACTGATTAAATAATTCATAATTATTTAATTAATTCATGTCCTTTTATTCTTCATGATTATTAAATAAATAAATTTTATTTATTTATTAAATATGTCATTAATTATCTAAGTCTTCCCTTAATTAAATAAATTGATTAATTTATTTAATTAATTAATCTTATTTGGTAAATTAAATAATTATCTTTAATTATTTAATTGAAAAAATTAATATTCCTCTCATTTTAAATAAATTAAATTATTTAAAATGTCATCTCAATCTTAACTGATGGTCCATTTTGGTAAATAATCTAAAAATCGATTATTTATTATTTCACAAAATTCACATTTGGAATTAATTTAATTCCAAATTGGTAACTTTCCTCCAAAAATCAAGTGATCAGGCATATTCTTGATCTTTCCAAAACTGATCTTCAGTCTCCTCTTTATCTTCATTTTTGAAAATATTTATTTTTGAATTAATTTCCTCATTTATTCTCCACCGCTGATTCGATCTTCTTATATGACATCTCGACCGCTTGATTAATGACTTTTCCCTAACCCTAATTAGGGATTATCAAATTTAATCTTGTCCGTTGATTTTAGGTCTTTGTCAAAAGTCAATCTCGTCCATCCATTCAAAATGGCATTTTGTATAAAATGCTATTTTGCTCTCATTTCTAGATTACGCACATAGATTACAATATTCTAGCATATTAATATTTAGATTAATTTGTCATTTTAGGGTCATTTTGTCATAGGCATAGGCATAGGCCTTTAGATTCAAATCCTTCAAAGCTTGTGTAGGTCTTCATCAAAGATTGATCGCATGTCGAATCTGAGGGAAACACAAATCAACAAGTTAGAAGGTACTATCAAGTGAATCATGGAAACTCCTATGAATGAAAGGTATATTTGTTCTTATTTTTAGTTTTCATTGTTCTTGATAGGTCTTTGGGTTTATTTTATATGCTTGATTGATAAACTAATCCATAAATTTACCCTTAGTTACAAAGTTTAATAAGTTTAAATTTTTGTGACAACTGATCCACCCCACTCTTAGTTGTCTGCTGTTATGTTGCCAACAAGAGCAAGGAGAAAAGGAAATTTTTATCAACTTAGAAGTGCTAGTTGTAAGTATATTATTGTTCACATCAATGAAAGTTGGCTATGGCATAGAAGAATGGGTCACATCAATTTTGATAGCCTAGTGAAGATCAACTCTCCTCATGTTGTGAGAGATTTGTCAAGAATTAATAAGAAAGTATCAATGCAATTTGAAAATAATGTCAAGTTGGAAACCAACCAAGGAAAAGGTTAAAAACAAAGGAATTCTCTATCATAGGACAATTTGATTTGGTGTTTACAAACCTATTTGGATCTACCAAAACAAAAACCCTTCAAGGTGACTTGTATTTTATGTTATTAATTGATGATTACTCTAGAATGACTTGTGTGACCTTTCTCAAAGAAAAATTAGATGCTCCAAATAAGTTTAAAGCATTTAATCTATGGTTGAGAATGAAATAGATTTTTATATAATTTTTTTAAGTTTTGATAGAGGTGGTGAGTTCACCTCCTATGAGTTTAGTAATTTTTGTGAAAATCATGGGTTAAAAAGATATTTATCAAATCCTTGGACTCCACAATAAAATGGAGTTATTGTTGGAAGAATGAGAATTTTTTCATTAATGCTATTGGTGGCAACATGAGCATTAGGGATAAGCATAGGATATATATTACTATGTGTTGCAGTGTTGTCACTAATGTCAACATTATATCTTGATGTGGAGATCATGGTGATATCAATATTGCATCTTAATGTGGAGATTATTGTGCAAATCATTGCAAACAATTTTGGTTGGTTCTAAAATGTTTTGAACTATTTGTGGAAGAAATTTTAGTAAGATGGTTTGATTTGGTAAAGTTGGTTGTGATGTAAAATTAACTATGTCAACTCTATTAATATTATGCAATAGAGCTCCAACCTTTCAATCTGCACTAGTTTATGACTAAATATTTCACTTTGTACTTCTAACAATTTTTCTTGGGTGTCAGAAGTATCTAATTCTATAATTTCATCATGTTTTAGCTTTTGGTTGAGAGATTTAAGCAAAAAAAGTTCAACTTGGTAAATTATAGTCATTTCCTATATCTAGTTCATATGAGTAGGAGAGTTTGTACTTCTCCATAGATAGGGTTTTGACATTGCAAATTTAAGGAGAAGTTCAAAGATGGAAATAGTGTGTGAATTTGAGTTGGCATTGAATTTTTCAAGTCCATGTGTTTGAATGTGGATACACCGTTAAATAATTTTCACATTATATCTTTTGTGGAATTGACATTTAATAGATGTGAAGATATCCAAAGGATAAATAAGTATTTTGGAGTTATGTGGAAGCTGTTTTTGATTCATGCTAGGCTATTTTAAATTGTTTTAAGGATTTGAATCTCGGTGTGAGTCATGTATGGAAGGATTTGAGCTAACAAATTATATCTTCTATATTTTGTATATTACATATAATTAGGTTGACCTAATTGATGTTATACTTGAAGAAAATATGTATGCTAGATCATTTTTAGTGTTTTATTGAATGTAAGACTTGTAAGTGATGCAAATGATACAAATTGAGAAGACCCATTATGAATTTAACTTGTGAATGTTGAGTAGAATATTAGAGTGATGTGAATGCAGAGGAGAGAAAAGTGTTAGATCAAAATTAGATGAAGTGTGTAAAATCAATTCACTGAGCTTCACTGGAACTGTATCTCATGCATATACTAGATGCAATGGTATCAGTTCAATCTAGGCTATGAGACAAAAACTCTCTTCTATCTTATTCTTTCAGTGGGTAGTGAGTCCACTCAGATAGTAAGCCCACCTTTATTGAGCACTTTTGTAAATATATTATAATTGGTTACAATTTATTGTGAGCTAATCCTCACTATGGTTTTTCCCATTTTTGGTTTTCCATGTAAAAATATCAGTGTTCATGTGCTATGTGATGTTGTTGGATGTTTCATTTTTTCTTTCATTACTATGGTTGAATATGATTTAGTGATTAGATGTTTAAATGTTTGAATGGTTTAAAAGAATACTAATTTATCACTCTCTCAATATTCTAAGTGTTCAACAATTGGTATAAAATATTGGTACCTTAGAAGAAGGTTAATTGCTTGGAGGTTGACAACATGGTTGTTAGAAGACTACCCACTCCTCTAGAAGAGAATATAGTTTTAGGATTCATAGAAGAAGATTGCACACTTGATGAAGATGGAGAACTCAAAGCTATTCTTGAAGATCTTGAGAGGATTGAAGGTGAAAAAAATATTTGAAAGAAAATGTCAAAGAAGTAAATGAATGCATCAGAAAATTGAGCGATAAAATCAAGAAATTCATAGAATTGCAAGTTGAAGAAAAGAAAAAAGTTGAGGAATGATTGAATACAATGGTGAAAAGAGATCTAAGGAATGTACAAGGCTTGAACAAGAAGTGGTAAATCAGAGATCACATCTAGAGAAATCAAAGAGTCATGAAGAAAAATTCAAGACGAGATCAATTAAGCTTGATGAAAAGATGGGTATGTGTAGGATCATGGTGGGCCAAAAAGTGGCAATATGATGGGTATGTGGCTGACAAACTTTTTTTAACCCAAAATTGATGAAACGAAAAGGGTTTTAAAGGAGATTCTCAGATTTCCACCAATATAAATTATGCCTTATTTTGAATTTAATAAGTACTTATTATTCATTTTCTATTCAAATTACTACTAAAGTCTTGATTGATAGGCTGATTGAAAAATATCTATAGATTTCAAAATATCACATTTTTTAAATCCAAAACATGTGTCACATTCTATGCTTCACATACTATAGGATTAAAAAAGAAAAAAATGAATTTCATGAAGTTTTGACCAAGTTAAGGTGGTCAGATATACACGTTTTTATATTTTTTAAAATTTGTAATGAAAATTTCATAATTAATTATTTACTTGGAAAAAAATTACAAAAAATATGCATCACATTAGGACATGAGTCCTTTACTTATATTTAAAATATTATAAAAAATAATTATCATTTTATTGTGGTTAGGGTGGTTAGACACCTACTTCTTATTTTTCCTTGAAATTTAAGTACTATTATATTGAAATTTCAAATTTTCACCAAATATATATATATATATATATATATATATATATATATATATATATATATATATATATATATATATATATATTTAAACAAACCTAGTAGTTTAGAAACTACATTCAATTTGCTACAGATTCTATTCTTACATTTTTAAAAATAATATAGATAACTTATTCAAATTTTTACATCAAGTTGTCTAACTCTGATTTTTCTGAATTTTTTGTCACTTAAGGGCCTATTTTTTCCATGATGATCTTGCACATACCAAGATTACAATTGAGAAAGGTTCTAAAGACAAATAAGTTTTAGGATTCAAAAAGGGTGAATGCTCAAATGTAGAAAGGAAGATCAATGAACCAAAGAAGACTAATGATAAGAATAACAATGGTAATAAAATCTAAAATCAAGAGAATGAAGCTAGAAAATTTCTAGTCAGATAACCAAATGCACAAAGGTACCCATATTTTAGTCATTTCTATTATTGTTGCAATAAATTTGGACATAAGAAAATGGAATGTAGAATTAGAATAAATCTGAATGTTCCATTCTTTGTTGGCCAATGCTTTACATGCAAGAAATTTGGTCATCAAGCTAATGAGTGTACAAGTCAAATGATGAATGGTTAGAAGAATGGTAGAATGATTGAATAATTTAAATGTTACTGTTATACATGCTATGGATTTTGGCATAAAGGTAATTGATGAAAATCTAAAATGAATGAAAGGAATATTGTTAGAAGAATGTAATGTGTTCTAATTTCAATAGCCTTGGACACATTTCTAAGTTTTGTAGAAGAATAAATATGAGGAAGGATAATCCAGTAAAGAGGAATGAACTAGCCCAAAAGATTAATCTCATAAAAACAAAGAAGGATATGGATAAGATTTGTAGAAATAAGGAAGAGAGAAAAGTTAAAGATTAACTTGTACCACCATCTAATGTAGATGTTTGGTGTTGTCATAATAGTGGTTTACAATTCCTAAGAGGAATGAATTTTAGCTGAAATCACATATTTTTAGAAAATATAATGATTTAAGCCTTAAAAAGTTCCATTTTAAGGATTCCAATTGAAGAGGGTTTGATCAAATCACCTTAGATCAAACCCCCTTGGATAGAACCTCGCTAGTTTTAAACAATACCTATAAATGCGTCTCCTTTACACCTATCAAAATGCTGATAAAAAATCACTTTTGATTTAGATTTTGGGGGATCAAATGAATTCATTTAAAATTTATTTCAAATGATTATGGTATTCCTCGAACAAGCTATCCAATGAATATAATTTTAATATGTTTTGGTTTTGTTATGTATTTGTTTTTTAAGTTTTATTAAACATACGTTTTTCATTGAAAATGAATTTCTTTGTTCTTCACATGTGGAAAAATAGAAGATTATCAAAAAAATTTGAAAATATGAGTGCACCAGATATTGAAGTCCTTGATCCAACAAAAAGTTACATGTTATACAAATGTCCAATTGTAATTTGTTTGACTTTGAAACTTGATTGAGGAAAAATATTCAATAAAAACTATCTAACCAAGTGGAAGCACTAGATATTGAGTTACAAATCTAAATTTGAAAGAATTAGAATTTCATCCTTCATGGAAAAAAAGTTAGGTGTTATACAGTGTGTGTCACTTTTTAAAAATGTTGTTTTCTAAAAAAAATTGATTTTTGTGGGAGATGGAAACAGAAGTGCAATTTGATTCCAAAAATTTATAAAAAAATATTTTTAGAATCTACAGACAAAATTTGATGAGACTCTAGTTTGCACCATCTTCAAATTCCTCACAGTTTAGCCACTATAGGTGCCCAAATGTGAAGATTTAGTTAAAAATAATAATTTCAGTGTCCAGTTTGGCCAAAAATTGTAAACCACTATTATGGGATCACCCTTCCTGTAGTAACTAAGTTGAGAGTTTTCGATCAAGGGGCTATTTAATGGAAATATTTTGTTTCTTACCAAAAAATCAGTGTTGATGCCTCAACACAAAGATATGTGATGTAGATCAATAGGCTTGATCTATTGGTGAAGGTCACAGAAGAAAATATGATGATTCAAAAAAAAAATTAGCATTCTAAGTTGAATGTGAATACAAATAATGGTTGTCAACTTTATTGTTTGAAGCATTTAATACAAAATTATGTTACGTTTGAAGTGTCATAAAGTGATCACATAGGAAAATTCATTTACCAAATCATTTGAGGACTAGAGTAGCAAAGAAACAATTTGAGAGTGATCAAAGGTGATTTGTGATTTGGTGTGTGTGAAGCCTAATAAAAAAGTGAAGGAAAAGTATTTACAATCTTTTGTATTCCCTTGTCAGTGATCCCTTCTTTCTTTTCTTCTAGATAACAAGTCCTCTAGGTAGTGAGCCCTTTTGATAGTGAGCCTATTGTAATCAAATTTTGTATATATAGATTTGATACTCACTATGGTTTTTCCCTGATTAAATTAAATTTTTTGATATAAAATTTAGTGTTCTATTGTGTGTGGTAGATGATGTGTTGTTTCATTTTTTTATATTAATAAGGGTTTATATATTAATAATGGTTTTAATATTAATGAAGCTTTGAAGGTTTTAATGTATAGATAATTTACCCCCACCCTCTTAGTTGTCATGCATGGCTAACAATCTTGGATTTTATTCATGTGCATGACTTGTGCGTCATTTATAAATGTCACCTAAGTTTCTTACCTTCCTTGTTAGAATTGCACTTTAATTTTGACTTGTGCTTGAAGCTTAAGAACTAGAAAAGGAGTCACTTAGTGTATTTATAGAATTAAAATTGAAGTAAAAGTGGGAATAACATAATGAATATCACCAATAATACCACCATTTGAAACATAGTTTGACTTCTCAATATGGCCTTTTTATTACCATAAACTCCCTCTTCATCAAAAATCACATCTCTTGACATGGAGATTCTATTATTATGAGTATCAATTTTTAAAAATAATTTTATCATTCACATATGACCATTATGAAAAATTAAAAGGGATAAACAACTTGCCAAGCAAAAGGCTAAAGTAAAAAGCTCATAAGTTTTGAAGATAATTGATGTGCAATATTTTCTTAAAATTTTCTTCACCGATAATCAAATATTTCAATATAGTGTTTTTATATCTCTTTCTTTTAGACTACTTTAATTTATTCTAAATGTATTTTAAATTGAGTGAACAAATTTTTTTTATCCAAAATTTATTTCAAATATATTAGCCAAACTTAGTATCTAATTATATGGTTCATTATGGGGAGCTTGTCATGAGCTCTCTTATGTGGTCTTCATGGCTATTTTGTAGTGGGTATAGGCCCTACCCCTATTTATATTAATCATGCATCATTGGAGAAATCATCATATGTTGATCAATATGTTACTTTCATCCACCATTTGAAGTATAAGAAAATTCATTACAATATTATTTTGACTCACCATTGACACATTAGGGTTGTTATCACATTCATGTCATTACACTTGAAAATTCATCACCATTGTAAAACACTTCTTAGCATAATAAGTATAAATATAAATAACTTGTTAGTGAATAGTAAACATTAAATAAAATAATTAAAATATTACAAAATAAAATAACTCTCGAAATCATTAAAATACTAAATTCAAAATAAATTTTATTGTTAACATTTTTTTAAGGCAATTACAATGTCTGTATGTGGCATTTGTTTAAATTTGTAGCCATTTTTTTATATTATTTTTAAATTTTTTTGATATATTATTAATCCACAAAATCATGAAAGAAGAGTGATTTGGATCATTTTCACTTAATAAGCTTTTCCTTCCTATGTGATAAACAAATTTCATTAGTTCATAAATGTGTGTGTGAAAGACGGAGAGTGTGTGTTTTAAATGAAAGTTTCACAATTATCTTTCACTTGTGAGACATAAAATTCATTTGTACATTAAAAGAGGCAAGCTTCTCATTACTTTTCACTAAAGTTATGTTTTAAGTTAACTTTCCTTCCCTTTTGGTTTTTCTTAAATCACATGACTATAAAAAAAATTATATTTTACTCCCCTATTTGATATTTTGCTCATTTTAATGCCCTTTCTATATATTGATGTTGTTTATGCAGCCATTTCTATATATTGTTATTTGATATTTGTAGCACAATAGTGTTGAGACTGCTCTCACTTTAATGCCATCTCTATATATCATTTGATTTTAACATTTTATTTAAACCTTGATTGTTATGATCCTTATTCTTATTCCACCTTTATGTTATACTAAATATGTCACATTCTATGTATTTCATGTCTTATTCTTCCCTACATATCTAAAATCCCTTTTCTATTTTAGAATAGGGTTACTATATTTATCGATAGGCGACGTAGTTCTTCAGATAGGGATGGCATAATCTTGATTCCTTCTAGATATGGATTACCTTATCTCGATTCCTTCTAGATAAAACACTTATGTCATGCCATATTTCCTTCACCTCTATATTTGAATGCTATGGTACTGACATTTTAGTTGAGGCTCTGGTATTGATATTTAGGTTGAGGCTCTAGTCCTAACATCAGTGACATGTGAAGGGAATAGGGTGTGGCCTTGAAACTTAATCAATCACTACAAGTGTAAAAAAAATGATATACTCTTATGTTACAAGTGAAAATGAAACCTTAGTTGATTATAAATAAAAATCTCGTACAACTTACAATGTTACTAAATGTAGTATATATATCAATCACTTCATATGATGTGTGGAATTTAGAGTTTTATTTGGAAATCAGCCATCAAATATTTACACAATTACAGATTATAAGTTTAGTTAACATTGGTTAATATTATCCTTTCTCACTTGATATTTAATTAAAAAGTATTTAATTCTAGTTTGTTTCTAATGGTTGGTAGGAAGGGAATGGCAATAGTGAGATAGATCATTCATAAAGCAACACTTGTGCCATCCCTTGTAGATAAAATTTCATTTTTTGGGTGGTGCACACTAAACAAATCACTTCTTTTTCTCTATAAGACATGAATTCATTTCTAATATTTCATGACAAAGTTTTCCAAATAATGGAAGTGGTATTTGTGAAATGATCAACATCGCCCATGTGGGAAATCTATGAAAATGAAGAAACTACCTAGAATTTAATCTTAAACTAGATAATTCAAACAAAATAATAGTATAAATAATATAATTAGTGATAAACACCTTCCCTTATAGTTTTGATGAATCCCAATAACCAATAATGAAGATTTTACACACAATTTTTTTTTTTTTTTTTTTAAATTGACCAACTTCATTAAAATGTTGAATACATCATTTCATAACTTAGAAAACATTATGGAAAAACTTAAACAAACTCATAATAATAGACTAATTTCAATAGAATATTGGAAGCTTTCTAAATGAGAAACTAAAACATACTAAAATAATATAAATTGTGGTAATGAATGGAAGGTAAACTGGGTGATGCACATAATAGTGAATTGAATGCAAAATGTCTAATTCATATCAGTTACCAACATACTATCCTTTGATATGGAGAGTATTCACAATATGATTTTGGAGTGTCTAAAACTAAATATTTGCAATGATATTAGTTAAAATATTTGCAAGTTGTCCTTCATTCTTGATATACCTGACTTCTCCTACCTTCTTTTGTATCAAATCTTTAATTAAATGATACTTAAGAGAAAATTATTTAGTTCTACTATGATGCACTAGAATTTTGGCCAATTTGATTGTTCCCATATTATAATAAAATAATGTCATATACACAATTTTTTTCTCTCCAAATTCTTCAAGAACATTCTTAAGCCATAATGTTTGAGTGCCCATAGAAGTGACTGTAATATATTCTTCTTCTATTATAGAAAGGGAAACTATGTTTCACTTCTTTGAGCTTAATTTGAATCCAAAGGATAAACAATTAAAATTGTATAATTCTTATCATCCATACTATAACACAAATTAGAATCACTAAAGCCAACTAGTTGAAACTCTTTAGAATTGTAGTAATGGGTGCCAAAATTTAGAGTTCCTTTCATATAATTTAAAATTGTTTTGGCTTCATTCGTATAAATTTTAAAAGAGTTTCTCATGTACCTTGAAACAAGAGAAACTTCAAAACAAATATCAAGTTTTGTGTGGGTTAGAAACATCAAACTTCTAATAATACTTCTATAACTTGTCCAATCAACTCATTCAACACCATCATCTCTACACTAGAACTCCATGAGAAATTTGAGTTGACATTGGTTTACAACCAACCATATCAAATTTCTTTAATATATCCTAGAAAATATTACATGAAACCTAAATATTCCATTGTCGTTTGTTTTAGCCCATACTTTGAAGCTTTGCAATATCTTTGCAAGTTGAAAAGTATCATGCTATTTTGTTTTACTTTGTGTTTAAATCTTCCTATGTTCTCACATCTCATAGGAGAGGATGACAAGAAAAGTAGAGCTAGATTTTTTTGATCTTTAATGATAATGAAATAAGTTATAAAAATTAAAAAATTAGCAACATGTGAAGGGAATTGGGTGTGGGATTCAAACTTGATCAATCACTAAAAATAAAAATAAAAATGATATACTCTTATGTTACAAGTGAAAATGAAACCTTAGTTGATTATAAATTAAAATATCATATCACCTACAATGTTACTAAATGTAGTATATATATCAATCACTTCATATAATGTGTGGAGTTTAGATTTTTTTTGGAAACCGGCCATCAAATATTTACACAATTACAAACTATAGGTTCAGTTTACATTGGTGAATATTATCCTTTCTCACCTAATATTTCCTTAAAAAGTATTTAATTCTAGTTTTTATGTCGAATGGCTAGTAGGAGGGGAATGGCGACAGTGAGACAAATCAGTCAGAAAGCAACACTTGTGCCTTCTCTTGCAAATAAATTTCAATTTTTGGGTGGTACACACTCAACAAGAAAATCGCTTTTCTATACAAGACTTGAATTCATTTATGATGTTTCATGAAAAAAATTTCCAAACAATGGAAGTTGCCTCTGTGAAATGATCAACATCACCCATGTGGGAAATCCATGAAAATGAAGAAACTATGCAAAATTTAATCTTAAACTAGATAATTCAAACAAAATAAAAGTAGAAATAATATAACTAGTGATAAAAACATTCCCTTAGAGTTTTGATGAATCCCAATAACCAATAATGAATATTTTACATAAAAAAAAATTGTATTTTTTTTAAAATAGACCAGCTTCATAACAACATCGAATACAGTGCTTCATAGCATAAAAATAGACCAGCTTCATAACAATGTTGAATACAGTGCTTCATAGCATAGAAAAAAATTAAGGAAAAACATTATGGAAAAGCTTAAACAAACTCATAATAATAGACTAATTTCAATACAATATTGGAAGCTTTCTAAACAACAAACTTAAACATACTAAAATAATAGAAAATGTGGCAATGAATGGAAGTAAATTGGATGATGCACATTATAGTGAATTCCATGCAAAATTTCTAATTCATATTAGTTACCAGCATATTGCCCTTTTATATGAAGAGGATTCACAATACAATTTTGGAGCGTCTAAATCTAAATCTTTGCAACAATATTAGTAAAAATATTTGCAAGTTGTCCTTCAACCTTGATATACCTGACTTCTCCTACCTTTTTTGCATCAAATATTTAATCAAATGATACTTAAAAGAGAAAATTATTTAGTTCTACTATGTTGCACTAGAATTTCAACAAATTTGATTGTTCTCATATTATAAAAAAATAATCTCATACATATAATTATTTTCTCTCCAATTTATTCAAGAACATTATTAAGCCATAATGTTTGAGTGCCTATAGAAGTGACTACAATATATTCTTCTTCTATTAAGGAAAGGAAAACTTGGTTTCACTTATTTGAGCTTAATCCAAATCCAAAGGCTAGACAATTACAATTGTATAATTTTGATCATCAATACTATAACCCCAATCAGAATCACTAAATCCAACTAGTTGAAACTCTTTAGAATTGTAGTAATGAGTGCCAAAATTTAGAGTTCCTTTCACATACTTAAAAATTATTTTGGTTGAATTCATATGAATTTTAAAAGAGTTTCTCATGTACCTTGAAAGAAGAGAAACTTCAAAAGAAATATCAAGTTTTTTGTGGGTTAGAAACATCAAACTTCTAATAATACTTCTATAACTTGTCCCATCAACTCTTTCAACACCATCATCTCTACACAATAGAATTCCATGAGAAATTTTTAATTGAGGTTGGTTTACAACCAACCATATCAAATTCCTTCAATATATCCTTTTCTCTTTTTTTTTAACAAATGAAAATTTCATCCTTACTTTGATAAACCTCCATTCCTAGAAAATATTACATGAGAACTAAATATTTCATCACAAGTTATTTCATCATATAATTTTTAAATTCATCTTTCTTATTGTAGAATTGATACTCATATGTAAAAAAATCATCAAAATGTAAAATGAAAATAAAAAGATCATTACATTTTCATTTTACATTTTGGGTATGTGCAAGATAATTATGGAAAAAACAAGCCCTTAAGTGGCAAAAAATTCAGAAAAATCAGAGTTAGACAACTTGATGTAAAAATTTGAATAAGTTATCTATATTATTTCAAAAATATGTAAAAAAAGAATTTGTAGAAAACTGAATGTAGTTTCTAAACTTCTAGGTTTATTTTAAAAAAAAAGCAAAAATCTATTTGGTGAAAATTTGAAATTTCAATGTAGTACTTAAATTTAAGGGAAAAAATAAGAAGTAGGTGTCTGTTTGACCACCCTAACCACAATAAAATGATAATATTTTTTAAAAATATTTTATATATAAGTAGATTACTCATGTTCTAATGTGATGCATATTTTTTTATTATTTTTTTCCCAGTAAATAATTAATTATGAATTTTTTATTACAACATTTATAAAATATTAAAACTCATATGTCTGACCACCTTAACTGTAATGCCCCGTCTTAATAACCTAAGAATGTTGCAAATGTGTATAATAGTGTAATTTTTTTTTTTTAAGTTTAATTATTAAGTTAATTAAATTGCATACATTCATTAAGCTATGCGACGTTACACTACTTTGAGTTTCCATAAGTGACTTAAGTATTTCACATTGCACAAATTAATAAATAACATAAAGATAAGCATTGCATAACATTGAAATTTCCATTCATGATAACGTAAAGTACAAATTTGTTTCATAAATTGCATTTGATAGAATATACAATACTCATCCATCTAATGAGGTAGTTCAATAATGATTACATTTTACAAGTGTCCACCTCATAACAATTGAGGGATATTTTCAAATACAAGATTTACAATATACAATGATGAAATTCACATAAGTTTCCAAGGGCGAGCTCTCCATCCATGAAGCTCTTGATGCCATGATCATAAACTGGGGACCCAACGGAGTAAGGTGCACGTTCCACCCAACCATGTGGTACCCGTAGGTCCACCCCCCATGCTAGGAGATAGTAATAAGGTTACCTAGACCTAATCTACTAACCCTAGACACTAGTACATAACAAACTATTGGTTACATTGCTTCCAGATTTTGACAATTGAATATTCTCCATACACAAGGTACACTATTATTTTAGGTGGAGTGTCATCACAACATTGCAAAGGTTACCCTAGTGTTTCTTCCTAGGTTCTGGCCCCCAACATGGGTTACCCTGGTAACCTCTTACGAAACCCGGCCCCTATTGCATACTATTGTGGAATCGAATGCCTTTTGAAGAAACAAGACACTGATTTGCCATTCCAGGCCTTCTCATCTTATACTCATGACTGAAGTAGCTCAAGAGTCATAAGTGAGGCAAAATATCTTGTTAAAAGTTTTAATCTAACTATTGTGTCATTTAATTATCACTGACTTACTAACTATTTGTAAGTTACCCTGACACCACTTTGTGTGTCGGCCCTTACAAAAAGCCACTCCCATAAACATAACAAGGATTTCTAAGTTTTCAAGACTAGGGTTTCCAAAGTGCACAAAAACTCAGTCACATTATAACAAATGACAAACACTACGGTCATAGTAAACTTCTATTCTTAAATCAGGTTTCATTACACCATAATCAATCACGTGCAAAACCCTAGACAACTTAAGAAATATACAAATGAACAACAACATCACCCTTCCTATACAATTCGTTCTGGAATACTTTCTATTACAGTTATCACAATCACTTATAATTAACGTAGTAAAGGTAAACATAAACTTCACAAGTCATTAAAATCAAATACACAATCTAGCCTTTGGATTTCCTAAATCCATATATTGCAATCATTCACTTTTATCTATTATTCAAAATAAATAAGATTCAATTTTGCAATAATAAAGCACAACCAATTATTTCATTTCAATTTTCATAATCATACTAATTAATAAAATTCAACTTCTTATTATCATAAATAAGTTTCCCAATTTTTAATGTATATTTAATCAATACATAATTATAACTATTATATATATACGTATTATATATAATTTATATAATGATTATTATATATAATATGTACACACATAATAATTATAAATTACATATATAGAAAATTCTTTATATTTAAATAAAATAAAACATATATATATTTTTATTTTTTCGCATGGCATTGTGGTAAAATTATAAAATAGGGCTTTTTTCCCTTTCCGCGCAGGCCATAGCCCATGCATGCCTCACTGAGGGTTGGGCTGCCTTTGCAGCATGCCCACAGAGCTTGGCCGCGGTGGCTGTGCCTAGCGCTGCCCGTGAGGGCTGCGCTGGGCTCAGCCCTCGCTGCTGTGCTCTGCAGGCTCGGCCGTGGGGTAACCCCTCCTGACAATTCTTCGGCACTGGTTATTCTTTTTTAATGAATGAAAATAAATTTTATACATAAAATCCACATGGTGATTAATTAATCCCCTTTTAAAAAATATATATATATAAAACAAACAATTCCATATGGATTTCCGTGACGGATTTGTTCAGTTTTCTTTTTATAAATAAACACTTCTAATTTTCCCGTACGGCGATTTGATTCAAAATTAGAAAAACAAATAAATATTTCCAATTCAAATTCATCAGTACAATGATTTCACAAAATAAATAAACAAATAAATACATGGTTCTTCAATATCCAATTTGTATATGAAATCAAGTATATATATAAATATATATATACACACATTTATCAGGGTTTTCACACAGAAGATTACAGAAAATTTTTATAGAAGATCATAGAAATTTCAAAAAGGGAAATGGGAAAATTTCAACAGTATATATATAAATTTTATTTTCCAGATACACTCAATAATTTCCTTTCAAGCATCTCATTTTTTTTTTCCAAAAGAAAATATACCTAATGAATCCCATTCTGAGAATACACAATAATTTTTTTTTAAATACAGAGAATTTAAACCAAACTAATTTTCTTTACAGAAGCATCCCTTTTCAAAACCCACAAAATAAAATCTAGAATAAAAATACCTGATTTCCTTTGCTATCTGATGAAGAAATCCTTTGTACCTCTGTTGCCTAAAGCTTCCAATTTCTTTCTCGTGAACCAATTCCAAAAAAAAAAACCCAAAAGCCAGAGATCTTCCACAAATTTGCAACAAAAATCCCTAAAAGCATATATCAAAAATTTACAGAGCACAATACAATTTCCCGTGAATAATCACAATAACCTCTATGATTTTCCAAATCCAAAATTACCTCCGTAACAAATTTCCTCAACAAACATAATAATTATACTAGCACACATGTCGAGAAGTGGTTGCAAAAATATCTTCTCCACCACTTCTCGGCAATCTTACCCATTTCAAAATTGCATGCCTTTTAATTTATTTAATTTAAATTTAAAACTCAAATTTCAATTTACATGCATTTATTTTTATTTAATTTCAATATACAATTTCAAATGCCATTTCCTCAATTAATATTTAATTTTCAAATAAACTATTTACACACATAATTAATTTAATTTAATTAATTAATTTATTTAATTAAATAAGTTTAATCTTTTAAGATCAAACCTTTTAACCAAATAAGCTAATTAATTAATTAAATAATAAGCAACCAAATTTCATCAACATTTAAAAATTAATTTAAATAACAATAATTTAAAACACTATAAACTATCATTAAAAATTAACCAAATTTACCTTTTCAAACAATTTATCCAAACAGAAGAATTCAAAACAATCCTATGACTCTGAACTAAAATAGACAATGTACTAAGACCGGGATTATAGATTAGACTAGGGTGAACCAAACTACTATCTCCCAATCAACGTATCCATTGAGTCTTGACACGCTCAAACCTGAGTACACAGGTGGAGTTGGTGTCATGTACTTGCAATTCCTGCAACCAAGCAATAACGTGCATATATATAAAAAACATTGTATAGACACACTGTGTGGAGAAAATCATAGATATCACAGGGCACTCGCAAGTGAGTAATGCGATTCCGTTCTCAACACCAATACACTTCATAGCAAACTGATGAAATAAATAGCTATTAGTCCATCATAAACATGTACATAGCAATAAACAACTAAAAATAAAAATCTATGCTATCTCAAAGCATGTCTAAAATCAATAATCACCAAACAATGTATCATCATGTTACAGAGTAAATCCACTATCGCTCAAAATCAGTGATCAAAATATCCAATAAAAGTATCATAATCTAACAGTATGAAAATACAACAGTAGAAAACATAAGCATAAACAGAGGGGTACTACATCCTCCCCCCGAGGATCAGGCTTGTTCTTGAAAGCCTACGAACAGATAGGGATAAAGTTCCCT
Source organism: Sequoia sempervirens (assembly GCA_007258455.2). NCBI lineage: Eukaryota > Viridiplantae > Streptophyta > Pinopsida > Cupressales > Cupressaceae > Sequoia > Sequoia sempervirens. The sequence continues at coordinate 36,991,388 of VDFB02049217.1, read as the reverse complement.
CATACGTGTCACATCCTCCCAAGTAGCAGAAGCCTCATAGCTAGGATCCCATTGGACCCTCACTTGATCAACGTCTCGACCCCTGAGACTGAGCGTCCGGTGCTATAGAATGGCCACGGGCTCCAAAGCTAGCTGCTCGTCCTCTACCTGTAACGCATTCCAATCAAGTACATGAGATATGTCAGGATGATATGGTCTAAGTACTGATACATGAGAAACATCATGAATATGATACAAACTAGGTGGTAACGCGAGTCGATACGCCATGAGACCAAATCTTTCTAAAATCTTGAATGGCCCAACGAAATGTGGTGCAAGCTTAGAGCCTTTTCCATAATGGATTGGACTCTTTCGCAATCATACTCAAAGAAACACTCTATCACCTACAACAAACTGCTAATCAATCCTATGCGCATCAGCATATTTCTTTTGCCTATCCTGAGCTGCTATCAAATACTCTCTAATACGGTAAACCTATTGCTCCATGTCATGAAGCATCTTAGGTCCAAGTAATACTCTATCCTCAAGTCAATCCCAACTCAAAGAAGTTCAATAAGGATGATAGTATAATGCTTGAAATGGTGGCATACCTATGGAACTCTGATATCCATTATTGTAAGCGAATTCTACTAAATACAGATAATCCTCCCAATGTGATTGTTGGTCCATTACATACATCCTAAGCATATCCTCTAATATTTGGTTAACTCTTTCCCTTTGTCCATCAGTTTGAGGATGATACGCTGAACTAAAGTTCAATTGGGTACCTAAAGCATGTTGTAATGAAGTCCATAGGGCTGAAGTGAATACGAGATCTCTATCTGATATAATCCTACGAGGAATCCCATGCAATCTAATGATGTCCTCCATGAATATCCTAGCTACGGATGAAGCATTGTAAGATGATCATACTGGTGAAAAGTGAGCTACTTTAGTCAATTGGTCAATAGTTACCATAATGGCATCATGTCGACGTGATGACGTAGGTAACCCTACAATAAAATCAATGGATATAATATCCTAGTTCCATTCAGGAATGAGATGTGGTTGCAATAATCCAGCAGGATGTTGATGCTCAGCTTTGACTGACTGGCATTCAAGACATCTCGATACATAATCAGCAATATCATGTTTCATATTAGGCCATAAATATAATTGCCGAAGATTAGCATGCATTTTCTTGACACCTGGATGAGCTAAATATGGAGCTCGATGAGCTTCAGTCATGATTAATGTACAAAGACTCTCAACATGTGGTACATAAATATGACCTAAATGCCATAATATACCATCTGATTCTAAGACATACCCTACAAATCAACCTTCTAAAGGTCTACCAGATTCAATTTCTGACCTCACTTCCTGATATAATCTATCAATAGGAAGTGCAGCTACTATTTGACCTCTCAAATCTATTTTGAGAGTAGTAGCAAAGATCTCATGTTGACGTCAGCTAAGAGCATCAACCACTACATTCTCTTTTCCTTGAACATATTTTACATCAAAATCATACTCACAAAAGAACTTCATCCATCGTCTTTGCCTAGCATTCAAATTAGGTTGTGTAAAGATGTATTGCAAACTATGGTGATCAGTATGAAGTTCAAAATGATGACCTAATAGAAAATGTCTCCAACAAACTAATGCATGCACAACTACAGCTAGTTCTAAATCATGGGTAGGATAGTTTAATTCATGATCTTTGAGTTTGCGAGACTCATAAGCAACCACATGCCCATCTTGCATCAAAACTGCTCCCAAACCCTCTAAGGATGCATCTGCACACACTACAAAATCCTTAGTAGGATCAGGAACAATCAGTATAGGCACATTAGTTAACTTTTCTTTAAGTGTCTAAAAAGCCAACTAACACTGCTCTGTCCAAACAAACTTCTTCCCTTTCCTCTGAAGAGAAGTAATAGGATAACCAATTCTAGAAAATCCCTCTACAAATCATCTATAATAACCAGCTAGACCCATAAAACTACGAACTTCACCTACATTAGTAGGCGCTGGAAAATCTATAATAGCTTGGATCTTAGAAGGATCCACAACAATACCTTTACTAGATATCACATGTCCAAGGTATTTTATTTCAGTTTGAAAGAAGTCACACTTTTTCAGGTTTGCATACAATTGATTTTCCCTTAAACATTGCAAAACCTATCTCAAGTGTTCTTCATGTTCCTTCATGTTTCTTGAATAAACTAAAATATTATCAAGAAATACCATGACAAAGCAATCAAGGTATGTATGAAAGACACCATTCATTAAACTCATGAATACTGATGGTGCGTTCGTTAACCCAAACAGTACTACTGTGAATTCGTAGTGCCCATAACAAGTTCAAAAAGTAGTTTTATGAATGTCTACTTAAGCTATACATAATTGATGATAACCAAATTTCAAATTGATTTTAGAGAACACATTAGCTCCCTTAATTTTACCGAAAAGATCATTGATTCTAGGCAAAGGATAACGATTCTTAATCGTAAAATTGTTCAATCGATGATAGTCAATGCACAGCCTAAGAGATCCGTCCTTCTTCTTTACGAAGATGACAGGTGCTCCCCAAGGGGAAACACTTGGATGAATAAATCCCTTTTCTAATAATTCCTCTAGCTGAATACGAAGTTCCTCTAACTCCTGAGTCGTCATTCTATATGGAGCCCTAGATATAGGTTCAGCTCCAGGAACTAGGTCAATTCTAAAGTCAATATCCCTCTTCGGTGGCATTCCAAGAATGTCACCAGGAAACATGTCTGCGAATTCCCTAAGAATAGGATGATCATCAAGAGATACCTCTCGACTCTCACCCTCTTCCAAATTAGTAACTGTTGTTGCAAATAGTTGACATCCCTAATGAAGACATCTCTTTAATTACATAGTAGATATCATCTACAAAGAGATAGGTCTTTGAATACCTATGATTTCCACTTTCGCACCTAAGTCATTAATGCAACTAACCATCTTAAGTCAATAGTCAATTATAGCATGATAAGATGCTAACCAATCCATACCTAAAACTATGTCATACAATCCTAAGGGTGTAACATATAAATCTACTAAGGTAGTTAATGTACCAATTTTAAGTTCACAATTATGTACTAAATTTTCTACTGCTACTTTCACCCCTGAGGTGAATTCAACTTTCCACTTACCACCTTGCTTTACCATCATAAGACCACAATGGTCTACAATGGTCGGTGAAATAAAGGAGTCAGTGGCTCCGGAATCAAAAAGAATGGAAACACTAACACCATGTAACTTACCTGAAGTCTTGACCACTGTGTTCTAGTGATCAGCTTGGCGGTCATTAACCACTGCATATACTGTATGTGATTGTCCTGCATCACCCACTATAGGCTTTGAAACTATAGGTCGAGGCCAAAAATTAGTAGAACCTCTCATCAGACACTGCCTAGCTATGTGTCCCTACTGTCCACACGAGTAACAACCTGTACCTGTGCCTCTACCGAATCCTCTGCCACCTAAAGGTGCATTGGATTGCTAGAAACTACCCCTACTGATAGAACTCTGAGCACTATATGTAGGCTGATCTTGCCTATTGCACTTGTTGCACCACCAGTTGCGACCCTTTCCTATTTGAGGACTATTTTGTTGTTTTGGTTGAGGATTATTGTTCTTTTGAGGTGTTCATTATTGTTGTTTCTACCCACCCTTTGTGGGTGTCTCTTGGTTCCTAGATGAACCACCTATCTGTGCCTATCCACCCCATGGACTAAAACCTGCTGCATAAGCACTCCCAATCTACACTCCTGTGTGCCCACCTAAAGCCATAACAAGGTTCTCCTCCACTATGCGAGCCTTCTCCACTGCAACTTCCATAGTCTTTGGCTCAAAGACTCAGACACCACCACTGATATGGGCGTTTGAACCCTTGATAAAGTGTTGTACGAGCATAGGCTCATCATCGCCAATGCTAGCATACTACTTGAGTTCATATAACCTATGTTCATATTACTCTACAGAAAGAGCTAACTGACGTAGATCATGGAACTCATCAGCCCTACACTACCTCCAGTGTTCCAAAAGGAACCGAGCTCTAAACCTCTCGAGAAACATCTCCCAAGACATAGAACCAATATCCAAGTGGAGCTTCTGCTCCTCTAAGCGCCACCAAGTAGAGGCGAATCCTCTCAAGTGCATAATAGCGCATCTGGCACGGGTATTGCTACCGTAAGGGTGCATGGCAAAGCATCTACCCAAATCTAGTAGCCAGGTCTCAGCCTCTATGCAACCTCCTGTACCATCAAAGGTAGGAGGGCGTGCCCTTAGTAAATCCCTCATGTGACCTGCAATAATAGCATCCTGATGTGTTGTGTCCTCTACTTTCCTAGGATATCTATCTCTCTGACAACCTCCTGCTCATCTACCTATCTAGGTCCAAGACAAGCTAGGACCTCCTCTAAAAGTGGACATATCTGAGAATGCTCTAATGTTGACTATTCAGGATTCTATCCCTCATTTCTCTGACCCAACTGTTCTACCTGATCACTGTGATGAGGACGAGGAGGGGGAGTAGCCTGAGGGATTGGCCCTCGGCCTCCACCTCGACCTCTACCATGACTTCTTCCTCCTCACCTAGGCATGTTCCTACACATAACAATAACGAGTCTTAGATACTATTCAACGAAGGCTAACAGTTGTGACACTATGTACTAGGTCAACCTAATGCGCTCGTGATTACCCCGAGTGTCCAGTGTTTGTAAACCTTGGCTCTGATACCAATCTGTAATGCCCCATCTTAATAACCTAAGAATGTTGCAAATGTGTATAATAGTGTAATTTTTTTTTTTTAAGTTTAATTATTATGTTAATTAAATTGCATACATTCATTAAGCTATGCGATGTTACACTACTTTGAGTTTCCATAAGTGACTTAAGTATTTCGCATTGCACAAATTAATAAATAACATAAAGATAAATATTGCATAACATTGAAATTTCCATTCATGATAATGTAATGTACAAATTTGTTTCATACATTGGATTTGATAGAATATACAATACTCATCCATCTGATGAGGTAGTTCAATAATGATTACATTTTACAAGTGTCCACCTCATAACAATTGAGGGATATTTTCAAATACAAGATTTACAATATACAATGATGAAATTCACATAAGTTTCCAAGGGCGAGCTCTCCATCCATGAAGCTCTTAATGCCATGATCATAAATTAGGGACCCAACGGAGTAAGGTGCACGTTCCACCCAACCATGTGGTACCCGTAGGTCCACCCCCCATGCTAGGAGATAGTAATAAGGTTACCTAGACCTAATATACTAACCCTAGACACTAGTACATGAAAAACTATTGGTTACATTGCTTCCAGATTTTAACAATTGAATATTCTACATGCACTAGGTACACTATTATTTTAGGTGGAGTGTGATCACAACATTGCAAAGGTTACCCTAGTGTTTCTTCCTAGGTTCTGGCCCCCAACATGGGTTACCCTGGTAACCTCTTACGGAACCCGACCCCTATTGCATACTATTGTGGAATCGAATGCCTTTTGGAGAAACAAGACACCGATTTTCCATTCCAGGCCTTCTCATCTTATACTCATGACTGAAGTAGCTCAAGAGTCATAAGCGAGGCAAAATATCTTGTTAAAATTTTTAATCTAACTATTGTGTCATTTAATTATCACTGACTTACTAACTATTTGTAGGTTACCCTAACACCACTTTGTGTGTCGGCCCTTACAAAAAGCCACTCCCCTAAACATAACAAGGATTTCTAAGTTTTCAAGACTAGGGTTTCCAAAGTGCACAAAAACTCAGTCACATTATAACAAATGACAAACACTACGGTCATAGTAAACATCTATTCTTAAATTAGGTTTCATTACACCATAATCAATCATGTGAAAAACCTTAGACAACTTAAGAAATATACAGATGAACAACAACATCACCCTTCCTATACAGTTCGTTCTAGAAAACTTTCTATCACAGTTATCCCAATCACTTATAACTGACGTAGTAAAGGTAAACATAAACTTCACAAGTCATTAAAATCAAATACACAATCTAGCCTTTGGATTTCCTAAATCCATATATTGCAATCATTCACTTTTATCTATTATTTAAAATAAATAAGATTCAATTTTGCAATAATAAAGCACAACCAATTATTTCATTTCAATTTTCATAATCATACTAATTAATAAAATTCAACTTCTTATTATCATAAATAAGTTTCCCAATTTCTAATGTATATTTAATAAATACATAATTATAACTATTATATATATACGTATTATATATAATTTATATAATAATTATTATATATAATATGTACACACATAATAATTATAAATTACATATATAGCAAATTCTTTATATTTAAATAAAATAAAACATATATACATATTTTTAATTTTTCACATGGCATTGTGGTAAAATTATAAACTAGGGCTTTTTTCCCTTTCCGCGCAGGCCGCAGCCCACACATGCCTCACTGAGGGTTGGGCTGCCTTCGCCGCCAGCCCAGAGAGCTTGGCCATGGTGGCTATGCCTAGAGCTACCCACGGGGGCAGTGCTAGGCTCAGCCCTTGCCACCGTGCTCTACGGGCTCGGCTGTGGGGTAACCCTGCCCGATAGTGCTTCGGCACTGGTTATTCTTTTTTAATGAAAGAAAATAAATTTTATACATAAAATCCACACGACGATTAATTAATCCCATTTTTTTTTTAAATATAAAGAACAAACAATTCCATACAGATTTCGATGATGGATTTGTTCCATTTTCTTTTTATAAATAAACACTTCTAATTCGCCCGTACGATGATTTGATTTAAAATTAGAAAAATAAATAAAATTTCTCCAATTCAAATTCATTAGTACAATGATTTCACAAAATAAATAAACAAACAAATACAGGGTTCTTCACAATCCAATTTGTATATGAAATCAAGTATATATATATATATATAAATATGTATATATACACACATTTATCAGGGTTTTCACACAGAAGATTATAGAAAACTTCTACAGAAGATCATCAAAATTTCAAAAAGGGAAATGTGAAAATTTCAATAGTATATATATAAATTTTATTTTCCAGATACACTCAATAATTTCCTTTCAGGCATCTCATTTTTTTTTCCAAAAGAAAATATACATAATGAATCCCATTTCGAGAATACACAGTAAATTTTTTTTAAATACAGAGAATTTAAACTGAACTAATTTTCTTTACAGAAGCATTCCTTTTCAAAACCCACAAAATAAAATCTACAAGAAAAATACCTGATTTCTTTTGCTATCTGGTGAAGAAATCCTTTGTACCTCTGTTGCCTGAAACATCCAATTTCTTTCTCATGAACCAATTCCAAAAAAAACCCCAAAAGCCAGAGATCTTCCACAAATTTGCAACAAAAATCCCTAAAAGCATATATCAAAAATTTATAGAGCACAATACAATTTTCCGTGAATAATCACAATAACCTCTATGATTTTCCAGATCCAATATTACCTCTGTAACAAATTTCCTCAACAAACATAATAATTACACTGGCACACATGTCGAGAAGTGGTTGCAAAAATATCTTCTCCACCACTTCTCGGCAACCTTACCCATTTCAAAATTGCATGCCTTTTAATTTATTTAATTTAAATTTAAAACTCAAATTTCAATTTACATGCATTTATTTTTATTTAATTTAAATTTACAATTTCAAATGCCATAATTAATATTTAATTTTCAAATAAACTATTTACACACTTAATTAATTTAATTAATTTAATTAATTTATTTAATTAAATAAGTTTAATCTTTTAAGATCAAACCTTTTAACCAAATAAGCTAATTAATTAATTAATTAATAAGCAACCAAATTTCATCAACATTTACAAATTAATTTAAATAACAATAATTTAAAACACTATAAACTATCATTAAAAATTAACCAAATTTACCTTTTCAAACAATTTATCCAAATAGAAGAATTCAAAACAATCCTATGACTCTGAACTAAAATAGATAATGTACTGAGACCGGGATTATAGATTAGACTAGGGTGAAACAAACTACTATCTCCCAATCAATGTATCCGTTGAGTCTTGACACGCTCAGACCTGAGTACATAGGTGGAGTCGGTGTCATGTACCTACAATTCCTGCAACCAAGCAATAATGTGCATATATATATAAATCATTGTATAGACACACCATGCAGAGAAAATCACAGATATCACAGGGCACTTGCAAGCGAGTGATGCGATTCCGTTCTCCACACCTATACACTTCACAGCAATCTAATGAAATAAATAGCTTTTAATCCATCATAAACATGTACATAGCAATAAACAACTGAAAATAAACATCTACGCTATCTCAAAGCATGTCTAAAATCAATAGTCACCAAACAATGTATCATCATGTCACAGAGTAAATCCACTGTCGCTCAAAACTAGTGATCAAAATATCCAAACAAAGTATCATAATCTAATAGTATGAAAACACAATAATAGAAAACATAAGCATAAATGGAGGGGTACTACATCCTCCCCCCAAGGATCAGGCTTGCTCTTGAAAGCCTACAAACAAATAGGGATAAAGTTGCCTCATACGTGTCGCATCCTCCCAAGTAGCGGAAGCCTCATAGCTAGGATCCCATTGGACCCTCACCTGATCAACATCTCGACGCCTAAGACCGAGTGTCTGGTGCTGTAGAATGGCCACGAGCTCCAAAGCCAGCTACCTGTCCTCTACCTATAATGCATTCCAATCAAGTACATGAGATATGTCAGGATGATATGGTCTAAGTACTGATACATGAAAAACATCATGAATATGAGAAAAACTAGGTGGTAAGGCGAGTCGATACCCCACGGGACCAATTCTTTCTAAAATATTGAATGGCCCAATGAAACATGGCGAAAGCTTAGAGCCTTTTCCATAATAGATTGGACTCTTTCGCGATCGTACTCGAAGAAACACTCTATCACCTACAGCAAACTGCCAATCAATCCTATGCACATCAGCATATTTCTTTTACCTATCCTGAGCTGCTATCAAATGCTCTCTAATACAGTCAACCTTTTGCTCCATGTCACGAAGCATCTCAGGTCCAAGTAATACTCTATCCTCAAGTCGATCCCAACTCAAAGGATTTTGACAAGGACGACCATATAATGCCTAAAATGGTGCCATACCTATGGAACTCTGATATCTATTTTTGTAAGCAAATTCTACTAAATATAGATAATCCTCCCAACATGATTGTTGGTCCATTACGTACATCCTAGGCATATCCTCTAATATTTGGTTAACTCTTTCCATTTTCCCATCAGTTTTAGGATGATACACTAAACTAAAGTTCAATTGGGTACCTAAAGCATGTTGTAATGAAGTCCATACGGCTGAAGTGAATACGGGATCTCTATCTGATATAATCCTACAAGGAATCCCATGCAATCTAACAATGTCAATGAATATCCTAGCTATAGATGAAATATTGTAAGATGATCGTACTGGTGAAAAGTGAGCTACTTTAGTCAATTGGTCAATAGTTACCATAATGGCATCATGTCGACGTGACGACGTAGGTAACCCTACAATAAAATCAATGGATATAATATCCCATTTCCATTCAGGAATGAGATGTGGTTGCAATAATCTAGCAGGATGTTCATGCTCAGCTTTGACTCACTGGCATTCAAGACATCTCGATACATAATCAGCAATATCACATTTCATACCAGGCCAGAAATACAATTGCCGAAGATCAGCATGCATTTTCTTAACACCTGGATGAGCTGAATACGGAGCTCAATGAGCTTCAGTCATGATTAATGTACGAAGACTCTCAACATGTGGTACATAAATATGACCTAAATGCTATAATATACCATCCAATTCTAAGACATACCTTGCAAATCGACCTTCTGAAGGTCTACCAGATTCAATTTTTGAACTCACTTCTTGATATAATCTATCAATAGGAAGTGGAGCTGCTATTTGACCTCTCAAATCTACTTCGAGAGTAGTAGTAGAGATCTCATGTCGACATCGGCTAAGAGCGTCAGGCACTACGTTCTCTTTGCCTTGAACATATTTTACATCAAAATCATACTCACACAAGAACTCCATCCATCGTCTTTGCCTAGCATTCAAATTAGGTTGTGTAAAGATGTATTGCAAACTACGGTGATTAGTATGAAGTTCAAAACAATGACCTAATAGAAAATGTCTCCAACAAAATAATGCATGCACAATTGTAGCTAGTTCTAAATCATGGGTAGGATAGTTTAATTCGTGATCTTTGAGTTTGCGAGATTCATAAGCAACCACATGCCCACCTTGCATCAAAACTGCTCCCAAACCCTCTAAGGATGCATCCGCACACACTACGAAATCCTTAGTAGGATCAGGAACAATCAATATAGGCGCATTAGTTAACTTTTCTTTAAGTGTCTGAAAAGCCAACTGACACTGCTCTGTCCAAACAAACTTCCTCCCTTTCCTCTGAAGAGAAGTAATAGGATAACCAATTCTAGAAAATCCCTCTACAAATCATCTATAATAACCAGCTAGACCCATAAAACTACGAACTTCACCTACATTAGTAGGTGCAAGCCAATCTCAATAGCTTAGATCTTAAAAGGATCCACAACAATACCTTTACCAGATATCACATGTCCAAGGTATTTTATTTCAGTTTGAAAGAAGTCACACTTCTTCAGGTTTGCATACAATTGATTTTCCCTTAAACATTGCAAAACCTATCTCAAGTGTTCTTCATGTTCCTTCATGTTTCTCAAATAAAAACTAAAATATCATCAAGAAATACCAGGACAAAGCGATCAAGGTATGTACGAAAGACACCATTCATTAAACTCATGAATACTGATGGTGCGTTCGTTAACCCAAACGGTACTACTTTGAATTTGTAGTGCCCATAACAAGTTCGAAAAGTAGTTTTATGAATGTTTGCTTTGGCTATACATAATTGATGATAATCAGATTTCAAATCAATTTTAGATAACACATTAGCTCCCTTAATTTGATAAAAAAAGATCATCGATTCTAGGCAAAGGATAACGATTCTTAATCGTATCCTTATTCAATTGACGATAGTCAATGCACAGCCTAAGAGATCCATCCTTCTTCTTTAGGAAGATGATAGGTGCTCCCCAAGGGGAAACACTTGGATGAATAAATTCCTTTTCTAATAATTCCTCTAACTAAATACGAAGTTCCTCTAACTCCTGAGTCATTATTCTATATGGAGCCGTAGATATAGGTTTAGCTCCAGGAACTAGGTCAATTCTAAAGTCAATATCCCTCTTAAGTGGCATTCTAGGAATGTCATCAGGAAACACATCTGTGAATTCCCTAAGAATAGGATGATCATCAAGAGATACCTCTCGACTCTCACCCTCTTCCAAATCAGTAACTGTTGTTGCAAACAGTTGACATCCCTGACGAAGACATCTCTTTAATTGCATAGTAGATATCATCCGCAAAGAGATAGGTCTTCGAATACCTACAATTTCCACTTTCGCACCTAAATCATTAATGCAACTAACTATCTTAAGTCGATAGTCAATTATAGCATGATAAGATGCTACCCAGTCCATACCTAAAACTATGTCATACGATCCTAAGGGTGTAACATATAAATCTACTAAGGTAGTTAACGTACCAATTTTAAGTTCACAATTATGTACTAAATTTTCTACTGCTACTTTCACCCCTGAGGTGAATTCAACTTGCCACTTACCACCTTGCTTTACCATCATAAGACCACAACTATCTACAATGGTCGGTGAAATAAAGGAGTAAGTGGCTCTAGAATCAAAAAGAATGGAAACACTAACACCATGTAACTTACCTAAAGTCTCAACCACTATGTTCTGGTGATCGGCTTGGCAGTCATTAACCACTGCATATACTGTATGTGATCATCTTGCATCACCCACTGTAGGCTCTGAAACTATAGGTCGAGGCCCAAAACAAGTAGAACCTCTTATTGGACACTGCCTAGCTATGTGTCCCTACTGTCCACATGAGTAACAACCTGTACCTGTGTCTCTACCGAATCCGTTTCCACCCGAAGGTGCATTGGATTACTAGAAACTACCCCTACTAACAGAAGACTGAGCACTCTACATAGGCTGATCCTACCTATTGCACTTGTTGCGCCACTAGTTGTGACCCTTTCCTGTTTGAGGACTATTTTGTTGTTGTGGTTGAGGGTTATTGTTCTTTTGAGGTGTTCATTGTTGTTGTTGCTGCCCACCCTTTGTGGGTGTCTATTGGTTCCTAGATAAACCACCTGTCTGTGCCTATCCACCCATGGACTAAAACCTGCTATAGGAGCACTCCCAATCTACACTCCTATGTGCCCACCTAAAGCCATAACAAGGTTCTCCTCCACTATACGAGCCTTCTCCACCACAACTTCCATAGTCTTTGGCTCAAAGACTCAGACACCACCACTGAAACGGGGGTTTTAACCCCTGATAAAGTGTTGTACGAGCATAGGCTCATCATCGCCAATGCTAGCATACTGCTTGAGTTCATAGAACCTATGTTCATATTGCTCTATAGAAAGAGCTAACTGACATAGGTCATGGAACTCATCAGCCCTACACTGCCTCTAGTGTTCTAAAAGGAACCGAGCTCTAAACCTCTCGAGAAACATCTCCCAAGACACATAACTAATATCCAAGTGGAGCTTCTACTCCTCTAAGCGCCACCAAGTAGAGGCATATCCTCTCAAGTGCATAATAGTGCATCTGGCATGTGTATTGCTACCGTAAGGGTGCATGGCAAAGCATCTACCCAAATCCAGTAGCCAGGTCTCAGCCTCTGAGCCACCTCCTGTACCATCAAAGGTAGGAGGGCGTGCTCTTAGTAAATCCCTTATGTGACCTGCAATAATAGCATCCTGATGTGTTGTGTCCTCTACTCTCCTAGGAGATCTATCTCTCTCTGGCAACCTCCTGCTCATCTACCTATCTAGGTCCAAGACAAGCTAGGACCTCCTCTAAAAGTGGACATATCTAAGAACCCTCTACCGCTGACTGTTCAAGATTCTGTCCCTCATTTCTCTAACCCAACTATTCTGCCTGATCACTGTGATGAGGACTAGGAGGGGGAGTAACTTAAGGGATTGGCCCTCAGCCTCCACCTCGACCTCTACAATGACTTCTTCCTCCTCACCTAGGCATGTTCCTACACATAACAATAATGAGTCTTAGATACTATTCAACCAAGGCTAACAGTTGCGACACTATGTACTAGGTCAACCTAATGGGCTCGTGATTACCCAAAGAGTCCATTGTTTGTAAACCTTGGCTCTGATACCAATTTGTAATGCCCCATCTTAATAACCTAAGAATGTTGCAAATGTGTATAATAGTGTAATTTTTTTTTTTAAAGTTTAATTATTAAGTTAATTAAATTGCATATATTCATTAAGCTATGCGACATTACACTACTTTGAGTTTCCATAAGTGACTTAAGTATTTCACATTGCAAAAATTAATAACATAAAGATAAACATTGCATAACATTGAAATTTCTATTCATGATAACGTAAAGTACAAATTTGTTTCATACATTGCATTTGATAGAATATACAATACTCATCCATCTGATGAGGTAGTTCAATAATGATTACATTTTACAAGTGTCCACCTCATAAAAATTGAGGGATATTTTAAAATACAAGATTTACAATATACAATGATGAAATTCACATAAGTTTCTAAGGGCGAACTCTCCATCCATGAAGCTCTCGATGCCATGATCATAAACTGGGGACCCAATGGAGTAAGGTACACATTCCACCCAAGCATGTGGTACCCGTAGGTCCACCCCCATGCTAGGAGATAGTAATAAGGTTACCTAGACCTAATCTACTAACCCTAGACACTAGTACATAACAAACTATTGGTTACATTGCTTATATATTTTGACAATTGAATATTCTACATGCACAAGGTACACTGTTATTTTAGGTGGAGTGTCGTCACAACATTGCAAAGGTTACCCTAGTGTTTCTTCCTAGGTTTCGGCCCCCAACATGGGTTACCCTGGTAACCTCTTACAAAACCCGGCCCCTATTGCATACTATTGTGGAATTGAATGCCTTTTGAAGAAACAAGACACCGATTTGCCATTCCAGGCCTTCTCATTATATACTCATGACTGAAGTAGCTCAAGAGTCATAAGCGAGAAAAAATATCTTGTTAAAAGTTTTAATCTAACTATTGTGTCATTTAATTATCAGTGACTTACTAACTATTTGTAAGTTACCCTAACACTATTTTGTGTGTCAGCCCTTACAAAAAGCCACTCCCCTAAACATAACAAGGATTTCTAATTTTTCTAGACTAGGGTTTCCAAAGTGCACAAAAACTCAGTCACATTATAACAAATGACAAACACTACGGTCATAGTAAACTTCTATTCTTAAATCAGGTTTCATTACACCATAATCAATCACGTGCAAAACCCTAGACAACTTAAGAAATATATAGATGAACAACAACATCACCCTTCCTATACAGTTCGTTATGGAAGACTTTCTATCAAAATTATCCCAATCACTTATAATTGACATAGTAAAGGTAAACATAAACTTCACAAGTCATTAAAATCAAATACACAATCTAGCCTTTGGATTTCCTAAATCCATATATTGCAATCATTCACTTTTATCTACTATTCAAAATAAATAAGATTCAATTTTGCAATAATAAAGCACAACCAATTATTTCATTTCAATTTTTATAATCATACTAATTAATAAAATTCAACTTCTTATTATCATAAATAAGTTTCCCAATTTTTAATGTATATTTAATAAATACATAATTATAACTATTATATATATATGTATTATATATAATTTATATAATAATTATTATATATAATATGTACACACATAATAATTGTAAATTACATATATAGCAAATTCTTTATATTTAAATAAAATAAAACATATATATGTATTTTTAATTTTTCGCATGGCATTGTGGTAAAATTATAAACTAGGGCTTTTTTCCCTTTCTGCATAGGCTGCAGCCCACGCATGCCTCACTGAGGATTGGGCTACCTTCGCAGCCCACCCACAGAGCTTGGCCGCAGTGGCTATGCCTAGTGCTTCCCACAAGGGCGGTGCTGGGCTCAGCGCTCACTGTCGTGCTTTGCGGGCTCGACCGTGGGGTAACCCCGCCCGACAGTGCTTCGGCACTGGTTATTCATTTTTAATGAATGAAAATAATTTTTATACATAAAATCCACACGGCGATTAATTAATCCCATTTTTTTTTCAAATATAAAAAACAAACAATTCCATACAGATTTCGATGATGAATTTGTTCCATTTTCTTTTTATAAATAAACACTTCCAATTCGCCCGTACGGCGATTTGATTCAAAATTAGAAAAATAAATAAAATTTCTCCAATTCAAATTCATCAGTACAATGATTTCACAAAATAAATAAACAAATAAATATAGGGTTCTTCACAATCCAATTTGTATATGAAATCAAGTATATATATATATATAAATATATATATACACACATTTATTAGGGTTTTCACATAGAAGATTACAGAAAACTTCTACAGAAGATCATCAAAATTTCAAAAAGGGAAATGGGAAAATTTCAATAGTATATATATAAATTTTATTTTCCATATACACTCAATAATTTCCTTTCAGGCATCTCATTTTTTTTTCCAAAAGAAAATATACATAATGAATCCCATTCAAGGAATACACAGTAATTTTTTTTTAAATACAGAGAATTTAAACCAAACTAATTTTCGTTACAGAAGCGTTCCTTTTTAAAACCCACAAAATAAAATCTACAAGAAAAATACCTGATTTCCTTTACTATCTGATGAAGAAATCCTCTGTACCTCTGTTGCCTAAAGCTTCCAATTTATTTCTCGTGAACCAATTCCAAAAAAAATAACCCAAAAGCTAGAGATCTTCCACAAATTTACAATAGAAATCCCAAAAAACATATATTAAAAATTTATAGAGCACAATACAATTTCCCATGAATAATCACAATAACCTCTGTGATTTTCCAGATCCAATATTACCTCCGTAACAAATTTCCTCAACAAACATAATAATTACACTGGCACACATGTTGAGAAGTGGTTGCAAAAATATCTTCTCCACCACTTCTCGACAATCTTACCCATTTCAAAATTGCATGCCTTTTAATTTATTTAATTTAAATTTAAAACTCAAATTTCAATTTACATGCATTTATTTTTATTTAATTTAAATTTACAATTTCAAATGCCATTTCCTGAATTAATATTTAATTTTCAAATAAACTATTTACACGCTTAATTAATTTAATTTAATTAATTAATTAATTAATTTAAATAAGTTTAATCTTTTAAGATCAAACCTTTTAACCAAATAAGCTAATTAATTAAATAAATAAAAAGCAACCAAATTTCATCAACATTTAAAAATTAATTTAAATAACAATAATTTAAAACACTATAAACTATCATTAAAAATGAACCAAATTTATCTTTTCAAACAATTTATCCAAATAGAAGAATTCAAAACAATCCTATGACTCTGAACTAAAATAGACAATGTACTAAGACCGGGATTATAGATTAAACTAGGGTGAACCAAACTACTATCTCCCAATCAACGTATCCGTTGAGTCTTGACACGCTCATACCTGAGTACACAGGTGGAGTCGGTGTCATGTACCTGCAATTCCTGCAACCAAGCAATAACGTGCATATATATAAATCATTGTACAGACACACCATGCGGAGAAAATTACAGATATCATAGGGCACTCACAAGCGAGTGATGCGATTCCATTCTCCACACCAATACACTTCACAACAAACTGATGAAATAAATAGCTATTAGTCCATCATAAACATGTACATAGCAATAAACAACTAAAAATAAACATCTACGCTATCTCAAAGCATGTCTAAAATCAGTAATCACCAAATAATGTATCATCATGTCACAGAGTAAATCCACTGTCGCTCAAAACTAGCGATCAAAATATCCAAAAAAAGTATCATAATCTAACAGTATGAAAACACAACAGAAAACATAAGCATAAACAGAGGGGTACTACATTAACTTGGTCAAAACTTCATGAAATTCAATTTTTCTTTTTTTAATCCTATATTATATGAAGCATAGAATGTGACGCATGTTTTGGATTCAAAAAATGTGATACTATTTGAAAGCTATAGATATTTTTTAATCAGCCTATCAATTAGGACTTTTGTTATAATTCAAATAAAAAATAAATAATAATTATTTATTAAATTCAAAGTAAAGCATAGTTTATATTGGTGGAAAGTTGAGAATCTCCTTTAAAAACCCTTTTCATTTCATCAATTTTGGGTAAAAAAAGGTCGTTAGCCACATGGACCATCATATCACTTACATATTGCCACTTTTTGGCTGATCATGATCCTACACATACCCATTTTCTCTTACTTCTTATCAAGCCATTCTATTGAAAATAACCATAGATCCTAGCATACCATGTTCCTGGTGCTTGTTTCAAGCCATTAAGGCCTTCTTTAGCTTGTATACTTGATATTCTCTTAATTGTACATCAAAACATTTTAGTTGTTCTATGTAGATTTACTCTTCTAAGTACTCATTAAAATAAGAATTTTTCACATCCATGTGATAAATGTTATATTTATTTTGTCTTGCTAAGGAAATCAACATTCTAATAGTCTTTTTTCTTGCTATGGAAAAATTTCCCTTGATAATCAATCCAATACCTCTATATGTAGACTTTAGCAACTGATCTTGCATTGTGTCTCTCAACAATCCCATTACTATTGTACTTAGTCTTGTATACCCATTCAATAAAAATATTTCATTTGTCATGTGGAAGATCTATAAGCTCTCAAGTATCATTTGTATGAACAGAATATGTATCTTCCTGCATTAATTTCACCTAAACCTCATGAGTACATGTATATTCAAAAACATGATGTTTCAAAACTAGCTTGTGAATATAAAAAAAATGTATTGTCTCATATCTTTGTTGAACTATGTTGTCATTAGTGTTGCCATTAATGCCAACTTCTAGTGTAGTAAGTATGTGTTGTCATAGTGTGGTGTCGATGAGATGTCAACCTCTAGTATGGTTGTGCTATGGATTGTAACATTTGTGTAGTTAAGTGTCAACCTCTAGTGTGGATATGATGAGAATTTTTTTTGGTGCAAAGTGTTGTTGATGTAGCATGTTGAACTAGTTTCTAAATGCTTATGAAATTTTTTTCTTAATGATTATACAAGGTGACAAAAGTGTGTTAGGTGTTTTTCTCCACATTACTTATATCTTGAAGAATGCTTATGTGGTTTGGATGTGACAATCAAAGGTTTTCAAAGGTGCTATATCTAGTGCTTCAAGCTTTTGATTATGTGGTAGTGGGAGAAATCATTTTTTTTTTCTTCTTTGGATTGATGTTTCTTGTCTAACATATTTTGGGATGTCTTAATGTTTCCTATATCTACCTTTACTTGGATGGATTCATGTTCAACTTTTCTACAAGATTTGAATCATGACTTTTATCTAGTGTCAATTTGGCTAGTTGCACAAAATGATAATGTTCCTCAAATTTATGTGGTTGGGGAAGTGTGGTGTAGGAGCACCTACAACCATAATGCAAAATTTTATTTGGTAAAAGTGTGTCAAGGTGAATTTGAGTGAGTCTAGGTTTCTAGAGGGGGTTTTCAAAGTTTTTTTGTATCAAATAAGGTCTCAAAGAGAATTTTACTATGTATTTAGGTGTTTGGGAAAACATTGGAGTTCAAATGTAAAAGTTGCACAACAAAATGTAAAGTTGTCAATGTAAAGTTGTCAAAATGCAATTTTGTGGGAAGATGAATGGACAAAGAAGTTTAAAAGGTGGTTATAAGCATTGGATGGATAGTTTTGAATAGAATTTTTTTTTAAGTCATATTAAGGCTAAAACATTGGTTGTTCAATCATCTTAAGAAAGAATTCCAATAGAATATCGACGTTTTCAAGAACTTTTCATTGTACTTTGTTCTTCCTTGAGACTGTATAGACTTGTACAAGTAGGATTTGATCTAAAATTGGTTGGAAATTGTAGTGGAATGTTCTAACTTGCATTTGTGATCATTTTGAGAGTCTTTACTCAATTTTAGAGGAAGATATCCCTATTTTCTTTTAAGTGCTTGTGTAAGACCGACAAGGTCTAATTAATGTAGAAACCATTCCTTCTACTATTATGTCCTATTACTTAGAGTAATGGAATGTATTGTGCTAGTTTAGGTGTTCATAAGTGTTTGGAGTCAAAAGGAAATGTTGTAGTGGCTTGGGAGTGATGCCCTAGGACTGGGCAGAGAAATTTGCTTGTGAAAAATGAATTACCAATTGAAGGTTACAATGAAATGCTGATTGTGTTTCCCATGTAACGGTTATTTGAGTATGCTTAGACTAATTATGATATGTTTGAGGCATTATTTTGGTTGGGTGAGCCCTATAGGTGTGTTTTTTTATTAAACCCTTGAGTTTTGAGTGTGAAGGGAGGGTTTCATGGGTCATTCATGTAGAAGCCTTGAATCAACAAACAAATTATGGAATCCTATTTTTTGACACATAACTCAAGACTGTTTGATGATTATTTAAGAAGGAAATTTGAAAAGGAGGGACTTCCTTTGAAAATGTGGGCTAATTGAGTAGCCTTAAAATAGGGCAGTCTATTGGTTTGCTATGTTGTTGCAAAGAAATTAGTTGAAACCTTGTGGGATTGTTGTTTAGGTTTTGTGGGAAGACTAAATTGATACATTTTCTAGGACTTTGTATGACCTTCTCCAAAAGATAAGTCCATTTGTTGATTTTTGAAGGCTATAAGCCTATTGGTGAAAACTTGGTTCAAGTTGGGTGTTTTTTAATTCAAGGGTTGGTTGGTTGTTTTTGTTTGATTAGTTTAAGATAGTTTGGGGTTTTCTTCCACCTTGATTTGCTCAAAGTGGTATTAGAGCATTAAGCAGAAGATCTCTTGCTGGCGATTTGATTGATTTTGTAGGTTGGAAGGTGAAGAGACAAATTGGTGAAGATGCCTCTGAAGAATGTTGGTGCTGCTAGAGAGTTGTAGGATCTAAAAGAGAAGCATGTTAAGCTTTTGGAGTCACATAATACAATTTTGGCAAGACTTGCTACCATGGAGACAAAGAGGAAAAGAGATGTGGATGAAGAAAGTGAGACAAAGGAGGAAGATGAAGACTATGAAGATGTTGATGAAGATTTAGACCCTAAAGATCAAAGGATGGAAAAGTTTCTTAAGGCAGTAAAAGGTGATTCTCATAAGGTAAAGGTTGATCTTCCTGTATATGGTGGTAGTTTGAATGAAGAGGAATTTCTTGATTGGATTGTTGCTATGGATAATTATATTGAAAGTGAAGACATTTCAAATGAGTAGATGGTGAAGGTGGCTAAAAAAACTAAAAGGAAATGCTCTTCTATGGGACTATGAGCAGGTAGAAAGAAGAAAACAAGGAAAATCAAGGATCACTTCATGGGACAAGATGGTGAAAATTTTGAAGGGTAAGTTTCTTCCAAAGGACTATGAAGTTCAATTGTTTAAAAGGTTGCAAGGTTTGAAATAAAAAGATCTAGATGTCAATTCCTACACTGATGATGTTTACAAATTAAGAATAAGGTCAAGAAGAGATGAAGATGAAGCTAAGAAAATGGCTAGATATCTAGGTGGTTTGAGATTTAATAAACAAGATGAACTTGGGGTTGCTAACCTAAAATCTATTGAGGAATGTTTCCAACTAACAATCAGGGTGGAGGAAAAGCTTAAAAGGAGATAAGAGAAATTAGTGAGAGGAAGAGGTGGTACTAGTTCAAGATGGAGAGGAACAATCCCTACACCAAAGTAGCCATTGGAAGAACAAGAAGGAGAAAATAGAGATAAGGAGCAAGGTGTTGATACTAGAGGAGGTTTTAGAAGTACAGGTAGATTCAGTGGTGGAAGAGATTCTAATGTATTTGCAAGGAGGTGTTATCATTGCAATGAATATGGTCATCCTTCATGGAAGTGTCTTGAAAAGGTTGGTAGTTCATCAAGTGGTGAAAAGAGGATTGATATGAGAGCACAAATCATTCAAGAGGAGGAATGTGAGAGTACAAATTCTTTAAGTTTAAGGGCTTCTCTTGAAACAAGGGAAATGTTGATGATGAGAAAGACTGTATTGAAGGAAGCAAAAGAGGCAGAACCATCGCAAAGAAAGATCCTCTTCAAGACTACTTGTAAGTTTAAGAACAAGGTATGCAAAATTGTTATTGATTCTAGATCTACTGAAAATATGGTGTCTAGTGAGATGGTGAGTAAGTTGAATTTGCAAAAAAATCCTCATGAGTTTCCTTATAAAGTGTCATGGTTGAGTGATGGGAAGTATTTGTTGGTAAATGAAAAAGAAGTTGTTGAATACTAGATTAGTGGCTATAAAGATAGTGTTGTTTGTGACATCCTTCCAATGGATTTTTGTCACCTACTCTTGGTAGACCTTGGTAGTAAGATATGCATACCATGAATGACAGTAGAGAGAATATACACACTATTGTGAAGGATGGATGTTCTTTTGTTTTAACTCCACTTGTGGAAGATGTTAAGGGTAAAGCCAAGGTAATCATGTGTGGAAGAAAAGAACCAATAGGTGTTGTGAAGGAAGACATGAAAACTAATGTTGCAATTAGTCATAGGCCTAAGAATGTAGGGACAACAAGTCTAAAGGTTGATATAGGGGTAAAGAAGGTGTTGACAGGGAATTTTCTTAAGAATATGTTGGTAGGGGTCATTTAGTGTCCTATCATTGAGAATAAGGTTGAAAGACAAGTAGGATTTGCAGGTATAGTGAGTGAGAATGTTGAAGTGATCAACCCAAGATCTTCAATATGCAACACCAAAGAACCTCCATAAGAGATAGAGAGAAGCAACAACATAAGATACTATTCCACCAAACAAGGATTGTGATATGATACAATATGATCAATGCAATACTATACAATACTATGAAAAATATGCTAGGGATTCCTTGCTTACAAAGGAAAGGATGAGAGATAGGATGAGACAAGATCATGAGAAGTGTCTTAATCCTATCACATGAGACAACTAACTCATAACTACCTAGGAAAGTGTAAATTATAGATAAGACAATTAAGACTTCTAGAAGATACAACTAATATCCTAAGTAAACTTAACACATGAATTAAGTCCCCTAAGTCCCTAGTAAAGGAATAAACTAGTTACAAGAATTATTCACACCAACACCCACCTGAAGTGCAACTTAGGGAGGAACAAACCAATGCAAACATGAAAAATATGGGTCCCAACAACAAGGCCTGGTGAGGTACCCATGTACAAAACAAAAAAATCTCATAAGAAGAGAAAAGGAGAAAAAACCTATGGGAGAAAACTCCTCTCTAAAAGAGAGAAAAAGATACAAAGAAAGCTAAAAACTAATGAATTAGGACTCCTGAAGACCCCCCAAGGAGAACTTCCTTCATCCCAAGCATCGATCACAATTGAAGATAACAAGGTGATGTTGAAGGTTTAGTGAAGATGTTTTCAACCTACTAATCTATAGGTAAATACTCCAAGCTGAGAACACCATCTTGGATGAGCTACCTAATGAACTGCATGTGGATATCAATATGCTTAGTACATTGATGCTCAATTGGGTTGTAATAGATGTGAATGGAACTCTGATTGTCACACCAAAGAGTAGTGGGATGAGTTGGAGAGAATCCAAACTCAATCATCAATTGACGAAGCCACAAAACCTCCTAACTAGCCAACATTGCACCTCGATACTCAGCCTTTGTTGATGATAATGCAATAGCAGTCTACTTCTTGCATGACCATGCAATCAGACTAGAGCCAAGGCAAAAAAAAGAGGCAAAAGTAGACTTCATATCATTGACATCACCAGCCCAATCTAAGTTAGTGAGGCCCACAATCTGAGATGCACCTGAAGTGTAGTGAATTCCAAAATGAGTAGTGCCTTGAATGTATCTCAAGATACGTTTAGTGGCCTTCGAATGACTCTCATGAGGCTCCTATGAGAAGTGAGAGACAAGTCCAACCACAAAGGAAATATCAAGATGAATATGTGTCAAGTACAAAAGACTTCTAACTAACTACCAATAAAAATTAAGATGAACTATAGGGGTAGTGCTACTGGTAGACAGTACAACACCTAACTAGAATGGAGTAGGGACAGGCTTGCAATCAGCCATGCCAAACTTCTGAAGAAAATCAAGAGCATACTTCTGCTAGAAAATGAAGATACCCTCATAAGTCTAATGAACCTAAAGACCAAGTAAGTAATAAAAAAGACCGAGGTTGGTCATATCAAATCAATCCATCAATGCTTGTTGTGTACTCTAAATCATGGAAGTAGAACTCCCTATGAGAATCAAATCATCCACATAGAGCACAAGTATGAGTATATCCTCTCCATGTCTTTGAGTATAAACTGTGGGATCAGAATGGTAGTGAGTGTAGCCAAAACCAAGCAAGAAACTATCCATCCTCTCATACCAAGCCCGAGGAGCCTGTTTGAGACCATATAATGAACGTCGAAGCCTACAAACAAGTGAAGGGTCCTGCACAAAACTAGGTCTCTACTCCATATAGATCTCCTCATGAAGATCCCCATGCAAGAAAGCACTCTTCAAATCCATCTGATATATTGAACATCCCTAAGATGCAACTATAGCAAGGACAAAGTAAATAGAATCCATCTTAGCAATAGAAGCAAAGGTCTCAGAATAGTCAGTCCCTTCAACCTAAGAAAAACCCTTTGCAACATGACAAGCCTTGTACTTGTCAATAGAACCATTTGTTGCATACTTGGTATGATACACCCACTTGCATTGAACCAACTATCTTCCCTTAGGAAGAGGCACATGATCCCAAGTATGATTCTTCATCAAAGAAGAATACTCATTAGCCATAGCACTATCCCACTCTAGAATACCTGAAGCATCTAAAAACTTCTAAGGATCATTTGA
The DNA here is from genome assembly GCA_007258455.2 of Sequoia sempervirens. Lineage (NCBI taxonomy): Eukaryota > Viridiplantae > Streptophyta > Pinopsida > Cupressales > Cupressaceae > Sequoia > Sequoia sempervirens. The sequence goes on along the minus strand of VDFB02049217.1, from coordinate 36,967,303 downwards.
AACAACATGACTCAAAAGACTAATTCCTAAAGTCTAAGAACGAGTGCAGTGAGTGTCTATGGGATCACCAACAAGTAGACCAACCTCCTGAAGAGTAACTTGAGCCCATCATGGCATAGTGGTAGATTGAGGAGGAGGTTCATCAAGACCATCATAAAAATCTTCCTCAAGTAGCAAAGTATCATCAATTGAAGAAGATTGAGTAGGTTGTGATGAACAAGAATTCAAAGGAGGATTTGACTGGGTGAAGGTCTCAGCAAACTAAACATCATGTCAGAAATGGACCTCTCATGTGTTAGGATCAAACAATTTGTATGCCTTCACATCCTCACAATAGCCAACAAAGATGTGTCATCAACTCTTCTTCTCCATGTATTTACGCTGACCATTCATAATGAATGCCCAAGCCTCACTATTGAATACTCAAAAGAAGGATACATTAGGCTTGCAATGAGACCAAGCCTCCTTAGGGGTCATATTCCACACTACTTTGTGGGGCATATGGTTCTAAATATAGTTGGCACAATTGATAGCTTCAGACCAAAATGTTGGTGGCATGGACCTAGACTAAATCATACAGGTGGCCAATTCCATTAGAGTCCTATTCTTTCTCTCAGCCACACCATTCTATTAAGGAGTGTAGAGAACTATGTGTTGATGAAGAATACCATGCTCACTGCAAAAATCCTAAAATGCATGATTGACATACTCCCCCCCATTATCTATGTGTATCTATTGAAGAGAAAAACATGACTGCTTCTCCACAAATGTTTTGAAGGTCTTGAAGTTGGTGAAGACCTCACTCTTGAACTCCAAAAAATAGACCCATGTCCGGTAGGAAAAATCATCAATGAATCTTAGCACATACTTAGCACCTAAAAAAGAAGTTGGGAATGACATGAGATCACTATGGACCAACTCAAGGGGTGTGGTTGCATGTGTAGCTTGACCCTTAGGAAAAGGATCTTGATGTTTCTTGCCAAGAACACAGCCTTGACAAACACCATCTGTGCAAGTGATCTTTGGAAGACCGACCTCTAAGTTATGTGCTTGCATCTGCTAAAGATATATGTAGTTCAAGTGCCCAAATATTTCATGCCAAAGCTTGCTCATTGAATTAGCATGAGCAAAAAAACATGAACCTGATGAAGACTCAAAGCCATCAAATTGATACAAATGGTTCTCATGATCAACTATCCCTATAGTAACAACCTTCTCAATATCCTACAACTGTCTAATAGTCACATTCTATCGAGTAAAATCAACTATCTTCCCATCTCCAAAATGACAAATCTAATATATGGAAAGTAGATTCGCTAAAATATCAAGAAAAATAACATCCTCAATGCACCCATCTAGCATCTGAATGGAGCTTGTCACCAAAACAAGAATCTATGAAGAGTTCCCAACAACAATATGAGAAGTAGAAGTGTGAACAATGGAATCAAGAAGATCACATGAATTGGTCATGTGATGTGAAGCACCTGAATCAAGAATCCAACTATTTGAAGATGAATGAATAACTCATGCTAAAATATATTTCCCTTTACCCATGGAAGAAGGCTTAGCCACTGAAATGATGTGCTTCTTCATAGCTTCCTCCAAGGCCTCTAATATCTTAAATCAAGGAGTTGCATCATGCCTAGTTTTGCCACAAAATGAACAAGGTTTTCCTTTCTTTTTCTTGGGCTTGGAAGAAGAATCTATAGAGGTAGAAGAAGAAGGAGATGGAGTGTACTTTTTATTGTTCTTCAACTTCGGTTTGGATGGATTCTCACTACCTAAAGATGATTCTACTTTAGGCTTCTTCTTGTTCTTTCCTTTACCCTTGGATGATTGAGCCATTAGAGCACGATTCTTAGAATTATGTAAGGCATCCAACTGAATCTACTTGGCCTACTCCCTAGTAAGATGCTCACAAAACAACTCAAATGAGGGAATTTTTTAGTCTTTCCCCATTGCATCCATAGTTTAATAGAAAGTAGAAGAAAACGCTTGATAAGGGCCCTTTAACTTAGACAAAATCAAGAAGATACATTCATCACTAGATTTATCTTTCCCACGTCCTTTCAACTATGACAAAATCAACTTTAATTGTGTAAGGAAATCTTGAATTGAAGGAAATGCATCTAGAGAGAGTGATTGTAGATCTGCTTGAAGTTGCAAGACTCAGAACTAATTTGATTTTCCATACAATTCTTCAAGTTTATCCCAAACATTCTTAGTGTTTTACACTATGAAATATGAAACAAAAAATTATCATGTAAGCCAATGAGCCCTTTTGCTTCATCCATTTTACATAATCCCTTGTGAATTCAGGTTGTTCTACATCTAACATTGGCCATAGACCCTTAGATTGTAACAATTGAGTCATTTTTAGCTTTTATGTATGATATTGTGTGGAGTGAGTGGTTCAATTTACCTTAGATCTTCCATGAACAGCAAAAGAAAGAAGACAATGTGGCACTTAAATTGTGCCTTTCACCCCCCCAAAATGTATTAAATTGATTTTACAACCCCCCCAACAAATTACAATGAAGAAATTTTGTAATTTTTACAAGTGAAAAGCTCAAATCAACTATTTATAACACATGGTGATTTTTACAATTTTTTAAAAAAGAGCTTGCCAAAAATAAGAAAAGAGGTTAAAAATAGACTTCTTACAATTTTTTGAGTAATTTCAATTTTTTTTTTCCAAATTTTGACTTCATTTGCAAAAGATATGCCAAGAATAAGCTAAAAAAATTGACAAAAAATATCAAAATCTGGAAAAATCACCTATACCACTATGAAGTTCATTGAACTAGCTTTCTGGTGATATCTCATTGCATAAATCCAACTCCATGGTGAAAGGTTATACAAAATTGAAAAAAAGGCCTATTTTAGGCACCTTGAAGACTAAAAAGGGGAAAAAGTTTGGCCCTTAGGAGCTAGCAGTCGGTCACCCACGTGACTAGGGGGTGCATAGAGGAAAAAAAAACAAAATGATTTCTAATAACTGTTAGTGGTCTGGCCAGGCTTCAATCACATGTGGGCTTTCTAGCAATCGTGGTTGTCATTGGTAGTTTGGGAAACTACCCTCTTGGTAGTGACTGTAGGCAGTTTAGAAGGTAGCCACGATGGTCACAAAAATAACTGCCCACCTAGTGGCTAAGGGAAAGCCCACTAGTAGCTTAAAGCTTCTTAGTAGCCAAATGAACCTTGTGGCTGCCAGTGAAAAAATGTTTGCAAACAGGCCCTAGAAGGAAGTGTTAGCGATGGAACAAAGTGGGCAGTGGGAAGATGTGGAGCAGGCCCTAACATTGAATGTTTGATAGCTCGCAGTGAGAAGTGGGAGACAGGTGGGTAAGAAAATGCTGACAATCTTTGTAGTTGGCGTACCTTGTGGGTATGAGCTACAAAGGAAAAAAATAGATCCTGCAAGACAAAACTTTTGTCTACAAAAAAAAATTCAAATGCCTCCCACAATTTTAATAAATATTTCTGCAAAATCTTTAGCCGAAATATAATTGAATTTAGAAAAATATTAAAATGTAATTTTAAAAAAAATATTTCATTGACTGGTCAAACTAAGCGACTACGGGGTGGCCATATGGTTTCTAAGCTAATTTTTTTCCTCAAAAACAACTTTCACCAAATATGGCCAAATTATATATCAAAATACTCAAAAACAACCACCTAGGTGCAATGGAAGGCTTATTTTTTGCCCAAGGTGCTCCTGTAAAAAGCTATTCATCAGATTTGAGCTCCAAACCTTTCTTTGCCAAAGTTGCAAATGGTGACAAAATTGAGTGAAACAAAAGGAAAATTTGAATTTTTCAATGCTCCTAAATGCAATAGGACATCCTAAAATATTGCCACTATAGCCAAAAGCACTGCAATCACCAGATCTCACCAAAAATACATGCATGCAATATAGGATACAAGAAACACAAATCACAATAAAACTTGATGGAAACTCTCTAATAAAAAAAATGGAAGGGGCTTTCCAGATTCAAAGCTTTGATACCATGTTGAAGTGATCAACCCATGATCTTCAATCTACAACACCAAAGAACCTCGACAAGAGATAGAGAGAAGCAACAATGTAAGATGCTATTCCACCAAACAAGGATTGCAATATGATACAATATGATCAATGCAATACTATACAATGCTATACAAAATGTGCTAGAGATTCCTTGCTTATAAAGGCAAGGATGAGAGATAGGATATGATAAGATCATGACAAGTTTCTTAATCCAATCACATTAGATAACTAACTCATAACTACCTAGGAAAGTGTAAAATCTAAATAAGACAACTAATACTTCTAGAAGATGCAACTAATAGCCTAAGTAAACTTAACATGTGAATTAAGTACCCTAAGTCCATAGTAAAGGAATAAACTAGGTACAAGACTTATTCACACCAATAGGGAAGACTAATAAGATAGTGGCACAAGATGCTAAAGGGACAGTAAAGTTAGGGTTGATGACAGGGAGGAAAGAACAAGGTATATAAGAACTTAGGGACAATTACAAGAAAAGGTCTGAGAATTCAGTATAGGAGATTGCTAACATGTGTTTGTGTGTAGGTAAAGCTGATGGAAATCAAGCAAGCTTTGAACAAAGAATGGAAAGAGAGAAGACATCGGGTTTGAATATAAAAACACAATCATTTTCAAGAACAAACCCAGTTAAAAGTGTAGGATAGTTTGAATCACAATGCATGGAATAGTGGAAGGGGATTATGGATCAGAGGAACATGTATGAAGGATGCTGGAATTGGTACTAGCCTCAACTCGTGAAGCATGAGTTTTTTCCAGTGGTGTTGTATGGTGTTGGAGCACCTACAACCATAATGCAAAATTTGATTTGGTAAAAGTGTATCAAGGTGAATTTGAGTGAGTCTAGGTTTGTGGGGGTGCTCTTTTTTTTTTTTGTATCAAATGAGGTCTCAAAGAGCATTTTTCTATGTATTTAGGTGGTTGGGAAAACATTGGAGTTCAAATGTAAAAGTTGCACAACAAAATGTAAAGTTGTCAAAATGCAATTTTGTGGGAAGATGAATGGACAAAGAAGTTTAAAAGGTGGTTTTAGGCATTGGATGGGTAGTTTTGAATGGAAAATGTATTTAAATTCCTGTTAAGGCTCAATCATCAGTTTTTCAATCATCTTGTGAAAGAATTCCAATAGAATACTAAGGTTTTCAAGCAATTTTCAATGTGTTTTGTTCTTCCTTGAGATTATACGGACCCGTATAGGTAGGATTTGATCTAAAATTGGTTGGAAATTGTAGTAGCATGTTCTAACTTGCATTTATGATCATTTTGAGAGTCTTTACTTAATTTTAGAGGAAGATCTCCCCACTTTCTTTTAAGTGCCTATTTAAGACTACCAAGGTCTAATTTTGAAGTCTAATTAATGTATAAGCCATTCCTCCTACTATTGTGTTATGTTACTTGGAGGAATGGCATGTCTTGTGCTAGTTTAGGTGTTCATATGTGTTTTTATTCAAAAGGAAACATTGTGGTGGCTTGGGAGTGATGTCCTAAGGCTGGGCAAAGCAATTTTCTTGTGAAAAATGAATTACCAAGTGAAGGTTATGATGAAATATTGATTGTGTTGCTCATGTAAGGGTTATTTGAGTATGTGTAGACTACTTGTGATCTATTTGAGGTATTAGTTTTGTTGGGTGAGCCTTGTAGGTATGTTCTTTTCTTTAAACCCTTGTGTTTTAGAGTGTGAAGGGAGGGTTTCATGGATTAGTCAAGACTGATTGATGAGTTTTTGTGAATGCATGTTGAAAAAGAAGGAATTCCTTTGTAAAAGTGGGCTAATTGAGTAGCCTTAAAACATGGAAGTATATTGGTTTGATATGATTTTGTAAAGAAATGAGTTAAAACCTTGTGGGATTGTTGTTTAGGTTCCATGGGAAGACTAAATTAATATTTTTTAGGCCTTTGTATGACCTCCTAAAGATAAGTCCATTTATTGAGTTTTGAAGCCTATAAGCCTATTGGTGAAAGCTTGGTTCAAGTTGGGTGTTTCGTGATTCAAGGGTTGGTTGGTTGTTTGTGTCTAATTAGTTTGAGATAGTTTGGGGTATTTCACCACCTTGATTGCATCAAAGTGTTGTTGGATATTTTATTGATGTTCAAATATTTTATAACATTTTATAATGTTTGTAAGAGTCTTGCAAGTTGTTTTTAGAGCTGAGAGGTTGAATGTAGTTGCTCGATAATTATTTTTGTTAGTTTGGGAGATCTAGTGTGATATTGTTGTTTGGGGATGTTCTTTGTTGTTTGTGGAAGCATGTTGTAGTTTGCTAGAGTAGATTTGGGTCCTAGTTAACCTTTAGTGTGGTCTACCTTAACTTATTTCCATCATTGAGGTGTATGATGCTGACCTATTTGATGGTTGTACATTTGAGCTATATAAGTTTTATTGAGATCAACTTAGAGAATATTTTTGAGGTTGTGAATGATATATGTGTTGTTTCTCAGTTGTGATCATATGGTTTGTCCTTGATAACAAAATCCCTTTTAGTTGATTCTACTTGTTGACAGTTTCAGATTGGTTTCTCATGCTTTATCTTGGTATAGTTTTGTCTATATGGTTTACTTGTCTTAGCATTCAGTGGATAGTCTACATTTAGAATTTTAATATCTTATGGTACTGATCAGTTTGAGATTTGTGCAGTCTCTAGTGATAGAAAAAGAACATATCGACATGAGAATGGTAGGGCCTTCCTTATCCATTTATGAAATGTCTGTGTTTCCTATCGGCAAGACATTTCTGATGTCATAATGATTTGATTTTACATTACACATGGAGTTTCATCAAGCAGCTTTTGGCAAGACTTCTCTTTTGTCTTGGTGATAGAGGAAAGGTCTATTAGCATGACATTCACATGGTCTCACCGATAGTGGAAAGGTCTATCGACATGGGGTGATCCCATAATAGTGGTTTACAATTTTTGGCCAAACTGGACACTGAAATTATTATTTTTAACTAAATCTTCACATTCAGGCACCTATAGCGGCTAAACTGTGAGGAATTTGAAGATGGTACAAACTAGAGTCTCATCAAATTTTATCTGTAGATTCTAAAAATTATTTTTTCAAAATTTTTGGAATCAAATTGCACTTCTTTTTCCATCTCCCACGAAAATTGATTTTTTAGAAAACAACATTTTTAAAAAGTGGCATATAGCATAACTTTTTTTCCATTAAGGATAAAATTATAATTCTTTCAAATTTAGATTTGTAACTCTAATATCTAGTGCTTCCACTTGGTTAGATAGTTTTTATTGAATATTTTTTACTTAATCAAGTTTCAAAGTCAAACGAATTACAATTCAGACATATTATAACGCAACTTTTTTTGTATATGTCAAAATTTAATTTAATTTTTTGTTGGATTAAGGACTTCAATATCTGTGCACTCATATTTTTCAATTTTTTTTTTTTGATAATCTTCTATTTTTCCACATGTGAAGAACAAAGAAATTCATTTTCGATGAAAAACCTATGTTTAATAAAACTTAAAAAACAAATACATAACAAAACCAAAACATATTAAAATTATATTCATTGGATAGCTTGTTCTGAGGAATACCATAATCATTTGAAATAAATTTTAAATGAATTCATTTGATCCCCCAAAAGCTAAATCAAAAGTGATTTTTATCAGCATTTTGATAGGTGTAAAGGAGACGCATTTATAGGTATGGTTTAAAACTAGCGAGGTTCTATCCAAGGGGGTTTGATCTAAGGTGATTTGATCAAACCCTCTTCAATTGGAATCCTTAAAATGGAACTTTTTAAGGCTTAAATCATTATATTTTCTAAAACTATGTGATTTCAGCTAAAATCCATTCCTCTCAGGAATTGTAAACCACTATTATGACAGCACCCCATGAGTTGTGTTCACTATTGAGATCTTACCGAATGAGTCAGGTCTCACCAACTAATACATGAGGTGGTTCATCAGCATAAGAAATCCCTATCGACATATTGTTTCAATGAGCATTTTGTGTTTGGCCGACTGACACATTAAAGATTCACTTCAACCAGACATGTTACTTTCAGTATGTCTATATGGTTTACTTGTCTTGGCATTCAGTGGATAGTCTACATTCAGAATTTTAATATCTTATGGTACTAATCAGTTTGAGCTTCGTTCAGTTTCTAGTGATAGAAAAAGAACATATCGACATGAGAATGGCAGGGTCTTCCCAATCCATTTATGAAATGTCTATGTTGCCTATCGGCAAGACATTTCTGATGTCATAATGATTTGATTTTACATTGCACATGGAGTTTCATCAAGCAGCTTTCGGTAAGAGTTCTCTTTTGTCTTGGTGATAGAGGAAAGGTCTATTGGCATGACATTCACATGGTCTCAGCGATAGTGGAAAGGTCTATTAGCATGAGTTGTGTTCACTGCTGAGAGGTCTTATCGAATGAGTCGGGTCTCACCAACTAATACATGAGGTTGTTCATTGGCATAAGAAATCCCTATCAGCATGTTGTTTCATTGAGCATTTTGTGTTTGGCCGACTAGCACATTAAAGATTCACTTCGGCCAGACATGTTACTTTCAGTATGTGGTCTCAGAAAAATTGCTTTGTCTCACCAATCAAATGTTAAATGGAAACACATCGGCAAGAGCTTAAGGCTTCAATGAAGGGTCATAGCGAATGTGCAATGTCACACCAACCACCATTGGACAATTTCCTTTGGCAGGACTTGCGGAAGTCTCGGCGAACAGGTGTGAATTCAGTGTGTTTCAGTATGACTAAAATGATCTACAAGATGTCTCCCCAATAGTTTGAAGTTACAATGAATTTTCAAATGAATTCTTTAAAATTTCTCATTGGTGAGACATGTTCTCTTTGAAATAGGTCTTCCTGAGACTGATATGTTATGGCGACAATGTGTATCAAGTGACTTTTGGTGAAACATATTGTAGTCTACAAAATGTCTCCCCACTAATGATATGTCACAGTGACAAATAGAGGATGATAGACGGAAATAAAGATTCCTTCAACATAGGTATTGATTTGTCTCGATGAACAGGAATGATCACGTGGTCTTTCAGTGAAACTTAATGAAATCTACATAAGGTCTTCCTGATAACAATTTGTTACGGCAAGTTGAAGTTCAGTCGAAAGGATGTAGGAAGGTCCCTTTGCAAATCATGGCATTGGTGAAAGTGAAAGGGGAAGGTCTGAAGGAGGCAAGGAGTATTCCGTTGAAGGTAAGAAGGAAGTAAATATTGTTTCCTCAGTAGATGTTTCAATGCTGGTAGAAAACGATGCTAACTATTTGGAATAGCAGGCCATTATTGGACACTTTCTGGGAAAATAGTTATCTCACAAAACAATTGGTGAATGGGTTGTTGATAATTGGAAGATGGATCCAATTTTGAACTTTCTACCTAAAGAATTCTTTGTCATAGTATTTCATAGTGAAGTAGAAAGGGAACAAATCATGGATACACAAATATGGCAGAAGGACTCCTTCCTTTTCCTGCAAATGTGGGAAAGGAATTTTAATCCGTTGCAATTTGATCCTCGTAACTACCCAATGTGGAGTTGGTTATATAATTTTCCATTCGAATAGTAGTCAGGTGGATGCCTATCAAAAATTGGTAACTCCTTGGGACGCATGTTAGAAATTGACATGAGGAAGGGAGAAACTCTCATTTATGCAAGGGTATTGATACTAGCAATAAAGGTGATCCCTTCATCAATAGAGTTAGTCTCGAATGGGAGAAGTTGGAAACAAAGTATCGAGATTGAATATCCCAATTTTTTTCTGCTTGAAATGCAGACACCATAACCATAATGTGGAAAAATAAACACTTATTTTGTTTAAAAGGTTGCAAGGTTTGAAATAAAAAGATCTAGATGTCAATTCCTACACTAATGATGTTTAAAAATTAAGAATAAGGTCAAGAAGGGATGAAGATGAAGTTGAGAAAATGGCTAGATATCTAGGTGGTTTGAGATTTAATAAACAAGATGAACTTGGGGTTGCTAACCTAAAATCTATTGAGGAATGTTTCCAACTAACAATCAGGGTGGAGGAAAAGCTTAAAAGGAGATAAGAGAAATTAGTGAGAGGAAGAGGTGGTACTAGTTCAAGAGGGAGAGGAACAATCCCTACACCAAAGTAGCCATTGGAAGAACAAGAAGGAGAAAATAGAGATAAGGAGCAAGGTGTTGATACTAGAGGAGGTTTTAGAAGTAGAGGTAGATTCAGTGGTGGAAGAGATTCTAATGTATTTGCAAGGAGGTGTTATCATTGCAATGAATATGGTCATCCTTCATGGAAGTGTCTTGAAAAGGTTGGTAGTTCATCAAGTGGTGAAAAGAGGATTGATATGAGAGCACAAATCATTCAAGAGGAGGAATGTGAGAGTACAAATTCTTTAAGTTTAAGGGCTTCTCTTGAAACAAGGGAAATGTTGATGATGAGAAAGACTGTATTGAAGGAAGCAAAAGAGGTGGAACCATCGCAAAGAAAGATCCTCTTCAAGACTACTTGTAAGTTTAAGAACAAGGTATGCAAAATTTTTATTGATTCTAGATCTACTGAAAATATGGTGTCTAGTGAGATGGTGAGTAAGTTAAATTTGCAAAAAATTCCTCCTGAGTTTCCTTATAAAGTGTCATGGTTGAGTGATGGGAAGTATTTGTTGGTAAATGAAAAAGAAGTTGTTGAATACTAGATTAGTGGCTATAAAGATAGTGTTGTTTGTGACATCCTTCCAATGGATTTTTGTCACCTACTCTTGGTAGACCTTGGTAGTAAGATATGCATACCATGAATGACAGTAGAGAGAATATACACACTATTGTGAAGGATGGATGTTCTTTTGTTTTAACTCCACTTGTGGAAGATGTTAAGGGTAAAGCCAAGGTAATCATGTGTGGAAGAAAAGAACCAATAGGTGTTGTGAAGGAAGACATGAAAACTAATGTTGCAATTAGTCATAGGCCTAAGAATGTAGGGACAACAAGTCTAAAGGTTGATATAGGGGTAAAGAAGGTGTTGACAGGGAATTTTCTTAAGAATATGTTGGTAGGGGTCATTTAGTGTCCTATCATTGAGAATAAGGTTGAAAGACAAGTAGGATTTGCAGGTATAGTGAGTGAGAATGTTGAAGTGATCAACCCAAGATCTTCAATATGCAACACCAAAGAACCTCCATAAGAGATAGAGAGAAGCAACAACATAAGATACTATTCCACCAAACAAGGATTGTGATATGATACAATATGATCAATGCAATACTATACAATACTATGAAAAATATGCTAGGGATTCCTTGCTTACAAAGGAAAGGATGAGAGATAGGATGAGACAAGATCATGAGAAGTGTCTTAATCCTATCACATGAGACAACTAACTCATAACTACCTAGGAAAGTGTAAATTATAGATAAGACAATTAAGACTTCTAGAAGATACAACTAATATCCTAAGTAAACTTAACACATGAATTAAGTCCCCTAAGTCCCTAGTAAAGGAATAAACTAGTTACAAGAATTATTCACACCAACAACCACCTAAAGTGCAACTTAGGGAGGAACAAACCAATGCAAACATGAAAAATATGGTTCCCAACAACAAGGCCTGGTGAGGTACCCATGTACAAAACAAAAAAATATCATAAGAAGAGAAAAGGAGAAAAAACCTATGGGAGAAAACTCCTCTCTAAAAGAGAGAAAAAGATACAAAGAAAGCTAAAAACTAATGAATTAGGACTCCTGAAGACCCCCCAAGGAGAACTTCCTTCATCCCAAGCATCGATCACAATTGAAGATAACAAGGTGATGTTGAAGGTTTAGTGAAGATGTTTGCAACCTACTAATCTATAGGTAAATACTCCAAGCTGAGAACACCATCCTGGATGAGCTACCTAATGAACTGCATGTGGATATCAATATGCCTAGTACATTGATGCTCCATTGGGTTGTAATAGATGTGAATGGAACTCTGATTGTCACACCAAAGAGTAGTGGGATGAGTTGGAGAGAATCCAAACTCAATCATCAATTGACGAAGCCACAAAACCTCCTAACTAGCCAACATTGCACCTCGATACTCAGCCTTTGTTGATGATAATGCAATAGCAGTCTACTTCTTGCATGACCATGCAATCAGACTAGAGCCAAGGCAAAAAAAAGAGGCAAAAGTAGACTTCATATCATTGACATCACCAGCCCAATCTAAGTTAGTGAGGCCCACAATCTGAGATGCACCTGAAGTGTAGTGAATTCCAAAATGAGTAGTGCCTTGAATGTATCTCAAGATACGTTTAGTGGCCTTCGAATGACTCTCATGAGGCTCCTATGAGAAGTGAGAGACAAGTCCAACCACAAAGGAAATATCAAGATGAATATGTGTCAAGTACAAAAGACTTCTAACTAACTACCAATAAAAATTAAGATGAACTATAGGGGTAGTGCTACTGGTAGACAATACAACACCTAACTAGAATGGAGTAGGGACAGGCTTGCAATCAGCCATGCCAAACTTCTGAAGAAAATCAAGAGCATACTTCTGCTAGAAAATGAAGATACCCTCATAAGTCTAATGAACCTAAAGACCAAGTAAGTAATAAAAAAGACCGAGGTTGGTCATATCAAATCAATCCATCAATGCTTGTTGTGTACTCTAAATCATGGAAGTAGAACTCCCTATGAGAATCAAATCATCCACATAGAGCACAAGTATGAGTATATCCTCTCCATGTCTTTGAGTATAAACTGTGGGATCAGAATGGTAGTGAGTGTAGCCAAAACCAAGCAAGAAACTATCCATCCTCTCATACCAAGCCCGAGGAGCCTGTTTGAGACCATATAATGAACGTCGAAGCCTACAAACAAGTGAAGGGTCCTGCACAAAACTAGGTCTCTACTCCATATAGATCTCCTCATGAAGATCCCCATGTAAGAAAGCACTCTTCAAATCCATCTGATATATTGAACATCCCTAAGATGCAACTATAGCAAGGACAAAGTAAATAGAATCCATCTTAGCAATAGAAGCAAAGGTCTCAGAATAGTCAGTCCCTTCAACCTAAGAAAAACCCTTTGCAACATGACAAGCCTTGTACTTGTCAATAGAACCATTTGTTGCATACTTGGTATGATACACCCACTTGCATTGAACCAACTATCTTCCCTTAGGAAGAGGCACACGATCCCAAGTATGATTCTTCATTAAAGAAGAATACTCATTAGCCATAGCACTATCCCACTCTAGAATACCTGAAGCATCTAAAAACTTCTAAGGATCATTTGAAACAACATGACTCAAAAGACTAATTCCTAAAGTCTAAGAACGAGTGCAGTGAGTGTCTATGGGATCACCAACAAGTAGACCAACCTCCTGAAGAGTAACTTGAGCCCATCATGGCATAGTGGTAGATTGAGGAGGAGGTTCATCAAGACCATCATAAAAATCTTCCTCAAGTAGCAAAGTATCATCAATTGAAGAAGATTGAGTAGGTTGTGATGAACAAGAATTCAAAGGAGGATTTGACTGGGTGAAGGTCTCAGCAAACTAAACATCATGTCAGAAATGGACCTCTCATGTGTTAGGATCAAACAATTTGTATGCCTTCACATCCTCACAATAGCCAACAAAGATGTGTCATCAACTCTTCTTCTCCATGTATTTACGCTGACCATTCATAATGAATGCCCAAGCCTCACTATTGAATACTCAAAAGAAGGATACATTAGGCTTGCAATGAGACCAAGCCTCCTTAGGGGTCATATTCCACACTACTTTGTGGGGCATATGGTTCTAAATATAGTTGGCACAATTGATAGCTTCAGACCAAAATGTTGGTGGCATGGACCTAGACTAAATCATACAGGTGGCCAATTCCATTAGAGTCCTATTCTTTCTCTCTGCCACACCATTCTATTAAGGAGTGTAGAGAACTATGTGTTGATGAAGAATACCATGCTCACTGCAAAAATCCTAAAATGCATGATTGACATACTCCCCCCCATTATCTATGTGTATCTATTGAAGAGAAAAACATGACTGCTTCTCCACAAATGTTTTGAAGGTCTTGAAGTTGGTGAAGACCTCACTCTTGAACTCCAAAAAATAGACCCATGTCCGGTAGGAAAAATCATCAATGAATCTTAGCACATACTTAGCACCTAAAAAAGAAGTTGGGAATGACATGAGATCACTATGGACCAACTCAAGGGGTGTGGTTGCATGTGTAGCTTGACCCTTAGGAAAAGGATCTTGATGTTTCTTGCCAAGAACACAGCCTTGACAAACACCATCTGTGCAAGTGATCTTTGGAAGACCGACCTCTAAGTTATGTGCTTGCATCTGCTAAAGATATATGTAGTTCAAGTGCCCAAATATTTCATGCCAAAGCTTGCTCATTGAATTAGCATGAGCAAAAAAACATGAACCTGATGAAGACTCAAAGCCATCAAATTGATACAAATGGTTCTCATGATCAACTATCCCTATAGTAACAACCTTCTCAATATCCTACAACTGTCTAATAGTCACATTCTATTGAGTAAAATCAACTATCTTCCCATCTCCAAAATGACAAATCTAATATATGGAAAGTAGATTCGCTAAAATATCAAGAAAAATAACATCCTCAATGCACCCATCTAGCATCTGAATGGAGCTTGTCACCAAAACAAGAATCTATGAAGAGTTCCCAACAACAATATAAGAAGTAGAAGTGTGAACAATGGAATCAAGAAGATCACATGAATTGGTCATGTGATGTGAAGCACCTGAATCAAGAATCCAACTATTTGAAGATGAATGAATAACTCATGCTAAAATATATTTCCCTTTACCCATGGAAGAAGGCTTAGCCACTGAAATGATGTGCTTCTTCATAGCTTCCTCCAAGGCCTCTAATATCTTAAATCAAGGAGTTGCATCATGCCTAGTTTTTCCACAAAATGAACAAGGCTTTCCTTTCTTTTTCTTGGGCTTGGAAGAAGAATCTCTAGAGGTAGAAGAAGAAGGAGATGGAGTGTACTTTTTATTGTTCTTCAGCTTCGGTTTGGATGGATTCTCACTACCTAAAGATGATTCTACTTTAGGCTACTTCTTGTTCTTTCCTTTACCCTTGGATGATTGAGCCATTAGAGCACGATTCTTAGAATTATGTAAGGCATCCAACTGAATCTACTTGGCCTACTCCCTAGTAAGATGCTCACAAAACAACTCAAATGAGGGCATTTTTTAGTCTTTCCCCATTGCATCCATAGTTTAATAGAAAGTAGAAGAAAACGCTTGATAAGGGCCCTTTAACTTAGACAAAATCAAGAAGATACATTCATCACTAGATTTATCTTTCCCACGTCCTTTCAACTATGACAAAATCAACTTTAATTGTGTAAGGAAATCTTGAATTGAAGGAAATGCATCTAGAGAGAGTGATTGTAGATCTGCTTGAAGTTGCAAGACTCAGAACTAATTTGATTTTCCATACAATTCTTCAAGTTTATCCCAAACATTCTTAGTGTTTTACACTATGAAATATGAAACAAAAAATTATCATGTAAGCCAATGAGCCCTTTTGCTTCATCCATTTTACATAATCCCTTGTGAATTCAGGTTGTTCTACATCTAACATTGGCCATAGACCCTTAGATTGTAACAATTGAGTCATTTTTAGCTTTTATGTATGATATTGTGTGGAGTGAGTGGTTCAATTTACCTTAGATCTTCCATGAACAGCAAAAGAAAGAAGACAATGTGGCACTTAAATTGTGCCTTTCACCCCCCCAACATGTATTAAATTGATTTTACAACCCCCCCAATAAATTACAATGAAGAAATTTTGTAATTTTTACAAGTGAAAAGCTCAAATCAACTATTTATAACACATGGTGATTTTTACAATTTTTTAAAAAAGAGCTTGCCAAAAATAAGAAAAGAGGTTACAAATAGACTTCTTACAATTTTTTGAGTAATTTCAATTTTTTTTTTCCAAATTTTGACTTCATTTGCAAAAGATATGCCAAGAACAAGCTAAAAAAATTGACAAAAAATATCAAAATCTGGAAAAATCACCTATACCACTATGAAGTTCATTGAACTAGCTTTCTGGTGATATCTCATTGCATAAATCCAACTCCATGGCGAAAGGTTATACAAAATTGAAAAAAAGGCCTATTTTAGGCACCTTGAAGACTAAAAAGGGGAAAAAGTTTGGCCCTTAGGAGCTAGCAGTCGGTCACCCACGTGACTAGGGGGTGCATAGAGGAAAAAAAAACAAAATGATTTCTAATAACTGTTAGTGGTCTGGCCAGGCTTCAATCACATGTGGGCTTTCTAGCAATCGTGGTTGTCATTGGTAGTTTGGGAAACTACCCTCTTGGTAGTGACTGTAGGCAGTTTAGAAGGTAGCCACGATGGTCACAAAAATAACTGCCCACCTAGTGGCTAAGGGAAAGCCCACTAGTAGCTTAAAGCTTCTTAGTAGCCAAATGAACCTTGTGGCTGCCAGTGAAAAAATGTTTGCAAACAGGCCCTAGAAGGAAGTGTTAGCGATGGAACAAAGTGGGCAGTGGGAAGATGTGGAGCAGGCCCTAACATTGAATGTTTGATAGCTCGCAGTGAGAAGTGGGAGACAGGTGGGTAAGAAAATGCTGACAATCTTTGTAGTTGGCGTACCTTGTGGGTATGAGCTACAAAGGAAAAAAATAGATCCTGCAAGACAAAACTTTTGTCTACAAAAAAAAATTCAAATGCCTCCCACAATTTTAATAAATATTTCTGCAAAATCTTTAGCCGAAATATAATTGAATTTAGAAAAATATTAAAATGTAATTTTAAAAAAAATATTTCATTGACTGGTCAAACTAAGCGACTACGGGGTGGCCATATGGTTTCTAAGCTAATTTTTTTCCTCAAAAACAACTTTCACCAAATATGGCCAAATTATATATCAAAATACTCAAAAACAACCACCTAGGTGCAATGGAAGGCTTATTTTTTGCCCAAGGTGCTCCTGTAAAAAGCTATTCATCAGATTTGAGCTCCAAACCTTTCTTTGCCAAAGTTGCAAATGGTGACAAAATTGAGTGAAACAAAAGGAAAATTTGAATTTTTCAATGCTCCTAAATGCAATAGGACATCCTAAAATATTGCCA
Organism: Sequoia sempervirens; assembly: GCA_007258455.2. Classification (NCBI taxonomy): domain Eukaryota; kingdom Viridiplantae; phylum Streptophyta; class Pinopsida; order Cupressales; family Cupressaceae; genus Sequoia; species Sequoia sempervirens. The sequence goes on along the minus strand of VDFB02049217.1, from coordinate 36,950,141 downwards.
CTATAGCCAAAAGCACTGCAATCACCAGATCTCACCAAAAATACATGCATGCAATATAGGATACAAGAAACACAAATCATAATAAAACTTGATGGAAACTCTCTAATAAAAAAAATGGAAGGGGCTTTCCAGATTCAAAGCTTTGATACCATGTTGAAGTGATCAACCCATGATCTTCAATCTACAACACCAAAGAACCTCGACAAGAGATAGAGAGAAGCAACAATGTAAGATGCTATTCCACCAAACAAGGATTGCAATATGATACAATATGATCAATGCAATACTATACAATGCTATACAAAATGTGCTAGAGATTCCTTGCTTATAAAGGCAAGGATGAGAGATAGGATAAGACAAGATCATGACAAGTTTCTTAATCCTATCACATGAGATAACTAACTCATAACTACCTAGGAAAGTGTAAAATCTAAATAAGACAACTAATACTTCTAGAAGATGCAACTAATAGCCTACGTAAACTTAACAAGGTATACAAGAACTTAGGGACAATTACAAGAAAAGGTCTGAGAATTCAGTATAGGAGATTGCTAACATGTGTTTGTGTGTAGGTAAAGCTGATGGAAATCAAGCAAGCTTTGAACAAAGAATGGAAAGAGAGAAGACATCGGGTTTGAATATAAAAACACAATCATTTTCAAGAACAAACCCAGTTAAAAGTGTAGGATAGTTTGAATCACAATGCATGGAATAGTGGAAGGGGATTATGGATCAGAGGAACATGTATGAAGGATGCTGGAATTGGTACTAGCCTCAACTCGTGAAGCATGAGTTTTTTCCAGTGGTGTTGTATGGTGTTGGAGCACCTACAACCATAATGCAAAATTTGATTTGGTAAAAGTGTATCAAGGTGAATTTGAGTGAGTCTAGGTTTGTGGGGGTGCTCTTTTTTTTTTTGTATCAAATGAGGTCTCAAAGAGCATTTTTCTATGTATTTAGGTGGTTGGGAAAACATTGGAGTTCAAATGTAAAAGTTGCACAACAAAATGTAAAGTTGTCAAAATGCAATTTTGTGGGAAGATGAATGGACAAAGAAGTTTAAAAGGTGGTTTTAGGCATTGGATGGGTAGTTTTGAATGGAAAATGTATTTAAATTCCTGTTAAGGCTCAATCATCAGTTTTTCAATCATCTTGTGAAAGAATTCCAATAGAATACTAAGGTTTTCAAGCAATTTTCAATGTGTTTTGTTCTTCCTTGAGATTATACGGACCCGTATAGGTAGGATTTGATCTAAAATTGGTTGAAAATTGTAGTAGCATGTTCTAACTTGCATTTATGATCATTTTGAGAGTCTTTACTTAATTTTAGAGGAAGATCTCCCCACTTTCTTTTAAGTGCCTATTTAAGACTACCAAGGTCTAATTTTGAAGTCTAATTAATGTAGAAGCCATTCCTCCTACTATTGTGTTATGTTACTTGGAGGAATGGCATGTCTTGTGCTAGTTTAGGTGTTCATATGTGTTTTTATTCGAAAGGAAACATTGTGGTGGCTTGGGAGTGATGTCCTAAGGCTGGGCAGAGCAATTTTCTTGTGAAAAATGAATTACCAAGTGAAGGTTATGATGAAATATTGATTGTGTTGCTCATGTAAGGGTTATTTGAGTATGTGTAGACTACTTGTGATCTATTTGAGGTATTAGTTTTGTTGGGTGAGCCTTGTAGGTGTGTTCTTTTCTTTAAACCCTTGTGTTTTAGAGTGTGAAGGGAGGGTTTCATGGATTAGTCAAGACTGATTGATGAGTTTTTGTGAATGCATGTTGAAAAAGAAGGAATTCCTTTGTAAAAGTGGGCTAATTGAGTAGCCTTAAAACATGGAAGTATATTGGTTTGCTATGATTTTGTAAAGAAATGAGTTAAAACCTTGTGGGATTGTTGTTTAGGTTCCATGGGAAGACTAAATTAATATTTTTTAGGCCTTTGTATGACCTTCTCCTAAAGATAAGTCCATTTATTGAGTTTTGAAGCCTATAAGCCTATTGGTGAAAGCTTGGTTCAAGTTGGGTGTTTCGTGATTCAAGGGTTGGTTGGTTGTTTGTGTCTAATTAGTTTGAGATAGTTTGGGGTATTTCACCACCTTGATTGCATCAAAGTGTTGTTGGATATTTTATTGATGTTCAAATATTTTATAACATTTTATAATGTTTGTAAGAGTCTTGCAAGTTGTTTTTAGAGCTGAGAGGTTGAATGTAGTTGCTCGATAATTTTTTTTTTAGTTTGGGAGATCTAGTGTGATATTGTTGTTTGGGGATGTTCTTTGTTGTTTGTGGAAGCATGTTGTAGTTTGCTAGAGTAGATTTGGGTCCTAGTTAACCTTTAGTGTGGTCTACCTTAACTTATTTCCATCATTGAGGTGTATGATGCTGACCTATTTGATGGTTGTACATTTGAGCTATATAAGTTTTATTGAGATCAACTTAGAGAATATTTTTGAGGTTGTGAATGATATATGTGTTGTTTCTCAGTTGTGATCATATGGTTTGTCCTTGATAAAAAAATCCCTTTTAGTTGATTCTACTTGTTGACAGTTTCAGATTGGTTTCTCATGCTTTATCTTGGTATAGTTTTGTCTATATGGTTTACTTGTCTTGGCATTCAGTGGATAGTCTACATTTAGAATTTTAATATCTTATGGTACTAATCAGTTTGAGATTTGTGCAGTCTCTAGTGATAGAAAAAGAACATATCGACATGAGAATGGTAGGGCCTTCCTTATCCATTTATGAAATGTCTGTGTTTCCTATCGGCAAGACATTTCTGATGTCATAATGATTTGATTTTACATTACACATGGAGTTTCAGCAAGCAGCTTTTGGCAAGACTTCTCTTTTGTCTTGGTGATAGAGGAAATGTCTATTGGCATGACATTCACATGGTCTCGCCGATAGTGGAAAGGTCTATCGACATGAGTTGTGTTCACTATTGAGATCTTACCGAATGAGTCAGGTCTCACCAACTAATACATGAGGTGGTTCATCAGCATAAGAAATCCCTATCGACATATTGTTTCAATGAGCATTTTGTGTTTGGCCGACTGACACATTAAAGATTCACTTCAGCCAGACATGTTACTTTCAATATGTCTATATGGTTTACTTGTCTTGGCATTCAGTGGATAGTCTACATTCAGAATTTTAATATCTTATGGTACTAATCAGTTTGAGCTTCGTTCAGTTTCTAGTGATAGAAAAAGAACATATCGACATGAGAATGGCAGGGTCTTCCCAATCCATTTATGAAATGTCTATGTTGCCTATCGGCAGGACATTTATGATGTCATAATGATTTGATTTTACATTGCACATGGAGTTTCATCAAGCAGCTTTCGGTAAGACTTCTCTTTTGTCTTGGTGATAGAGGAAAGGTCTATTGGCATGACATTCACATGGTCTCAGCGATAGTGGAAAGGTCTATTAGCATGAGTTGTGTTCACTGCTGAGAGGTCTTATCGAATGAGTCGGGTCTCACCAACTAATACATGAGGTAGTTCATCGGCATAAGAAATCCCTATCAGCATGTTGTTTCATTGAGCATTTTGTGTTTGGCCGACTAGCACATTAAAGATTCACTTCGGCCAGACATGTTACTTTCAGTATGTGGTCTCAGAAAAATTGCTTTGTCTCACCAATCAAATGTTAAATGGAAACACATCGGCAAGAGCTTAAGGCTTCAATGAAGGGTCATAGCGAATGTGCAATGTCACACCAACCACCATTGGACAATTTCCTTTGGCAGGACTTGTGGAAGTCTCGGCGAACAGGTGTGAATTCAGTGTGTTTCAGTATGACTAAAATGATCTACAAGATGTCTCCCCAATAGTTTGAAGTTACAATGAATTTTCAAATGAATTCTTTAAAATTTCTCATTGGTGAGACATGTTCTCTTTGAAATAGGTCTTCCTGAGACTGATATGTTATGGCGACAATGTGTATCAAGTGACTTTTGGTGAAACATATTGTAGTCTACAAAATGTCTCCCCACTAATGATATGTCACAGTGACAAATAGAGGATGATAGACGGAAATAAAGATTCCTTCAACATAGGTATTGATTTGTCTCGATGAACAGGAATGATCACATGGTCTTTCGGTGAAACTTAATGAAATCTACATAAGGTCTTCCTGATAACAATTTGTTACGGCAAGTTGAAGTTCAGTCGAAAGGATGTAGGAAGGTCCCTTTGCAAATCATGGCATTGGTGAAAGTGAAAGGGGAAGGTCTAAAGGAGGAAAGGAGTATTCCGTTGAAGGTAAGAAGGAAGTAAATATTGTTTCCTCAGTAGATGTTTCAATGCTGGTAGAAAACGATGCCAACTATTTGGAATAGCAGGCCATTATTGGACGCTTTCTGGGAAAACAGTTATCTCACAAAACAATTGGTGAATGGGTTGTTGATAATTGGAAGATGGATCCAATTTTGAACTTTCTACCTAAAGAATTCTTTGTCATAGTATTTCATAGTGAAGTAGAAAGGGAACAAATCATGGATACACAAATATGGCAGAAGGACTCCTTCCTTTTCCTGCAAAGGTGGGAAAGGAATTTTAATCCATTGCAATTTGATCCTCGTAACTACCCAATGTGGAGTTGGTTATATAATTTTCCATTCGAATAGTAGTCAGGTGGATGCCTATCAAAAATTGGTAACTCCTTGGGACACATGTTAGAAATTGACATGAGGAAGGGAGAAACTCTCATTTATGCAAGGGTATTGATACTAGCAATAAAGGTGATCCCTTCATCAATAGAGTTAGTCTCGAATGGGAGAAGTTGGAAACAAAGTATCGAGATTGAATATCCCAATTTTTTTCTGCTTGAAATGCAGACACCATAACCATAATGTGGAAAAATGCAAGAGTTTCCCGCCAACCATCAAGGAAGTATGGAAAGCAAAACAAAAATCTATAGTGACAGAGGCAGCCAAAGAGGAGTCATCGCAGAAGGATGCAAGTGTCTTGGGGAAAAATGGCCTCCAAGCTTCATCCCAGGTAAAGCTCTAGTAGATTGTCTTAGCAAAAGACCAAGATGTTCCTGATGGGTTGGAAGGTTTGCAATTCGAAGAAGGGGAAATTGGTCCCACAGAGGATGAACAAAACCCTCCAATAAAAATTCTAGAATGGTATAATGATGAAGCTTCTGTGGAATCAGAGACTCACTTATAGGACTACCTCTAAGAATTGGGGACAGTTGAAAAATGAGGAATTAAACAGTCGGCCAAAGCCATCCAATCGGGTAGGGTTGGAAGGAAAACCAACAAGCAGAAAAGAGAGGAGGAGGTCCTAAAAGGTGAACAACCTTTAATAAGATCATACATGAAAAGATACAAGGGAGCAGGAGCCTCCTTTGGAAAAATATGAAGGTCTTTTCATGGAATGTTAGGGGCATAAATGCCCCTAACAAAAGGTGACTAGTGAAATGCCCGTTGGAAAGTCAAAACCCAAACATTATTCTTCTTCAAGAGACAAAGTTGGAAGGGGAAGAAACCAAAGCCTTCGTCAAATTCTATAAGAATTGGGATGGAACCTTTGTTGATGCAACCAAAACCTTTGGTGGATTGGGGGTCCTCTGGCGGCTGGGGAAATTCAAGGTATCTTTGATCCTCTCTAATTCTAATTGGATGTAATTGAAAGTCACAGTCATTCAATCAATTTCAAATTATGAAATTCATAATGTGTATGGACCAACTAAATCGAAAGAAAAAAAACTCCTATGGGAAGTTATTTCAAATAATTTAGGCAATTCAAAAGTTATTTTAGGGGGTGATTTCAATGCAATTATAGACTTAAAAGAAAAATTGGGAGGGGTAAGGAAAATATCTCAAGCTCAAAAAGATTTTGTGCAATTTGTAGAATAAAATAAATTGCTCGACATTAAAACATCAAATGGCATTTACAGTTGGAATAATAGAAGGAAAAACGTCACTAACATAGCGGAAAGGCTCGATACATTTTTGGTGTTTGAAGATTGGTTGCAGGGAAATCTTTTACCCAAAGCCTCAATTTTTCCAATAGCAATATCGGATCATTTTCCAATTGCTCTGCGAATCAATGAAGAATCAAAACCGGCTAAGGGGAATTTCAAGTTTGAAAAGATGTGGCTACATGCTCCGGAACTTCCTGAACTAATGAAGCAGTGGTGGATTGAACCAATCCATTTGGTGGGCTCAAAAATGTTCATCTTTCAGAAGAAGTTGTAAAGAATGAAAGGAAAATTGAGGGAGTGGAATAATTCAAGTTTCAAAATATCTTTGAAGAGAAAAATCGTATTGAAGAGGAACTGGAACATTTGGGGGAAACGGTGATAAATCAAGGGATGACTATTACCAAATTTGAGAAGGAGAAACAATTAAAATCAGAATATGAGGAAATTTTGTTAAGAAAAGAGTGTTACTAGAGGTCAAAATCTAGGGACACTTGGTTACAAGAAGGGGATTTGAACACAATATTTTTTCATAGCCTAACCAAATTGAAGTGTAGTTGGAATATAATAGAGCAAATAATGACTGCAGATGGCCATTGGAAAATAAAGGAGGAAGATATACAAACCGCTGGTGTTGAGTATTTTTCCTCTCTCTTGGGAGGAGAAAATGAAGGAGAGCCAGAAAATTTGAGTATAGTGGCGAATATGGAACCAAAAATAAAGGAGGAGGACAATAAAGTTTTGTGTGGGAGAGTGACATTGGAGGAAGTCAAAACAACACTTTTCCAGATGCAATCGGACAAAGCACCAAGCCCTGAGAGTTTCAATGTTGGATTCTTCCAAACATGCTGGGACTTCATTGGGCCAAATCTTCTCAGGGTAGTAGAGGAATCCAGAAAGAAGGGCACAATCCTAAAAGATTTAAACAATACCGATATTGTCTTGATTCAAAAAAAAGTAAATTGTGAAACCTTCACCGATTATAGACCAATAGCTTTATGTAACACCACTTACAAAGTGATAACAAAAATAATGGCTAATCGGCTTAAAGGCATTCTCCCAAGGTTGATCTCGCAACAACAAAGTGGTTTTGTTCCTAGTAGAAGTATTTTGGATGCCATTGTGGTGGCCCACAAAATTGCTTATTCCCTTAAACACTCAAAATAGAAAGGCATGATGGTGAAGATTGATACGTACAAAGATTATGATAGGGTAAGCTAGAGATTCCTAATGGAAGTAAAGAAGAAACTAGGCTTCAATGATTCATGGTTGAAATGGATACACAATTGTATTGCAACCCCCAAATACTCTATAATAATCAACGGGTCCCCATGTGGGTTTTTTTGTGGAGCCAAAGGTTTAAGGCAAGGATACCCGATCTCTCCTTTTCTATATATAATAATGACGAAAACTTTAAGCACTTAGGTAAAGAAGGCAGTCACTAGGAGTAGTTGGAAAGGCATAAATATTTTGAATCTATCCTAGCCATTTCCCATCATTTATTCATAAATGACACCATGTGCTATGGAAATGCTTCAGTGGAGGAAGCCATTATAATAAAAAACACCCTCCAGGCTTATTGCATCCAAGGAGGGAAAAAAATCAACAAGGAGAAATCAAGCATTTTCTTCTTCAACACAATAGTAGGCTTGCAAAGGAGGTTGGCGGATATCCTAGAATTCAAGATTGATCATTTCCTAGCGAAGTATTTGGGTATTCTATTAATCGCAGGCTCTCCAAAATATTGCCACTGGGAAGAAACTATGAACAAATGAAACATGAGGGTAGAGTCTTGGTGAAGTAGATGGTTATTGCTTGCAGGGCATATTGTCATGATTAAATTAGTGCTAGCAACCAGCCCCATATATATGTTCTCCTATCTGGAGGTGACAAATAAGGCAGTGAGGAGGCTTTCATGTATCCAACACAAAGTGCTATGGGAGGGTTCTTATGATAAGAAATGGATCCCATTGCTATCATGGGATATAGTCATGCAGTCAAAAGAGTGCAGGGACTCTGGGATAAAATATTTGAAGCTCCAAAACTAAGCTCTGGGAGAAAAGCTTGCATGGTTGTTGTACAGAAACCCAAAAACTCTGTGGGGTAGAATCCTACGAGCCAAGTACCTCGATTCCCAAGAGCTAGCTAGAATTTTAACACTTGCTAATCCACAACTCGGATCCATAGTCTAGAACTTCATTTTGAATTTTAGAGATGTCATTTGTGACCATCTTTCTTGGTGCATAGGTGATGGGTGGAAAATTTCCTTTTAGGATGACTTGTGGAATTCATACCCAATCCTAGGCGAGATACTTGAATTTGCAGAAGTGGTGGGCCCTTCAAAAGTAGCCTATGGTGAAGAATTAAGAAATTATCTTTCCCTTCATCAGGATGTTGGTGGATGGAATTGGTCCTAGAAGCCATTTGATTTCCTACAGGAGCACTTAAAGGTGGCACTAGAAAATGAGTTGAAGAACTAACACCTTCTCATTTTGGACAAGTCTGATAGTCTTATATGGTGTGCCTCAAAATCAGGGAGCTACTCGGTGAAATTGGGGTACAATATAATCAAATATGAATTGGAGGTGGCAATGTGGCCAAAATGGTTATGTTGGGGCAAGTTTGTACTCCCCAAAGTAGGGGCATTTGCTTGGCTGGTGCTTCACAAAAGAATCCTTACAGGGGAAAGACTAGAAAGGATTGGCATAAATGGGCCTCACTGGTATGTAATGTGTAAAAGAAGCTTGGAAAATGTCCAGCATCTTCTTTTAAATTGTGATGTGGCACAAGCTGTTTGGGGACATTTTTGTGCAAAGCTGGGGTGGTTTGGGCCACTTCCAAATAAGCTACTATTGGTTTTTGAATCTTGGCCTAATATATTCCATGGTGCGGCATTAGGAGGTTTGTGGAATGAGCTGCCGACAATGATTGTGTGGTAACTTTGGCACGAGTGTAATGCAAGGATCTTAAAAGAAAAATTAGGCTCCATGGAGAGTATTTTGTCCAAGGTGGAATCAAGGGTAAGTGAGCATATGAATAGCAAGATAAAATTAAGAAAATTCAAATATTTTTTGGCATGGGATAGGAAGATGGTTAGAAATTGGTCATTGATTTAGGCTCCACCTGGAAAGCTTCTCAAAAGGAAAGAGAACAGGATTCAAGAAAAATGGACCTACCCCCGAAAGGAAGATTAAAACTGAACTTTGATGGGGCCTTGAAGGGAAACCTAGGGCCCTCAGGTGTTGGCTTTGCTGTTAGGGATGAAAATGGAGAGCTTCTGGTTACAGCTTCTCTCAAACTCTAGGATGGCACGAATAATGAAGCAAAATGTGCTGCTCTTTATGAAGGTGTGAAGTATTGCATCCTCAAAAACTAGCATAATGTTGACATAGAAGGTGACTCATTGATTGTAGTAAGGATGGTCAGATCAGGCCAAGCACCTAGTTGGAAATTGGATCAATGGGCTATTGAAATAAACTCAGTTCTAAGGAATGTGCAAAATTTTAGATTATCACATGCTTTCAAGGAGGCGAATAGGATGGCTGACACCCTCTCAAAGGCAGGAGTTGAGCGGGTCGAGGAAAGGCAGATCTCGGCATATGCATGCATTTGGCCTACACTTCCATAACTGATTCAAATTTATCTTCAAGTGTTTTGATTCTCAAGTGTTTTTTTATTAATTATGTAAGGTCTTGCAAAATGTAATGTGTTTGTTAAAGCAATTGATGACTGTCACCCTATCTGGTGACAATTTTCCTAAAAAAAAACAATTTGTTATAGTGACTCACATGAGAATGAAGGATACATCTCAATGAGAGAACTATTTTGTCTCAATGACCAGAAGAATGGTGCATGGCTCTTAGGAAAACAAAGACATGTCTACAAGATGTCTCTCCGATATCAAAAGGCTACAACAATAGTGAATGGAAAACAAAAGGGTCTCTATCGGTATGAGAATTGAATTCTCTTGGCAATCTAAGGTGTTTGGGTTGTTTCGGTATGACAATATAATCTACGGGAGGTCTCCCCATTTTCGGTATGCTATAATGACCCGCTTGGGATAGATGGTCTCATCAGCAAGAAAAACTTATGTCACAGTGACCAAAATGTATTATGTGGACTTTTGGTGAAACGTGGGGCATTCTATACAACATCTTCCTGACTATATATTGTCTTAGCGAAGGCGAATATTGGGCACATCTCGGTGAGAAAGACTCTTGGGATACATCTCGGTGAGAGAACTATTTTGTCTCAATGACTAGAAGAATGGTACATAGCTCTCGGCAAAACAAAGACATGTCTACAAGATGTCTCTCTGATATCAAAAGGCTATAGTGATAGTGAATGGAAAACAAAAGGGTCTATGTCAGTATGAGAATTGAATTCTCTTGGTGATATAAGGTGTTCAGGTTATTTTGGTATGACAATATAATCTACAAGATGTCTCCCCGACGTTGGTATGCTATAGCAACCCGCTTGGGATAGATGGTCTCATCAACAAGAAAAACTTATGTCACAGTGACCAAAATGTATTATGTGGACTTTCGATGAAATGTGGGGCATTCTATATAGCGTCTTCCCGACTATATATTGTCTTAGTGAAGGAAAATATTGGGCATGTCTTGGTGAGAAAGACTCTTGTGTCTCAGCGACTGAAACAAATTTAATAGAAATGTGATCTCGGGGAAACGTAAAGATCTTCAATCTAGTTTCTCCCCAATGGTAGAAGGTCATGGTGATGCACATGGACAAAAGGAATGATCAACGTTATAATTTCCTTTAGCAAGACTATTTGAATGTCACAGTGACACATAAGAAACAAAAGAGCTTTTGGTGAAACTTGATTTGGTATGCAAAAGGTCTTTCCAACTTCATTGGGTCATGGTGAAAGAAATTAAGGAAAAAGAAACAACAGCTCACATAAGGTCATAGGGAATCACAAAGAACATATGCCGAGTATTGTCTTAGTGAATGATTTTCAAAGATTCATACACTATGGTAGCCATGGATTTTTCTAAGTATAGTTGCATGCAGACATCTTGGTTGGTATCGAATCTCTGGCAAGATATTCTCTGAGATTTAGAGGTTATGATTTTCTGTTAGTGGGTAGTCATGGCTTTGATGAAAATCTTTCAGTTACAATTTGAAATCTCCTAACTCAGTGCAGAAATTAAAGCTCTATGGATATGCATTACTTTGATTTTTACCATCATCTATAGATCATCATTATTTAGCATCTTATTCTAAAAATAGCAAGAGAGTTTCAGAATCTTGTGAAAAATGCTTGTTTAAGATTTCTTGATAATAGACATACTTGAAATGTATATAAAAACCAGTGTTGAAAACTGTGAAGGTGTTGCTGGCCTATAATTCTAAGATATAGTTATTTTGGCCATATCAAAAGATGTATTGGAAAACTTTGTAATACAAGAGTTGGATTCTTAGGGTATTAGGGAGATAAGAGTGTTGATTTTATTGAGCTTACTAGAAAATAGAGAGATCCTCTGATATTACTATTGTTCTGAAAATAATTGGAGGGTTTGGTGCTCCTTGAGATAGATATCTCTAAACAAGGGGTTGGTGTTCCTTGAAATTGGTGTTTCTAAATGAGGGGTTGGTGCTCCTTGAGTTGGTGCTCAAAAATTAGCCTATAAGGAATTGTTAAAAGTGGTTTTTGAAGATTAATCCAGTAAGGAAGTTTAGGAGTAGTTTTTCTACCCCAGGAGGGTTTTCCACTCGGAAAATATTTTGTCTCTTTGTTCTTTTGTGTACTCATTGATTTTCCTTGTTGTTGTTGTTTTAGTTCATTTTTGGGATTATTAATTTTCTCAATTCTATTTATGAATGATTACATTCAACTCATGAATGCATTAATCAGAGTAATATTGAGATCAAATCTTAGCTATGTTTTAATTTTTTTGAAAATTGGTCAAATCTATTAAGTCATTGATTCACCTCCCCTCTCAGTGTCATTTTAACTCCAACAATATGTATAGGTGAAATTTGGATAAATCAAAATGATAAAACAATAACATGCATTACCTAATCCATATCTTCAATATCTCAAATAGATGCAATGATGAATGAATTTTTTGATTGATTTGATATGTTGGTTGCTAAATTTGATAGCATAACATTGGGATGAAGATGATAGACAAAAATGGATGAATAATTCAAGAATTATTTAGACAACATAAGGATGCTTAAAGAAATTTAACCCTAAATGGATTATTAGAGGATTGATTTATAGGCAAGGTCTAATTTGGATTGATGGTTGATATTGAAAGTTGGATTGAATTATGTGGATGGCTAGGATGGATTAGTTATTCCCACTCTTCAAGGGAGTTGTATTCATATTCCAAGTGGAGGGAGGAAATTAGGTGAGAATTAATTTAAATAAAAGCTTATTTAAATTAGTTGTGCTTAGTTGTTTATGTGAAGGATTTTAAATGAGAATTGTACTACCACACACATGATCCAATGAAAAAATATGGGAATGTGGTGAAAGATGATATGGAAGGATAATGAAATGATAAATTTATTAAATAATGTAAAATTATTATTTAATTATAGATGAAGGTGGAAAAGATAATTAAATAAATAAAAATTTATCTAATTATAGGAGAATAGATAAATAACTAATTAAAAAATATATATATATATTATTAGAGAGGATAAATGTTCATGAATAATTAAATAAATAAATATTTATTTAGTTATAGAAAAAGGGATTATGGATAAATAGGGAATAAATGAAATTAGTCAAATAAATAAAATTTATTTAACTAATTAGGTGATGATATTGGTGCCTAGGGAAAAGCATTCTACATGGTGTCTAGGTATTGCAAGACATGGGCATTTTTATTTGTCTACACTTTTACCCTCTTTGACATGATGTTCTAGATGATGAGATTTGTGTCAAGTAACATCATTTCAAAGAAGCTAAGCTATGGATAGAAGAAAAAAAATGATGATAGAAAGATATGATGATGATGAAATAAGAGTGCGATGATGATGCCCTCACAATAGGATAGGCAGGTTGAAAGAACATGGTTATGGTCTCAAAATGGATGAAATGATAAAAGATGGATAAAAAGATGTATAATATGTTAAGTTGCATGAACAATCATGGTTTTGGATATAGCACTAGACATTATGCACCATGACATAAGGACCAAGGTGATGATGTGTCTCATGCCCTAGCATAATACAACTTTATCTAAATGTATGAGGAAGTAATCTTAGAGCAGTAAAGTCTTAATGCAAAAAAGGTATGATGTGACCTTAGATGCAAAGGATAGTGGAAAAAGCTATTCCAACATACACAAGATATGAATATTGGTTGGAATGATATGGATTTGATAAAAATGCAAGATAAAATGATAACACATGCAAGCAAGCAAGCATGCATGCACAAATAGTTTAAAAACAAACAAGTTATTGTCCCTGTTAAGCTATAAACCAATGATTAATTGAGTGATTGATTGATTTTTATTAATGATGATAGTGTTGTCATTGTGGGGAATGATATCCCTAGATAAACACAAGGATGATTGATTGACTTTTATTGATTGGCTTTAGAACAAGATTAGGATCAAGACCAAAGGATGTGATTGGATAATTTGGCAAGATTTATCAACTAGTGATTGGTATGAATTAAGGATTGACTTGAATTTTGATTATTGCTTGGATTGATTTGATTAATTTGATTTGAAGAAGTGGTTTGGAATGATATGATGATTTTATTGGATCAAAGGATGTGATGAATTAAATAGAAGAATCAATGTGATTGGAGTGATTTAGGTTGGAGCAATTTGATTAGAGGATTGATTGATTGATAATTTAAAGATTGATTTGAAGGAGTTGAATTGATGCACTGAATTTTTTTGAAGAATTGATTAGAAGAAGTGATTTGGTTTTATTTTATTGCTTGGATTTTTGTTGGATATTTAATTTTTTTTTTAATTTTTGGTGGTATTTTGTTTTAATTTTTGAAATCTTTTGATTTTATTTTTTTGGATTTTTAGAATATTTGATTTTTTTTGGATTTTTTCACAACCTTGTTATTTTATTTTTCTTTTTTGAAATATTTTGAGATGAAAATTTGGGTAGTCCTTGTACTAGATACCAATGAAAAGGGAAAACCAAGTCTAGGTCCAAGGAGATAGATGTGATTAATGTACGAAAGGGTGGGTGATAGGATAAGGGGTAGAAGGCTCATGGTAGATGGATGGATAAAAAGGATAGGTCATAGTGAATGGAATGGATGCATGAATCATATAATAGCAAGGGTGTGATCTCCAAAGACTATGTCACATAGGAATAACATGCCCAATTCTAGGTACAGTACTTAATATTTTTCATGACAAAGCTTATGACAATAAGATAGTGATAAGCTTGTTTGGAAGGATGAGGTATGTCAGGAGATAGCCAACATGTTTCAACCTTTTGACCCTATATATTCATCAATATCAAAAGGAGAAGGGTGGATAAGTGGGCTCAATATGATAAGTATGCATGATGGCTAAAATGGTAGGATGATAAGGTAGAATGATATGACATGAAAATGATAGGTTGGATAGATGAGACATTGTACCGTCAAGTGTAAGTGACATAGAAGATCAACTTACACATGATACTCGTTTGCTAGGTTTTCATCATGGTACTTATCCAAGGAGCATGCTTACTATGTTTTCACTATTGGACGAAGGGATTTTTTTTTACTTTTCTTTCTTTCTTTCTTTTTTTTTAAATTTTAATTGTAATTTTTTGATTTATTTTTTGAATTTTGGATAAGAGAAGGGGAATATGTATAGGAGGGAATAAAGTGTCTAGTTCCATGAAAGGTGATAGCCTCACTAAAGATGGATGTCATTGCATGGACCATGTGAAATGTGCTCATAGATGTTGGTAGGGGGACACCTAAGAGGGAGATGGATTAGGTAGATAATGGATTATGATGTGGATTGTGGAGGAAAATAGTGGATGATGATGTAGATTATGTAGGGAAGATGGTGGATTATGATAGCGATTATATAAGAATTATGCAAAATATGAACGGGGAGGCTTAGCCAAAAGCATGGACCATAGGAAGGCAGTGGGGGAGATATGTAGGATAATGTGTGAAGGGCGAGGGGATGGAGGTATGTGCAATTGTTGTGAAATGGAAGTGAACCATGACCAATGGTTGCACACACTATGATAAACATTGAAGCTTTTGGTGTGGATGAGGTGTAGGAAGCAATGGAGATGTTTTCTTAGGAGATAGGTGATGAATTTCTTTAGGTACCCACATAGACTTAGTATTTTTATGACTTCTATTTTGCTTGTCGGTGTAGACATTGAAAAATTTCCTACATCTACTAGTGTCACTTTTCTTGGTCCTCATCCTCTAATAATTGAATAACTTTAATTATTTGATTATTCTTGATCATATTGCTCTATTAATTATATATTTTTTAATTATTTAATTAATTCACTTTCTAATCTCTATTCTATCTTAATCAATTAAGATAAATTAATTGTGTCACTAATACCCCCTTTCTTCAATAATTAGATTGTAATCAAGGGAAAAACTGTCTGATTTTGACCAATTTTGACATTGACGTTTCGAATGACTGTCTTGTGTCTAAGTTTGACTATGTCTAACTTATTTGACCGATGTGGTGATTGTGACAAATGCCATGATTTTATTTGGACCAACCTAAAAGGACTGACCTAATGTCTCGGGGACTCATCGACTGATGGCCTTGCCTACATAGCAAATGCGCAAAGACAATGTAGTTCGACAATGACATGGACTGACTAACATGACTGACTTTGACTCCATTTTTAGGATTTTGACATTGATTTGAATATTTTTGTGTTTTTCTTCATGACATTTTATGATTTTTAGGTCTTTCTTCAGGACATTTTATGATTTTTTTGGTCTTTTTTTTAGGACATTTTATGATGTTTTTGGTCTTTTTCAAGACTTTTGATGTTTTGGTCTTTTTCAGGACATTTTATGATGTTTTTGTCTTTTTGCAGGACATTTTATGATGTTTTTGATCTTTTTTTAGGACTTTTTTGATGTTTTTGTCTTTTTTTTCATTTTATGATTTTTTTTTTGGATTTTGACATTTAAGAGGATCGTGACAAATGCATATGACTAATGCCTACACATGAGAATCCAAGGACAAACATGATTATGCCCCTAGTCAAGATGAATACCAATTGATAGGTGATGACAATGTTGTTTGACGTGGGAAGGACACATCTTGAAACAACGTGAGGATGATGAATATAATGTGATGAAAGTATCAAGGTCTATAGCTGGGCTAGGAACACAGTCAAGTAAAATTTTGGATAATGTGCTTGTATGAATTAGACTCGTTGCATTTGGAATGACTTGGTTAGGACTAGATGGGATGATGACTATCCTTAGACCATTTGACAAGGGAAAGCCATGATAGGTGACAGGCATGAAAGGATAGGGGGTGGCCTTGGTAAAAGATGAGAGACATGAGACTAAAGCAATTGTCATATGATTTGCAAGGACTATGTCGTATAAGGATAATAAGACTATAACAGTTAATGAAATGATATTTCGTGAATCGTGTATGACCGAAGGATAGACATGTCAAGAGTTTTCCCAAAGCATGATTTATGTGTGCCAGTTTTATGTCAAGACCAATGTAGGTGGGAAAATGGATGGAAATGATAGGGCTTAGATGAATGTCAATGTCATGAGGAAGGCATGGGAAATGAGACAACTTGCCCCCAAGTGTAAGAGTCCACATAGATGATTTATTTTACACATGATTCTTGTTTGCCAGGTTTTCATCATGGTACTTATCTAGGGTGCCTGTTTGCCAAGTTTTCACCATTGGATGAAATTTTTCTCTTGAATTTTTGATTTTTTTGGTATCACCAAGACGCCTGTTTGCTAGGTTTTCATCAGGGTGACAATTTTTTGATTTTTGATTTTTTTTGTATTTTTGATTTTGTGGATAGCCTGGATGCTTTAGATAACCACTAATTGTTCTGAATCCACTGACAGTGCCGATGTAGAGACTAGTGCCATGATATGCCAATAATGACCTTGCTGAAGGAGTTGTCTTGTCAGGATCATAGCACTTGTATATAACTAATCAATGTCATTGTGATCCTTTCTGATACTAGAGTTGGCCTTATCAAAATATGCACATCGCAATAGAGTGCCATGAGAGTCCTTGTGGTTAAGAGTTGCTACCATGATGTGACGGATTTGTGATGTGGGATTTTTGGACTTTAGACAAGATGTAGGATTATGACGAATGATGTTAGATGTGGAAATATTGTTTGGATGTTTAGATGAATGAATTTTTATTTTCCAAACTTAGGATGTTGGATGACGGATTTTGGAGGGATGGTGTTTGGAACCAACACTTTTATATGTCTGGATTGATGACCATTTTGAAGGAGGTGGACATGTGTTATATGTGGGAGTCCTCTTGTCTTGTGGCTCCACATTGTGATTGACTTTTGTATTTGACTTGGTGTATTTGTGATGTGACTTTGAGTAATGACATAATTTTCATGACTAGATGTGGCTTGTGAGGGGATGAATTGAGAATGATTAATGGATGAAGGACTAGGATAGGACATGGAGACTTGGACTAGACTAGTATGTGAAGGACTACTATATGACATGGGTACTTGCATTGGACTAGTATGTAAAGGATAAGGGTATGACATGGGGACTTGGACTAGACTAGCATGTGAGAGACAAAGATAGGACATGGAGTCTTGGACTGGATTAACTATTGAAGGACAAGGATATTCCATGGATACTTTGACTGGATTGGTGTAAGGTTGATTGAAATAGGACATGGAGACTTGGACCAAATCAGTATGGTATGATGTGGAGACTTGACATGAGTTGGTAGATGATTGATAACGGATGCTGACTTGGATGTGATTAATAGGTGAAGGGTTAGATTATGACATGGAGGTTTGGAATGGACTATTGGATAGTTGGCTTCCCTTGTCAAGGTTAGGATAAGGGTGATAAGTGGACGTTTGTTGTGAATTAATGGCAAGATTTATGTCAAGTGACTATTGATGGTGAGGGTAGAAAGATGGAGATGGCAAAGTATTTATGTCAAAGCCCTATGGTAACTTAGCCCCTTCATCCAAAAGCATGGCTAGATACCTTTGAGGGTCACGTAAAACTAAATTTTTTACAAAGGAGAATATATCAGGATTTTGCAATGCAGCTTCTACATCTTTTACATATACTCGTCCATTTTGGTCTCTTTGTATGAATGGCTCAAAAATTTTTTGTGATGAAGATGGCATGTTCATGTTGTGAAATGGATTAGAAAAGGTCCAATGTTTGACTTGGTTGTTTCTAGATATTTGACCATTGTTTGGTTTGTTTTAGTATCCAGAAAACACTTGCAAGCATGATATTTTGACTGTAAGCAAGCACACATGAGACAAGTACAATCCTAAAAGGCTAAAAGGCCAAGGGTTTGTATACTTGGTATAGCCCACCGATATACCCCAGATTGGTGATAAACACTTTTCCTTCTCAAGAGCGGATAGCTTAAAAATTTGTGGCATTGGCTCCCCTCCACGGCTGATTAACGTCATTCGAGCACACCAAATTTAGATTCTATGGGTAGTGACATCCCAAGAATTGCTATCTCTACTCAAGGGGATCAGTAGTGAGTGTCTTCGGGCATGATACTATACTTTTCACTATATCAAGCAACAGCCAATAGAATGGCTGGACACTAAGACAATAGGTTTTTAATTTGGGCATTCTATTCATGGGGCATGATCCATGCGGCGAGAGTCCCCTTTTGGATCCATCTCGTCGGAACCACACTCATGATTCTTGGGATTTCCCCAAGAACCCACTTTTATATACCGGCTAGAAGTCCCTCGGTGTCAGGGTGCTACTGGTCTGAGTCGTCCTGGTGTGAGTACTTTTTCCCACCAGAACAGGCCCAAGTTCTAGAGTCAGTAACCATTTCTCTTACACCTAGGATCACATGAATGTGTAAGGGGAGAGGATACTCTGATATACCAAATCATGAAAGGTAAAAAAATAGATAAAAATGGGTCTGGTTTTTTTATCACCGAGTTTTCACAAGGTGAGAGCATAATCACCTACCATTTGTTCAAACACAATCAAACAAAGAAATCATAGGTTCATTTTAATTGCACCAAATAAAATGTGAGTTACACTACTAAAAATGCAAACAAATTGTTTTGTTGTTTGGCCTTTGAAAATCAAACCTACAAGACAATCCATTAGTAGTTTAGTGTTTTTCTTCAACCCACGAATAGTAACTGCCAACAAGCTGCAAATCTTGATTAGTAACAAAAAAATAAAAATAACAATTTAATGATAGCAGCAAATTAAAACCAGTGATAAATTTCTCAAAACTTAACAAAAATTTAAAACGTAGATATCGACGGAAAGCTAAATGATAGACCTTCAAAACCCAGAAAACGTTTTCCACGATTCTACACAAAAAAAAGTGTTAGACAAAAGAAGATTCAGGTTTTAACAGTTAAAACTTAAAAAACTACAATCACTAAAATGGCCATAACTTTCTCAAATCTTAATGAAATTTCAAACTGTTTGAAGTTATGAAAAGCTGAGACCAAGATCTACAAAACCCAATTTTTTTTAAATGATTGTATACTCCCATTTTTTGTGCTCAAAAGATGGTGACGGGATTTCATATGACTTCTTGGCTATAACCTGCAAGACAGTGAAAACAAACAAGAAAACATAATTTTTTTCTACAAAATGTCGATTTCACCAATGTAATCAATGAAAAATTAGATTTTTTAGATGATTAGATGAAATAACATTAAAATCCATTGAAAATAACAAAGCACAAAGGAATACAATGAAAACAAAAGGGAGTTATATCACCTGAATTCTCCATTTTCCATGGTTCACCTTCGTTACACCTCCTAGCTTGTAGTAAATAAAGATGCCCTCAGATTCATGTATGAGCAACTATGAAAAGAGACAAGACTAAAGCAAGTTTTGACGGATTTAATTTAAATCTAAATGCCTATGCCAATGACTACAATTGCCAATGCCTATGCCTAAACAATGCCAAGATTTGACTAAATGACTATAACCAATATTGAAATTGCATATGAAAAACTAAAATGTGCAAGTCAATGTCTAGAATGTCTATGTAAAATGTCAGCATGTGCATGTGTGTGTAATCAAAAAGTGAGAAGAAGATGGCATTTTATAGAAAATGCCATTTTGAATAGACAGACAAGATTAATTGACGATGAGAACCTAAAATGAGCAGTCCAGATTAAACCTGAGAATCCCTAATTAGGGTTAGGGCAAAATCCTTAATCGAATGGTCAGAATAAAATTAGATCGACGGCATAGAATAAGTGAGACAAATTAATTAGAAAATAAAGATTTAAAAAAAATCAAGAAGATAAGATTGCCTGATTTGCAAGATTCAAAAAATCAAAGAGATAAGATTTGGATTGAAGATAAGATTTGGAAAATCAAGAATCTGCCTGATTGCTTGATTTTTGGAAGATTAATTACCAATTTGAATTAAAATAATTCAAATTATGGATTTTATGAGATAATAAATAATCTTTTCAGATTATTTACTAAAATGGACTGATAGTTAATAACGAGATGACATTTTAAATATTTTAATTTATTTAAAATGAGAGGAATATTAATTGGCAATTAAATAATTAAATTTAATTAGTTAATGTAGGAGATAATATCAATTAATTAGTTTATTTAATAATCAAGAAGAAATATATGACAAAGGGGAATTAAATAAATTAAGAAATTTATTTAATTAAGGAAAGCCTTAGACAATTAATGACGTATTTAATAAATAAATAAAATTTATTTATTTAATAATCATGAAGAATAAATGACATGAATTAATTAAATAATTATGAATTATTTAATCAATAGTCGAATGTGGACCAAGAACATCATTAAACGTATTAATTATGCTAGTGAAGCTTGTAGGCCTAGGTCATTTTTAGGTGTCTACATAGATAATTCATTATTTATTTAATTATTTATCTTTCATCATATGTCTATAGTTAGATAATAATTATTATTTGACCTTTTATTCTTCTATAATTAAATAATTGTGAAAATTATTTAATTATGGGTCATTCCTCTCTTTTGAATAAATAATTCAAATCAATTATCTATGAATAATTTTCATCCCCCCATTTAATTAAATTGATTAATTTAATTAAATGTTCCTTCTTCATTTTCTCTAAATAAATAATTTGGATAAATTGTTTATTTGCCACTAGTCCATTTTCTAGATTTTTGAATAAATAATTCAAAAGAAATTATTTATGTATTTCTTCTAGTCAAAGATGCCTTGCCATTAATCCCTGTCATAGCATTCATTGCTAACATAGCCATTAGGTGTCATTGTAGTCAACATCATACCTACCATAACCCTTCCATGAATAACATGTTATTGGTGCATCAATCCTCCACTGTCGATCTTGGAATCTTTCTAGAAGATCGATCTAGACCTTCCATTTGAATGGTTGTTTATAAAAGTAGCCTTCCTCCCCCATTTTCAACTTAATAATAATTTTGTCTCCATCTTTCTACTTATAATTTGTAGGTATTTTCACAAGTACAACTTCAAATATGAGGGTAAATATTACAAAAGGAGAAATAGGAGAGCAAGAGAAGTGAATCAATTACATAGGGGGGTGTTTTACTTTGGATGCATTTCATTTTTATTCCTCTTTGTTTGTATTCTCTTCTTTGGATGTGGTTAATACTTAGAAGTGTTGGTTGTCACTTTATTTATCCTACGAATTTTTTAACTCCATCTTACATTGGTGAACCTAATGTGAATCTTATAGTTTTGTAGAGAAATCTTCTTCTTCTTTTTTTTTGTAGGTTATAGCCAAGAATTCGCAAAAAATTCCATCATCTTATTTTGAGCATAGAAAAAAGGACACATGAAATCTAAAAAAATATTATCTACGTTTTGTATGCCTCACACTTAGCTTTTCAAAACTTCAAACGGTTTAAAATTTTGATACGTTTTCAAAAAGTTATGACTATTTTAGTGCTTACAACTTTTTAAGATTTAGTTGTTAAGACCCAAATTTTCTATTGTTTATAACACTTTTTTTGTGCTGGATTTTTCCAAAAAATTTCTAGGTTTTGAAGGTTTATGTCTTAGCTTTCCATATATTTTTATGGTTTAATTTTTTTAGTTTTGAGAAAGTTATTACTATTTTAGTTTGTTTTTTTCATTCAATTTTTTTTTGGTTTACTGATTTTCTATTTCCAAGGATTTACTTTGAAACCACAATCTTGTTTTCTTTAGATTAGAAAACACTTCATTTGGTGCTTTAAAATGAATTATTTTCTTTTCTCATTTAGATTTAATTAGGGGGTAATGAACCACTATCTTAGTGTTTGAAGGATGGTAGGTATGGTGTTCTCACCTTGTGAAAACTTGGTGTTTAGAAAGCCAAACCCATCTATTTTTGTGTTCACCCATGAGAGAGATTTCCTTGGTGGGAGAAAGTACTCACCCCAAGGGAATGAACCAAAGTGGTAAAAAGATAAAGCCAAGCTCTTCGAAGCCACTATAAATAAATATTCTTCTTGGCTAAAGTCAATTAGCAACAACTACGGATGTGTGATATCAACAAGTTCCACCCTTAGTAGCCCCATGAGCTATGTAAAAATCCTTCCTTAGGGAAAGAACTGAGAGGCCTCTTGATTACCATTGTCTTGAGCTAATCTTGTCACATGTATGGCCACCTTGAATGAAGTCCTTTACTAGACACCTCTTGTTTTTAGAAGCCAAAATACTTCTATTTGCTAGAGCAAGAGATCAGACCTCTAAAGTCATCCCATGTTTTCATGGTTCAAAGTAGAGATGGAAAATTCCTCTTTGAAGAATTCAAAACATGGTATGCCCAAGAAGTGAGTGCACTATAAGGGGGAGCCTATGCTACCAAGTTCCCAGGTTATTTGCTTTGAATAAGTTTTTGTGAATGTATTAGGTGTTTTCCAATCCAAATTCATCAAAATCATAAAATTCATTCAAAAACCAAGTCAAAACATAAAAATTAAAAAATAAACATTCTATGAACCACAACTACTTAAAACAAATCCACAACTACATAATTACCACAATTTCACAAAATCCTTGTCCAAAACTGAACTAATTCATCATAATAGTGATGTTGGCTTCCAAACTAGAGACTTGTAGAGCTTTCCTGATCCACTCCATCATCCTCATTTATGTTGGTATTTCATGTTAGATTTGCACCTTAGGTCACCTTTTCCCTTGCATAATTAATCTTAGGTCTTAGGTTGCACATACCTTCTACATTTTAGACATAGGAAAATTATTAATCCTTTGGATAGTCCTTGGTCACTTATCCACCGTGTCATTGACCCTCATATTTTAATTTATCTACCTTTTTCTTTATCATCTTGGTAAAAAATTTGGATCTCAAAATTTTGTCCTAGTTTAGACTCACCTTGTCAAATCCATCATCTTAGTCATCACAAAGGTCAATGAGATTTTTCTTTGTTATCTTGGACCTACATTAGCTTGGTTTCCACCTTTTGTCCTAAATCTTAAATATTCATCTCTCTATTTCCATTTATATTCATATCATACCCTCTAACCATAGCTTCATTATTAATCCTTAGTTTTGGACCTAAATTGCACTTTGTAGTTTACATCCTTATATCTCAAAAACACAAAAACATAGCTTAATTTTATTTTAACCTTAGTTTCACCAGTACCTTAAATCATTTACTTAGCATCATTTAGTCTCCTTATGATTATCATTTATTGGTCTACCCTTGGTATCTTTTGCACCCTTTAGTATCATCCTTTAGTAAATATCATCCTTGCATGCTCATCTTACACCCTTATATCCCAAAAAAAAAACATATCCTTTGGTCATCATCATCCTTGCATATCATATCCTTTGTTCATAGGGTCATTATCATTCTACCACTCCTTAATCTTGGTCTTAGGTATATTGGCACTTTGCATCCTTATATCCTTGGAAATCATAAAAATTATAGCATAGTCTCATACCCATTTTGCATTTTCACCTTGCATTTCCATCCAAAGGTCACAAATTTTATAGGGTACTCACTATTTTTTTCTTTTCCATCCTAATCCAAATCCACCACCATGTATTTTCTTCACCTTGATATGCTTGCTAGTCAAGTTGAATACCATTTTATCCACAATGGTCAAGCCCAACAACCATAGAATTTAAAGGATAATTCTCCAAATCCAAATACCAATCAATCACAACCCATAGTCAACTACCCATCTATTCCTCTTATCAACAACCCATAAAATATAGTTTTCCATCCATCTACCCTCATTATCAAGAGTCCCTTAGCACAATCCATGTCATTGATCCAAAAAAAATGTCCATTAATCATCCCTATCCTAATTTTGACAAAGGAAACTGGAACCTTCCACAGATCCATTTCTAGAGTCCACATCGTATCCTAGTCCATTAATATTCACTCCATTCAAAGCTACATTTAGTCATGAAAATACATTTGTTCATGGTCTCCAAAATCACATCGCATTGCCTATGCCTTGGGATACATGTCAAAAGAAAATTCCAAAGCATGACATCATAGCTTCACCTTCATGTCAAGATCAAAGCAGTCCATCCCATGATCCCATCCAAGAAGTCCAGATAATCATGGCATCCAAAATGCACCTATCCTTGATCCAGATCCCATTCCCAATCATGTCATCCAATACAAACCTATCTTTGATCAAAATCCTACCATTGAACAAGAAATCCAAAATGATCCTCTCATTGACCTTTATGCCATCCATGATCAAATAGTTGAAGTTGATCCTATGCAAGTACCAAGCACATCCATTTCCCAAGATGAGACACTTGCCTCCTTTGGACACATATACAACCAAAAAAATGATATATAATCAAAGAAGAAGATACAAAAGCTACCATGTATCAAATCAACATCCCAAATGATCAAGAAGAAATAAGCATGATGAAAGATAAATCCAAAATATACTATTAACTAGGAGCATCTACATTTGTCAAAGTAGGCTTTCTTGTAGATGAGGAGATTCCAAGAAACAATTTCCACATACACAATGGTGGGTTAGTATCCTACTTTCAAAAAAATAAAAACCATCACAAACATAATCTATCAAAGTATGTAGTATCAAGGAAAAGGACTAGACCTACATGAGCAAGGCATTATAGAACAAGTATAGTTTCATGCAAATCCTAGACATCAAGATCTTGGATATTCTTCAATCACCAAATCAAATGATGTTAGTTGTACCTTCTCGATATTGGGGATAAATTTATCCAATACAAACATAAAAATGGGGGCCACACATAGTCCTTCTTGTAAGTTTGTTGGAAACAAGTCTTCCATCCACACCATAAACCATCATTCCAACATAATTAACCCCATAAATTGGAACCAACAAAAAGAAAAAAATCTTACAAGTCTAACGTCCAAAATCAAATATCAAAGGCAATTAAATGCAAAAATCCAAGTGGACAAATATAGTTAAAATGGATCCTAAAGAAAAATGGATCAAATAAAGAAAAAATTTCAATTCCAAAGTCCAATCAAAATGTGGAGCCACAAGAAAAGAGGTATCCCACATATAAAAAATGTCCACCTCCTTCACAATGGTCATCACACAATGCATATAAAAGTGTTGGTTTCAAACACTTTCCCAATAAAAATTCCAAACTCCATTATCCACCATCCCAATTTGGAAAATAAAAATTGCTACATACAAATGTTCAAATAGTCCATCCATACCTACCATCATCCATCATAATCCTACATCTCACCTAAAGTTTAAAAATCCTACTTTACAAATCTATCACGTCTTGGAAACAACTCTTTATCATAAGGACTCACATGGAACTCTATCATGATGTGCCTATTTCAATAAGGGAAAACCTAGTATCAAAGAGGATCACAATGATATTGATCAATTTTATACAAGTGCTATGATCCTAACAAGACAACTAATCCATAAAGGTCACTATTGGCATATCATGACACCATTATCTACATCAACACCATCAAAAGATTCAAAACAATCAATGATCATCTAAAACATTAGGGTGATATAAAAATAAAAAAAAACACCTTGATGAAAACTTGGAAAATAGGCATCTTGTGTGTCATCAAAAAAATCAAAATAAAAAGAAAAAAAAAGTAAAGAGAAAAATTTTGTCCAATGGTGAAAACCATTTATATGGTGCTTTGGATAAGTACCATGATGAAAAGCTAGAAAAAAAATATCATGTGTAAGAGCGATTATCTATGTAGACCATTACACTTGGGGGAAAGTTGTCTCATTTCCCATGCCTTTCTCATAACATTTCCATCTATCCAACTAATCTATATCATTTCTATCCATTTTCCCACCTACCTTTATCTTATAAGAAAGGGGGCACAAACATAAATCATGATTTGGGAAATTTTTTGACATGTGTATCCTTTGATCATACACTATCTATGAAATATCATGTCATTTCCTTCATATAATTTATCCAAACCCATACCTCAAAAAATAAATTATTCCTATGTTAAATAGTTCTTGGAGATCATATGCTAATTCTTTCAACCAATAATCCTCATATCTCCTATCCTTTTCCAAAATCAATCCATTATCCTTTTGTACTTATCACTAGATTTTGTTTTCCCTTGTCATTGGTTTAAAAATTCTAATCCACTTATCCAAGTTCTCTCCATAATCCCATCTAGCCCTAAGGTTAATCATTTCAAATACAACAAGCCTAATCCATACAATCTTGCTATGCACTCTAGTGCGTCGTCTAAAATAATTATTGGCTTTGTTCCCAGCCTTGTTGCAAACCTTGATCATTTAGTTACATTATCGTCAATGGGATATGTCTTTCCCAATCCTTATGTTATTTTTGGATGTGTCCTTCCCATATCAAACAACATTTCCATCATCATCATCAACACCTATCAATTGGTTTTTAGCTTGACTAGGGGAAAGATCATGTTTGTCCTTAGATCCTTTTGTATGCCTACTTCGTTGATTGTGGGTATCTTTCACATGCATTTGTCACAATCCTTATGGTTATCATCCATAAAAAAGTATCATTCATCCATAATAAAGCTTCATTATCATGTCCATGGCCTAAAGACCATCAATATTTAGTTTTGTTTGCTCTCATGATCTTCCTTTTCATCCATTGATCCCCTCGCACATAATAAATTGGTCCTACAACTGACTAGGGGAAAGTCCCTAAATCACATATTCATGGGAAATAACACATGGTATCGACCTTTTAAAACATAATAATCAAAAAAAAAGAAAAAAAAAAATCCAAATCCAAAAAAAGAAGAAAATCCTCCAAAAATTCAAAAAAATAAAAAAACATCAAAAACTTAAAAATTTCCAAAATTAGAGTCCTAGTTTTATTTTGACTAATTTTGTGTTAGTAGTGTTGAACTATGTTGTCTATGCACATTTTCTATGTAGCCAAGGCTCATCTTAAATGAACCCCCAAGACATTAGGTCAATCCTTTTAGGTTTACTAAATAAAATCATGACTCAATCTTCTGTCAAATAAGGTGAAGTCAAGTTGTTTTGAACTATGATGTCTCTGCACAGTACCACATAGGCAAGGCCATCTATTGATGAGCCTCTAAGGTCCCCTAGGTCAGTCTTTTAGGGTTTGTTGATTTGGTCAAAATAAACTAGACATTGTCACCTCAAATGTGACATCATCATCTAAACTTCAAGCACAAATCACAAATCAATAGAATCCTTCAATCAGTCAATCAAATTATCAACAACCAATCAATTAGATCATTAATGTTAGTGGAATGGGGAATTATGTCATTTGTCTCATTCATTCTTATCTCTTGTCTTTTATCAGTATGTGTCCTTAAGATTAGACTTTGTCAATTTGCTCATTCACCTTAAGCAGGATATGTTTTTCCTGAAGTTAGGTGCCTTGTCAACACTTGTCATTTGGTCACATTTATCAGATGTGTCCCCTACCTTAAATGTGATGTTTCCTTCCTATAATTAGGTATTCCCACATCACTTGGTCATATCAATTAATCTTTGTCAAAAAAAAAACAATCTTGTACACCTTTTCAATCAATCTTGCCTTAATCAAGATGTTTCCTTCCTGAAGCTAGGGCCAGCCAATCAAATCAATTTGTCAACTTTGTAAACTTTATCAATCAATCTTTATCAAATCAATTAACCTTTTTCAAATAATCAATAAATTCAATTGATAAATCCTTGTCAACCTTTCAATCAAAATTTTGTCAACTTATCAACTTATCAATCAATCTGGTCATTTTGGTCAACTTAATCAATCAACTCAAACAATCTTGTTAGTATCATTGGAAAACACTATCTCTATTGGCAAACACTATGATGGTTTTTATTTGTCTTATCTTTTTCATTGGTCTTTGGTCATGTTACTAGTTACCTTGAGGATGTCCTATTAAGATATTTAGATGGATGATGATGGATCATGACCTCTCTCCTTTGTTTGCTATTTGTGGTTTGTCTTGGCAAAAGACTAAGATAATTGGGTCCTTATTATGAGTAGGGAATTCCTTGTCTTTTGAATTTGTCTTTTGGTTGCTTGTCTCTCACAAACGGTCACCTTGCACACCTTGGTCTATGCCATACCATGGTGTTTTTGTTCCATTTGTGACTATTTTGATGCCCAATGATGATAAATATAAAAATGTAAGCATTAAAGTTGGTTCCCTTATCATTTCTCATCTAGCTTTTCATCTCCATATTCCTTTCCTTTTTGCATTAACATCCATCTTCTCCATGCTAACATTTCCTCTATCCTTCATCCTCTAGTCTTATCATCCATTTCAAGAGCACATTCATGTTCTTTAAACCTTCCTATCCTCTTGAGGGGGAATACCACAAACCTCCTGGTCATCCTTGCTCATTCTCTTTACACTTGGGAATATTTCATAATTAAATTTTATTAGACACAACGTGATAAACTATATTATGTCAAAGAGGGGAAAAATGTAGACACTAAAAATGTCATAAGTCAGCGAGTGTCATTTTTCTTGGTCCTTGCCCTCTAATAATTGAACAACTTTAATTATTTGATTATTCTTGATGACATTCCTTTATTAATTAAATATTTTTTAATTATTTGATTAATTCACTTTCTAATATCGATTCTATCTTGATCAATTAAATAAATTAATTGTGTAACTAACACCCCCTTTCTTCAATAATTAAATAAATCATTTTTTATTTAATTATTTATCTTTCATCATCTGTCTATAGTTAGATAATAATTTTAATTTGACCTTTTATTCCTCTATAATTAAATAATTTTCAAAGTTAATTAATTATGTGTCATTCCTTTCTTTTGAATAAATATTTCAAATCAATTATCCAAAACTAATTTCCATCTCCCCATTTAATTAAATTGATTAATATAATTAAATTCTCCTTTTTCATTTTCTCCAAATAAATAATTTGGATAATTTATTTATTTGCCAGTTGTCCATTTTCTCCATTTTCGAATAAATAATTTAAAATAAATTATTTATGCACCTCTTCTAGTCAAATATTCCTTGTCATTAATCCCTGTCATAGCCTTCATTGTTGTCACAACCATTAGGCATCAAAGCTGTCAGTGTCATACCTATCATAACCCTTTCATGAATAGTATTTTTTGGTGCATCAATCATCCATTTTTGATCTTTGAATATTTCTAGAAGATAGCTTTAGAGTGTCCATTCAAATGGTTGCCTATAAAAGCAACCTTCCTCTCCCGTTTTTAGCTTAACATCCTTTTTTTCTCCAAATTTCTACTTACAATTTGCAGGTATTTGCACAAGTACAATTTCAAATCTGATGGAAAAGATTACAAAAGGAGAAATAGGAGAGCAAGAGAATTGAATCAATTGCAAAGGGGAGTGTTTTACTTTGAATTCATTTCATTTTTATTCCTCTTTACTTGTATTCTCTTGTTTGGATGTGGTTAATAGCTTAGAAGTGTTGGTTGCAACTTTATCTAAGCAAGGAATTCTCTAGCGTCATTTTATAGTTGGATGGAATATGAGATTCTTGAATAGAGTGAGAATTTGAGGTGGAAGTGGATTGTTGGGATTTTTGTGATTTATATGCCTCATTTGACATGCTTTCCTTTTTCTTAGGGACCCAAAACATTTTAGTTTTGACCTTTACTTTTGAAGAAATGGGTTTATATAGCTTTTTGGATGTGTTTTTCTTTTACTTTTTGCATTGATGTCCTAAGGCATGAGGACACTTAGGATTTCTTACTTTATAGGTAGAGGCATTGAAATTTTTTATATTAAATCCCATGGGTATGGTGGATTCAATGGAAGCTTCATGTTTAGACAATGTGTGCATCTCTTGGTCATGAATAGGATTTTTAGAAGATTTATGGATGTATGGATAAGGGGATTGTATAATGGAGGTAGATTAGATGGAGGGATATTAGGAGTTGGAAGTAATGGTGGAAGGTGTATAGTCACATTCTTTTGACATTTTTAAGATGATGAAAGAGGGATGACAACATATGCTTTAGGCATATGATAGTATTTATGGTGGAAATAGGACTTAGGATGGATGGAGGAAGTAACAACATCTTTAGCTTGTTTTCCTTGGGGTGAGTATCCAAGGCCAAATGAGCATGGAGTGAATTTGACATGGATGGGTTCCAAAATGCCATATTCATGAAGGCCTAAACCTTTATCTTGGTAGTTTATGTTTTGGAGTATGCGATGGACAATGGGACTAGGTATAAGTGGAACACTAGACATGAGTTCCTTATAGGATGAGGAGAATGAAGCAAAAAAAGATCATTGTTGTTGATATAAGGAGGAACATGCATGAATGATGGTGGGAAGAGAAATTGAATATGATGGATGACTTGTAATGGGGTTGATAGTGGGTGATGGAGGATTATTAGGATCTTGATTAGAATTGTGTTCACTTAGATCTAAGGTATTTGATTTATATTCTATTTGTGCTTAGGAGGCATATGTATCATCAAGGGAAATGGATGTTGATGGATCACAAATAGAGCTAGGTGGAGGTGAATTTGGGACATATTTATCATGGATAGGTATAGGATCAATTTTATCATAGATATCTTCTTCATAGGTAATATCTTGATCATAGAAAATATATAGGTTACGGATAGGTTGAATGAAAGTGGTTTGACCTTGATTAGGACTAGGCCTTGGTATTTCCACATGATTAGGAGTATACTCTTGATATAAATATTGGGTTGCTTGAATGGAAGTGGAAGGGGATGAATATTGAATAGGCTCAACATGTTCTAGATGGTCAACAACATGGAGACATGATGGAGGTTGACTTGGGCTCAATGGGGGAGACTCTTGAATAGGATCAAGGGGGAGACTACATGATGGGTTGTAAGAATGGGCATGCTATTTGAGAATATTTGGTAGGTTCAAACATATGATTTGGATGACATGGTGATGTTTTATTCCTTTCTACAATCCCTTGGGTCACATCCAATGTAGGTGGATGGGTGGATTTTGGTAATGCCATGGGTTTACTTTTGAAATCTTTGAATTTAGGGCATAGATTTCCTAGAGGATTAGATGATGGTGAGGTTAATGAAGAGTTTTATAGGTTAGAAGGTGGAGAGGCCAATGGATTAGGACTAGGGCAAGGTAGCTTAGGGATAGAAATTTGATTGGAGGATGTTATGATTAAGTTATAGGGTGCATGAACTAGATGGATATTCCCTTTGTCAAATGGAGTATGAAAGTTGAAAGGCTCTTGATTTTGTTCCCAAGGTGCACTTGGGATCCTATATTCTTGTTGTGATATGGGAGGATATGTTGATGTGGCATTGACATGATAGGTCTAGATTGGTTAGGTTGGAATGACGATGAAGGTGACACATAGGATTATGGTTGAATGTGTTGAGGTTGGCTAGTGTTTGGACTTTTTGTGCTATGATTTATTGTTGTAATAATGATGGAGGGGTTGCATAGGATAATGGTTGTTGAGAGGTGGATTGATATGGATAAGGGTTGACATTGGAAGAGGAGTGACAGGTTAATGAATGGGGTACATGATATGTGGATGGATGAGGTTGATATGAAGATAGAGGTGGCACATAGGATTGATGTGAAATTTATTAATGTGGTGATTGGATTTGATGTTGTGCTTGTTGGATTTTGCAAGTGGCCATGAAGTACTGGGCTTGTGCTATGAGTTGTTGCATTTGAGGTGATTGGCTTGTTTGAATTTTTTGGATCATGTTATGTATTCCTTCAATGATTTATTGGTTTAAAGGTGATTGGCTTTTTGGAGCTTTGCAAAGCATGTGAATGAGCTTTTGTGTTGTCTTCTTATGTTGGCATGGTGTCACTACAATATGATTTAAAATGATTAGTATGTGATTGCTTGGATGACTAGGATGATTTTGCTTGGAAAGATTGTATGATGTGGAAAATGTTTATTGAAAGTTTTGACTTGGGAAATATCATACAGAAGATCTCACATGTAAATGCATGAACACACACACCAAACACAATGGTAAATTTTTCTTTCAATATTAAATATTATGATTAAGCAAACACTTGAATACACAACACCAAGCCTAATGTTAGTCAAGTGGGTATGGCCAATTAGGTCTTGAGCTAGGATGCACAAGGTTGAGTAGGGATGATTTGAAAGAAAAAACCTACCACATAGCCAGGATTCTCCTAAAAGTCACTACGACCAAGAAGAAACACAAACATGTAGGCTAAAGAGGGTTATACCAAAAAAAATACAATCTATTAAAAATTTGAGAAAGATCTAATATAGAAAAAAAAATTGCATAAACAAAAAGTGCAGGAGATTATAAGCCATTTAAAAAAAATCATCAAAATTTGATTGATGTTGCTCAAGTTATGCTCAATCAAAGTTATAAATGAAGCTGAAATTTAGTAACCAAAATACTTGATAAAATGATGAAATCACCTAAAAAAAAAATTGCCACAATAAAATTGAGTAAATCAGCTTTCCAATGAGTTCTTTCATGTGTAATTTTGACCTATTTTGACCAAGTTATGGAAAAATGAAAAAAAAATGCCAATCTAAGGCATGTAGAAGGCACAAGAGCATAGGCTGACTATTTGGTTAACCACTAGTAGTTAGTAAGAAAGTGGTCGCATACTAAGGTTTTATGATTAGTAGTGAAGGTCACAATAAGGGGACTAACCAATCCCCTAGTCACTCATGAATAGGAGGAATACCAAACCTCTTTTGTAAATCCAACTGATTAGTTGAGGGCTCATAGTTTGACAACAATATCTCAATGGTGGGAGTGTTGTTAGAGTTGTGATACAGAGAAAATAAATCTACAAAGGGGTGTCAATTATGGTAAATCCAATAGAGGAAGTAAAAGATATCAGTGGTGACAGGGTCCCTAATGGGTGGTGACAGGAGTTTCTTTAGTTGCAATGATGAATTCACATGGAGGTATGTCACAGTCAATGAGTAGAGGAATAGTTATGTAAAGGCGGTGATAGGGATGAGGGTTCCCACCAATAGTGGTGACCATAGAGAAAGATAAGTAGAGAGAGGACAATCTATAGGTATCGAATGGGGTTTTAGCAGGCAATTGGGAGTATCTAAAGGGTGCCAATTGAGTGGATCAAGAGTGCCAAATTAAGGTTGATTGCAATACACAACTAGCGATGTAAATGATGAATCAAAAAATCAATTAGTTGATGGAAATCATACAAGTTGATGAATCTCCTAGAATATGCTGACAACTCAAACACACCACTAATGTGATGTCAAGAGATGGCTGATGTAGATTGCAGATAATGGTACACTGAATGAAAAGACCAACTACAATGGAAAATGTAGATTGAATGCTGAGGATTGTGTAGAACTCTGATAAGACTTTGAGTAAAGGACTAATGAAGAGGATGATTTGACTATTCAATGGTATGAAATTCATAGGAAAGGTACCTTGCAAAAATGTCATTCTTTGACCCAATGTGAAAGGCCTTCGTAATGACTCAAACCTTGACAAAACAAGGGTTAAAATATGCAAATTTTTGTAACAAACCAAACCTACAAAAATAATGATTAGACCCTTGGAGCATGTCCTAGTGGGTTCACCAAAATGTATATGTGAAATGTGGATAAATAAAAATGATAAAACAATAACATGCATTACCTCATCCAAATCTTCAATACCTCAAGTAGATGCAATGATGAATGAATTGGTCGATTGAGTTGATATGTTGGTTGCTCAATTTAGTAGCATAACATTAGGATGAATATGATAGATGGAGGATGATAGATAGAAATGGATGAATCATTCAAGAATGATTTAGACAACATAAGGATGCTTGAATGAATTGACCCCTAAATGGCTTATGAGAGGATTGACTTATAGGAAAGGTCTAATTTGGAATGATGGTTGAGATTGAAAGTTGGATTAAATGATGTGTAAAGCTAGGATGGATTAGTTATTCCCACACTTCAAGGGAGTTGTAGTCATGTGCTAAGTGGAGGGAGGAAAATAGGTGAGACCTAATTTAAATAAAAGTTTGTTTAAAATAGTTATGCTTAGTTGTTCATGTGAAGTATTTTAAATGAGATTTGTACTACCACACACATGATCCAATAAGCAAATGTGGGAATGTGGTGAGAGATGTGGAAGGATAATGAAATGATAAATTTATTAAATAATGATAAATCATTATCTAATAAAGGATAGGGATCATGTGAAAAGATAATTAAATAAATAAAGATTTATCTAATTATAGGAGAATGGATAAATGATTAATTAAACAATTAATATAATTATTTAATTAGAGAGGATAAATGGTCATGAATAATTAATTAAATAAATATTTATTTAATTATAGAGGAAGGGATCATAAATAAATAGGGAATAAATGAAATTAGTCAAATAAATAAAATTTATTTAACTAATTATTTTGATGACATGGGTACCTAGGGCAAAGCATACTACAAGATGTCTAGGTGTTGCAAGACATTGGCATTTTTAGGTTTCTACAATATATATGCAAGGTCAACTGTGTGATGAGTTGTTTCTTGCAAAAAATGAATGTTTGTTGAGATATAAGTTCTAGCTTGAATGCTTAAGGCTATAGAAAGTAGTGAGCATAGGGTAAAAGTAGAAGGGTATGTCACACTTTTATAAAGGAAATGGCCAACACTGATCTAACTTTTAAAATTGAATCACTATAAAGTGGCATATATGTTTTGAATTTTGAAATGATGTAAACTAATAAAATGTGTATTTTTTAGTATATTGTTTGTCTTTTTTTTTTTTAAATTAAAAATTTATTTGAATATAGTTTTTTATAAATTAACACTATAATATAATTATTGATAAAAAGCTAAAAATGGTGTTCCACTTGATGTCAAGCTATATATCTAGTAATTTTTTTTTTCCTCCAATTTTTTTTTGTAAATTTATAAATTTAAACTTTAGGGCATGGATTTTT
The DNA here is from genome assembly GCA_007258455.2 of Sequoia sempervirens. NCBI lineage: Eukaryota > Viridiplantae > Streptophyta > Pinopsida > Cupressales > Cupressaceae > Sequoia > Sequoia sempervirens. Next base: position 36,914,641 of record VDFB02049217.1, on the reverse strand, counting down.
TTTTTGTAATTTTAATAAATATATATTTTAAAATAAATATTTAAATGTGCATGAATTAAAACATGGTTGTTGCTACTCGACATTAACTTTAATATTGAATATTTATCTAAAATAGAAAACAATTATACTATCTTAATCTAGAATCTTTTTTTTAGGGCATCATATTTTTTTAAAAAAAATTAATTAAGTTTTAGTATTTTTATTGACAAGGTATTCAACCTACTATTTTTGTGTGATAACCTAGTTTTAGTTAAAAATTAAAATAAAATATAAATAATAAATGAACTATTAAAATAAATATATATTTGAAAGCTACCCTTATGGATCTACAGAAGAGTATTTTTACATTTTTAAAAATATGTTATTTATATGAGTAGAAGTTGTTGAAACATTAATTTTTTCAAATAATTTCTTTTTTTTTTAGTAAATTGGCCTCAAAGTGGTGCTACATATGCATTTAGCCAACAATTTTAGTTGGAAAAGTTGTGGACATATTTAACTTATCTAGAATGAATCTTACTAGATCATATGTTTTATCAAAATTGATTTTTAGTTATAAATACTAAAATTCACTTGTGCTGATAAGTTGGCTGAAAGTGTGATACAACTTTGTACTTTTACCCCACAATCTTTCTACATTTTTAGTTTGCTAGAAGTTGTTGGAGGTACTGAGTTGAAGGATGTGGATGGTGTAGAATTATTGTGGTGGATTCTCCTATTTCTCTAAGGTTGTGGGCTTCCATGTAATATACTTCTTCTATTCTCTTTTCTTTTGAAAAATGAGTCCTTAGAAGTGAGCCCTTGCTAGTAATCACTTTATAGTGAGCCCTTCTTTCATTTCTTCTAGAATGTTAGTGTTTTGGGAAATGAGCCCTTCTGGTAGTTAGGCTATTGTAATTAAATTTCATATACAATGTTGATCCCTATCATTATTTTTCCTAATTATGGGATTCCTCATAAAATTTTGTGTTCTATTGTGTATGATCGTTAATGTGTTGTTGCTTCATTTGTTTCATCCTAATAAAGCTTTAAATATTAATAAGGGTTTGAATATTAATGAGGGTTTTAAGGTTTTATTGTACAAAAAGTTCACCTAGGGCTCTCAATTTGCCTATGTGTCTAATAGTTGGTATTAAAGTAGAGGTAACTTTTAAAAAGTCTTAACCACTTGCGGTAGATTTAGATGGCACACAAGAAAGGTGTCAAATCTCCTATGTTCAATGGAACAAATTACACTTTCTAGAATTTCATGATGAAAGGCTATCTTGTCTCATTAAGGTATGGAGTATGGAAATCAATTTAAGATGCTTATACCATGCATACTACTATTCTGACAAGTGATAATGATGTCAAAGAGTATGAGATCGATGGGAAAGCAAGGTATACTATTTTTAGTGGAATTTCTTATTCAAAAATTGTGAAAGTGATTAGCATAAATTATTCTAAAGAGATCTAGAAGAAGTTGGAAATTATTTATGATAGAGATGATAGGGTCAAGCAAAAAAAGATGTAGAATTTCAAAGACAAATTTGAAACCATAAGGATTTCAGAGGATGAAGATACCATAGGCTACAAGCACAAGGTGGATGAATTATTCAATGCCATAAATGATCTTGGTGGAAAGCTAGAGGAGAATGAAGAGGTGAAATAGGTATTGAGAACCCTTCCTATATTTTAGATTTCTAAAGTTTTTTCTATTAAGGAAGCTCAAAATTTGGATCAATATTCTAGAGATAATTTATTTGGTGCTTTAACTACTTTTTAATTATGAGAGTTCTTCCTATATGATTGAAGGAAAGAGACTACTTTTAAAGTTATCATGAAAGAGAGTAATGATGAATCTAATCTAGAGGAGTGGATGAAAGAATTCTTTTTAGAAGATTGAAAAAGGGTACTAGAAAATATAGAGGTAAGTTACCCTTCAAGTGTTTCAATTATGGAAATATAGGTCATTATTCTTCAAAATATCCAAAAAAGCATTCTAATGAAAAATGAAAAGATCAAGAAGAGTTACTATGTTAAAGAAGATAGTGGCATATCTAATGATGAGAAATTTTACTATCTAAATAGTGAAAGTGACAAATGCTTGATCATGGATTTAAATTTTGGAACTAATGTTGCTAACCTTGAAAGATGTGCAAAGTAAATTTCTTTGAAAAAAGGTCACAACATTGAAGGAAATATGTTGACTATTTTTCATGCAAAAGAGAGAAACTATTAGATAATTGAGAGTAGGTGCTCAAACTATATGATAGGTGATAAAGTTATTTTTTTCAAACTTGAGAATTTTTATGCTAGTCTTGTGAAGTTTGGTGATCATACACATGCTCAAATTTGTGGAAAAGGTTCATTTAGTTTTGATGGAAAGAATAAGACAAATGTTGTTCTTTATGTCAAGGTTCTTCAACTCAAAAGTGCAAGGACAAAAGGAATTTTTTATCAACTCAAAAGTGCTAGTTGTAAGTATTTTATTGCTCAAATCAATGCAAGTTGGCTATAACATAAAAGAATGGGTCACATACATTTTGATAGCCTAGTGAAGATTATCTTTGCTCATGTTGTGAGAGATCTACTAAGAATTAATAATCCTATCAATGCAATTTGCAAATAATGTCAAGTTGGAAAGAAACCAAGCGAAAGGTTAAAAAATAAGGAATTATCTATCATAGGACCATTTGATTTGATGTTTACAAACCTATGTGGACCTAATAGAACAAAAATCCCTTAAGGTGACTTGTATTTTATGTTATTATTGGATGATTACTTTAGAATTACTTGTGTGACCTTTCTAAAAGAAAAATTAGAGGCTCTAAATAAGTTTAAAGTATTTAAATATATGGTTGAGAATGCAATATTTTTTAAATAAAGTTTTGTATGTTTTGATAGAGGTGGTGAGTTCAGGTCCTACGAGTTTAGAAACTTTTATGAAAATCATGGGTTACAGAGATATTTATCAAATCCTAGAACTCCACAATAGAATGGAGTTGTTTTTGGAAGAATGAGAAGTTTTTCATTGATGCTATTGGTGGAAACATGAACATTAGGGATAAGCACAGGATATATATTACTATGTGTTGTAGTGTTGTCATTAATGTTAACATTGTATCTTGATGTGGAGATCATGGTGATATCAATATTGCATCCTAATGTGGAGATCATTGTGTAGATCATTTCAGACAATTTTGGTTGGTTCTAAAAGGTTTTGGAGTGTTTGTGGAAGACATTTTTGTAAGATGGTTTGTGTAACTTAGGTAAAAATCTAGGTTAGCATGAAAAAAGATTCATAAACCAAACCCTAGCTAAACAATGAAGTAGAATGGAGTAAAAATGCATAAATAAAAGGAAAATCTTCACTAAATAGACTTCATTCCCTCCATGATTGACCTTCATTTCCCTGCTCCATTTGCTATAAAATGATGTTTTCCCTCATATTTGGATGAGCATCTATTGACCTATGACAAAGACATAAGAAAATATTGAAGGATTGTACTATTAGCTAAAAATGTACTTAGAAATTGCAACCAAGCCAAAAGTATCAAGCATAAAGTATGCAAGCATGAAGTGACAAAATGATGTTGACATTGCCTTTTTATAGAAAAGTCAATTTTGGATGAATGGCCAAGATTGAAAGTTGAGAGATGCCCTAAGATCAAAGGCTACAATTAAATGTTACAATTAGTGCAATTAGGGTTAGGGAAACACTAGGGTAAAATTTGAAATGAAGGGTTGTGATTTTTTATAGAAAAATCAAATAAAAGGTCAAGAATGCATGTGACAAGGAGATATTGGCATAGAAAAAGAGACTGCTCAAAAATTAAATAATAATTTAAAATTATTTTATTTTAAAGACTTGGTAGACCTTTTGAATTAAAAATTAATTTAATTCAAGATTAGTCGGGTCATGTGACAGTAAATAATGATTTTTAAATTATTTACTTAGAGGGAAAATAGAAAGTGGGGAATTTTAAATAAATGACTTTATTTAAAATGAGAAAAAGTCAAGGTGGATAATAATTGAATAAGCTATAGGAATCTATTTAATTATAAGAAATAAGGAATTAATGACATATTTAAATAAACAAATAAAATTTATTTATTTAAATAATAAAAAAGAAATAGTGGACAAATTAAATAAATTTAGGAATTTATTTAATTATGGAGAGACATAAGAAATTGGTGATGTATTTAAATTAACTAGATGTAATTTATTTATTTAAATAGCTAAGAGGGATAAAAGACATGAATTAATTAAATAATTGAGAATTATTTAATTAATAGTCAAATTTGGACTATAGGACTGTTAGCGAATGAAATGGGATTCAATAGATAGATCAAGTAATGATTCTGGACCTAGATTAGCACTGATATAAATATGCTAACAGCTCTGAAAATAACACAATTGTGCATTTGTGGTTTTTCTCTAATGTTTTTTGAGGTATAGTTCCTTCATAGAATTTTCAGTGAATTAATCCTAACCTAATGAAATGCGGTGTGCTTTTAACAAGAAAGTAGGAAAGGAAACTAATGCTAGCTCATAAATATGAAACTAATGTGAAAGTAGAAACACAACCATTTACAATCAATGCAAAGATTGAAAATAATGACCATCAAGTTAAACAAATGTGAATAGATCAGACTGCAATGAATAAAAGATAGATAACATTTTCTTCAAAGAAAACACAACTAATCATATGCATAACACTCAGGTTTGCATACACAAATCCTCTAATTTATAACAATAGATTATAAACTATTGCAGGATGTAATTAATATTATGCATCCTCAAAAACACTCCCAGATGTATCCGAGTAGATTCAAAAGTCCCCTCATCTATGTTTAACTTCTAATTTATAATGTAGCTATTCAAGCCATCAAATGAGCACTAAAGCCATTACAAAATTAGTGACCTCTTGTATCCCGAATGATTATTAGGAAATTGATAAGAAAATTGGAAAATTTTCCAAGAATAGATATTAGCCAAGAAAATTGATCATCACTGGAGTAGTAATTGCTAAAGGACCAATTAGTTCATCAATATTTAATGTAACATATAAGGAAACCAAGTGATAGCACATGTGAGTTGTATGATAAATAATTGCAATTCAATCGACACAAATTGATCATAAATGTGAATTGAATTCACATCTTATCAATCTTGAATGAATTTGCTCATGTCGAACCAAAATTCTATAAATTCAAGTAGTGTCATCTCTCTTCAAATATCAATTTCATCCTTGATATGGTGAGCTCTCAAAGCAATGGAAACTCTGCAAATGACTTCATCATTCTAGAGGAGATAGAGTGTAGCTCATTGTTTAGGCACACCTCTCATTAGTTGAAAGAGGTATTTGTGGTGCAAAGTGAAGTGGATGAAGAAGTTCTCCAAAGCATATTGGGCGAGGAATTTTTGAGGCAAGCTCATGTACAGAATATCACCATGCTGGAGCAATTTATCTACACTATTTTCAAGACTTCTAGCCATCGAGATTGGGGCGTACAGGCACTAGAGTGCTTGGTAAAGCTTGAACTCCATCACTGCATCAAGGTGGTGATAAATGGACTCACCTACTATACTCAAACTAGGCTGGTAGTTGATGCCATCTACATTACATCAATCTTTTAGGAGGAGATCTAGAGGAGGTCATGGCCCTACTATGCACATGGGTGGTGAGGAAGGATCTAGGACTATTCATGTAGTTCCTCCAAACTCATGAATACCTATTATCACCTGCTTAAATCTAGCGGTTGCAAGTTGTTACTAAGGGAATTTGTGTCATGATGTTTTCCCTATGCACCTGAAGTCTCTTCCTTGTACCTCTTTTTGCATCTACCAATCTAATTTTTGTAGTCGAATCAAGTGTTTTGGCTCTACCACTATAATGTAAAAATGTTTATATATATAAATAAAATATCTCTTTTTGTCTTTAGTCTTGTCTTTACATTCATGGCTTGCTTATTTTTTATTCATATTATGCTTAAAAATATTGCTTTTCTTCTATATAATATCATGGATTAATAACCAGATTTATAATAATTGAATAATCAATATAATCCTTCATAGGCGAAAAAACTAGTGGGTCACAGAACCAAACAAAATTCGAAGAGGCATAGAGAATGCCACCCAAGATGTGACTTGTGGATGAAGTTTCCAAAATTTGGCTTATGACTTAATTGGTTTCATATAGACACTTTGGGATAGAATACAAGTTCAGATGTGATTAGAAAATACTACCCAAAGAAAGATAAGAAAGATAAGTAGTAAAACAAGAGGTTTGATGAACTTATGGAAACACTTCCTAGGTTTGAAATGGGTGACAAAATTCCACCAATAACTAGGTTTGATTCATGAATTAGGTAAAACAAAAGATAACATCTAAAATAATGTTTGAAGGAAAAATTCATGGGTAATAGTGGCTCTAGCTAGGGAGAAGGACTGCAAAGGATGAAGTAGTGAACCCAAGATCATAAGTATAGACTAGTCCTAATTCATTGGGCATGGATTCAGGGAGGAAGAAACAACCAAAACAAGCCAAAAATAGAGAAAAATAGGGAAAATAAAACACCTAAACTACCCACAAAAAAAATCAATTATGTACATGGTAGGATAATCCTACCTTAGATGATTCTTGAGATAATCATGCAAATCCATTAATAGGCTAGGAAAATTAGTTTCCTATGTGAAACAATGCCAAGTGATTGAAGACTGTGTACATAACTAGTGACAATATTGCAATTGTTGCCATCAAACAAACATGACCAACAACCCACGGGGGCTTCTCATGCAAAATATTTTGTTCAAAGAACCATCCTTGATTGGATATCTTGATAGACAAACAATTCACATCAATGTTTCCCTGCATATGCTTACCTAAATCTTCCTACATCACTTCCAATTCAAAATTTTATTGCATTTGACACTCTGAACAAGAAGAAACTAGGCCTTGAATTGGACATCCTACACATAAATCATGAGAAAAATAAATTTCTTGAGTATCACATGTGGAAGAAAAAATTATTGGACCCCAACTTGTATTACATAATTCATTAAATTCATCAGACTCAATTTTCATTTCAACCATTTCAAAACCTCTTCTTGATGATGGTACTGAAACTTCTGAATCCTTTTGGATTTGATCTTTATTATCCTCCTCAACTACACAATATGTATTAATTCTTTCAAATGTGGATGCCATTTTTTGTTGAAAATTGATTCCATCTTTCTTGGTCAGGAGGTTAGTATCTTCATCTTTTAACCTTTGATCAAGATCAACTACAACTCTTAGTAAACATCCTTCCTATTTAAGCATTAATTGATCTTCTAAATTTATAAAAAGAGGATTCTCATATATTCCAAATTCATCAAAATCAAAGAGAGGATTATGATGAATTAACCCCCATTCTTTCTTCTTTAGATAATTATTTCCAAAATCATCACCTCCTTCTAAACTCAAACATATTTCTTTATTCTCTATCTCTTTGAAAAGGAAAACTTCATATTCTAGAGAAAGAGGAGAGGTTAATACCAAGTCTTCCGAATTAGTTTCTAAAAGAGAGAGTTTACCAGGACAAATACTTGAACTTGATGGTGGTTTAACTGATGGATCATCATCTTCATCATCACTACATGAACTATAAATTCTTTCAATTTCAACAAAAGTAAATAAGTTCAAGGATAAATCAACACTAGGCTAATCATGCATCTCACTAGGTTGATGAATATTATCTAAAATTGTTAAATTCAAGTTTTTTGCAATAGAATACCATATGTCCTAAAGCATGGAAAAATTATTTTGGATGGTCTCAAACTTTACATTCAAATTTATTTCCCACTTTCCCACTGTGATGAAATCATCTTTAGCCTTCATTGCCTCTTGTTGAACTTGTTCAATTCCTTGAATTTTATCTCTTTTAAAAAGTAATTGTATGTCTGGCTCGAGAGAAAAAATGAAAATGTGGTATTGAATTTCTTCACTAGTTTTTTCTAGATCAAATGTTTTTCAGAGAGATTGGTTGAAACGATAGACAAAATCCCTCATCATTTCAGCTTTGTTTTTCATAATTTGAAAGAAGTAACACAATGTAGCTACAACATTAGTGGGAATTCCATAGCATTGTAGGAATTTTATTTTGAGGACATGCCAACTAGTGATACTCCCTTTCTCAAGTCCTTTGAACCATTCAGTTGCTTTCTCTATTAGAATTTCAATAAAAAATCTCACAAACACATCTTCATCTTGAATTCCTAAAGCTACACTTACTACTGTCATAGCCAGAATATGTTCCTTAGGATCTTGTACATTCTGACCTAAAAATTTGGGAAATATCCTCTAGGATCCTTTAGTTAGACCATGATACTATGATAATGCATGAGGGCCAAGTTGGTTGCACCAGAGATTTGAAGCCATCAAAACAAACAAAGTCACCAACTCACTGGGAGTAAAGTTAGAAAAAGAATATCACAATGGTGGATAGTCCAAAGGTGGATTTTGAGGCCTGTATGCAGGTGGGTCCCTTACTTGATGTGGCAGTGGATTGGGTTAATGACGATGAGGTGGGTCATCATAATATTTAAATATCAGCCTCGGGGGGTCATTAAATCATAGGTGCAGGTAGTCATTGGGCCTACTCTTCCTCTTCTTCAAGTACAAAATTCACTTGCATATAATCTACTGCACTCCTTCTATATCTTCATGCAAGTGTATTTAATTATGAAATGACATCTTCTTGTTCAGCTCTAACTCAATCTAAATTTGGATGCAAGATAGGAAAAACATCATTATGTGGAAGTACCATCTTGCTACATGACATAAAGACTATTGTCAAACATTCGAATAATTTGATCCCTAGTGGAGTTTCCAAAAAATCTATTAGTGAATGCAATAGGATTCAATAGATAGATCAAGTAATGACTCTAGACCTAGATTAGCACTGATATAAATCTACTAATAGCTCTGGAAAGCATACAATTGCATTTGTAGCTTCTCTTTGAATTTTATCGAGGTACAAGTCCCTCATATAATTTTCAATGAATTAATCCTAACCTAGTGAAATGGGATGTGCTTTTAACCAGAAAGAAGGAAAGGAAACTAACGCTAGCTCATAAATATGAAATTAATGCAAAAGAAAAAATAGGACAATTTATGATCAATGCAAAGATTGAAAATCATGACCATCAAATCAAAAAAATGTGAATAGATCAAACTGCAATAAATAAAAATAAAGATAGCACATTCTTCAAAGAAAGCACAACTAATCATACACAACACTCAAGTTTGTATACACAAATCCTCCTATTTATAACACAAAAATTATAAACTATTGCAAACTACAATTACTATTATACCTCCTCAAAAACACCCCAAGATGTATCTAGGAAGATTCAAAAGTCCCCTCATCTATGTTTAGCTTCTAATTTATAATGTAGTTAAAGCCATCAAGCAGGCACTAAAGTCATTACTAAATTAGTGACCTCTTGTATCCTGAATGATTATTGGTAAATTGATAAGACAATTGGAAATTTTTCCAAGAATAGATATCAACAAAGAAAATCAATCATCACCTAAGTAGTAGCCGCCAAAGGACTAATCAGTTCATCAATCTTTAATGTAAGATATAAGGAAACCAAGTGGTAGCACGTGTGAGTTGTCTGATAAAGAATTGCAATTCAATTGATAGAAAATGATCATAAATGTGAATTGAATTCACAACTTATCAATATTGAATGATTTCACTCATGTTGAACCAAAATTATATAAATTCAAGTAGTGTCATCTCTCTTCCAACATCAATTACATCCAACATGGTGTGCTCTCAAAGTGATGGCAACTCTGCAAATGACTTCATCATTCTAGAGGAGATAGAGTGTAGCCTGCTATTTAGGCACACCTTTGATTAGTTGAAAGAGGTATTTGTGGTGCAAAGTGAAGTGGAGGAAGAATTTCTCTGAAGCATTCTAGACGAGGCATTCCTGAGATAAGCTCATGTACACAATACCACCATACTAGAGGAATTTATCTACACTATTGTCAAGAATTCTAGCCATCAAGATTGGGATGTGTAGGTACTAGAGTGCTTAGTAAAGCCTAAATTCCATCACTACATCAAGTTTGCAATAAATGGACTCAACTACTATCCTCAAACTGGGCTAGTAGCTATTGCCATCTACATTGCATCAACCATTTAGGACTAAATCTGGAGGAGGTCATGGCCCTACTACGCATAAGGGTGGTGAGGAACAATTTCAGACTATTCATGTAGTTCCTCCAAGCTCATGAAAACCTTTTATCACCTACTCAAATCCAATGCCTGCAAGTTGTTACCAAGGGAATTCATGTCCATATATTTTCCCTATGCACCTAAAGTCTCTTCCTTCTGCGTCTTTTTGCATCTACCAATCTAGTTTTTGTAGTCAAATCAAGTATTTTGGCTCTACCACTATAATGTAAAAATCTCTCTATATATAAATAAAATATCTCCATTTTTTCTTTATTCTTGTGTTTGAATTCAAGGATTTCTTATTTTCTATTCATATTACACTTGTAAATACTTGTTTTCATCTATATAATATCATGGATTAATAACCAGAATGACAATAATTGAATAATCAATATAATCTTGCATAGGCAACAAAACTAGTGGTTTGAAGAACCAAACAAAAATGTGCCCAAGTTTGAAGAAGCATAGAGAATTCTGCCCAAGATGTGACTTGTGGATGAAGTTTCCAAAATTTGGCTTATGACTTAATTGGTTTTGTACAAACACTTTGGGAGAGAAAGAAAGTTTGGATGTGATTAGAAAACATCGCCCAAAGAAAGATAAGAAAGATAAGCCATAAAACGAGAGGTTCAACAAACATACAAAAACTCTGCCTGAGTTCAAAATGGGTGACAAAAGTTTGTTGAGAACTAGGTTTATTCATGACTTAGGAAAAACAAAAGATAACATCCGAAATAATGTTTTAAGGAAAAAATTATGAGTTACAAGGACATAATTAAATATTTTGATTATGTTGAGAATAGATATGGAGAAAATATTTTTTTTAGGCCTAGGCCAACTTTATATGTCTAAATTTTTCCCCTCTTTGTCATAATGAAGTTTATCACATTGTAGCAAAGAAAACAAGTCAAAAATATGCCCCAGTGAAAAATAGGATTAGGAAGAATGACGAGGAGGTAACGGTATGCTCCCTTGAGAGGATAGGTGGGTTCAAAGAACATGAATGTGCTCTTGAAATGGATGAAGAGACTAGAATATGAAGGGAAAAAACATAAGGGAAAAGTAGATAAGGATGATGAAGATGCAAACTAGAAGAAATGTTAGAGTGGAAAAGATGAATGGTAGGACGAGAAAGAAACCTTCAATATTTTTCCAAAGTACTAATAGGTGTTGCATTAATGATCATTGGGTGTTAAAATGGCACAAATTTACAAAAAACACCATGCTATAAAATAGACCAGGGTGTGCCAGGTCATCCACTTGCAAATTAGACGCAAACAAAGAATGTCCTAACTTGTACTAAGGGCTATGTTGCCCTAGTCTTTTTGTCAAGACACACCAAATACAACAATCAAGAGAAAAAAAATAGGTCATGAGACATCATCGTACCTCTAAATTATTCATTGGACATCCTTGAGGTAGTTAGTAACATGACCAAGAGATAAAACAATAAAAAGATAAGAAAAAATAGACTAGAAAAATTAACAACCATTCAATTGTGTTAGCCAATATTTGTTTGTCAAAGGTTGATTACATGATGATTTGATAGTTTGACAATGTGGATGGTTGGATAGTGTCTATCATCACGAAGGACACATCCTAAAAAGGAAAATGATAGTGTGATAGGGCCCAATTCCAATAAGGATACATCTTGGCGGAGACCATAAAGTGACGAGAGTGACATTTTGACTAATGTTGGACTTGATGACTGTCTAGACTATCTTGTCTTGTTGGTTCACAATTTGAATGTTGATATGAAAATTATTGTTTTGTGTTCAACTGTGACTATGTCTAACTTATTTAACAATGTGACGAACCCTAAAGGATTGAATTAGGTGGCCTCGGGGGCTCAGTGATAGATGGTATTGCCTACATTTAGTTGCAAAGGCAATGTAATTTGATAATGATGAAGACTAACATGTCTGACTCTAACTCTATTTTTGGAGTTTTTATGTTATTTTTGTCTTTTTCCAAATATTTTATTTTTTTGGATTTTTGACATTTTATGATTTTTTGTCTTTTTGGAATGCTTTATGGGGATCAAGACAAATACATGTGAGTGATGCCTACACATAAGAATCTAAGGACAAACATGATCTTTCCCCTAGTCAAAATAAATACCAATTGATAGGTGATGATGATGGTGATGATGTTGTTTGACATGGGAAGGACACATCCCAAAACAATGTGAGGTTGACAATAATGTGACTTAAGGAGCAAGGCTATAAACAAAGATAAGGAATGTATTGGATGATGCGCTAGGATGAATGAAAACATTATATGGATTAGACTTGTTGCATTTGGAATGACGTCTTTTTTAGATTGAATGAGATGATGGAGTATCCTTAGACCATTTGATAAGGGAAAACCAAGATAGGCAATAGACATGCAAGGATGATAGGGGGCTTTGGTAAAAGATAAGACACATGAGACTAGAAGAATTATCATATGATCTCCAAGGAATATGTCACATAGTAATAATTAATTTTCTCCAATATATGGGTTTAGATAATTTTATGAAGGTAATAAAGTTATTTTCATGAATACTATATGACCAAAGGACAAACATGTCAAGAGTTTATCCAAAGCATTATTTATATTTGTAACCCAATACTTATCAAGATAAAAGTAGTTGGGAAAAATTGTCAGGGCTTACATGGATAGATGGAAATTTCCTGAGGAAGGTATGAGAAATGAGACAACTTTCCCCCAAGTGTAAAAGTCCACATAGATAATTTCTCTTACACATGATGTCTATTTTCTGGGTTTTCATCATGGTACTTATCTAAAGCACCATAAAAATGGTTTTCACTATTGGACAAATTTTTTCTCTTTACTATTTTCTTGACTGTTTTGATTTTTCCTTTTTTTTTTGTATTTTTGATATTTCTGGATGTCCTTGATATTTTAGCTAATCACTGAATGTTCTAAATCCACATAGGGTGTTGATGTAGAGATTTGTGCCATGAAATGCCAATAATGACCTTTATGAAGCAATTTCCTTGTCAAGATCATAGCACTTGCATACAACTGACTGATGTCATCATGATCCTCTTTGATACTAGAGTTAGCTTTATTAGAATACACATATCATGATAGATTACCATGAGAGTCCTTATGATAAAGAGTTGTTGCCAAGATGCGATGGATTTGTGACATGGTAGTTTTGGACTGTAAGCAAAATGTAGGATTATGCTAGATGATGGTAGACATGTTTAGCAATTTATATGTAGGAATTTTCATTCACCAAACTCGGGGTGATGGATGATGGAGATTGGATTTTGAATTGGGATAATGTTTGGAACCATGAATTTTATATGCCTTGTATGCTAACCATTTTGAAGGAGGTGGAAATTTATTATATGTGGGAGTCCTTGATTCTTGTGGCTCCACATTTTGATTGACTTTTGGATTTGGCATATTTTCTTTGCTTGATCCATTTTTCTTTGGAATCAATTTTAACTTCATTTTCCACTTGGATTTTGGTTTGATTCCATGGCCTTTGACATTTGATTTTTAAATTTTGATTTGTAAGACTTTTGTTTTTGTTTGTTCCAAATGAAAGGTTTAAGATATTGGGAATGACAGTTCGTGGTGTGGATGGAAGGGGTGTTGGTAACAACCTTATGACAAGGATTACTTATGGTCCCTATTTTGATGTTTGTATCAGATAAAGTTGCCCCCAATATCAAGGAGGTACCACTAACATCATTAGATTCTCTGACTAAGGAATAGTCAAGACCTTGATGTCTATAATTTTCTTAAACTTGTATTGGTTCTAGAATTCCTTGCTCAAGTAGGCCTAGTCCTTTTCCTTGATATTGCATGCTTGAAAAATTATGTTTGCGATGGGGTATTTTTCATTTTGGAAGCAAGATGAAAACCCATCATTGTGTATCCAAAGATCATTACTTAGTATTTTCTCATCTGCAAGAAATATTGCTCTTACAAAGATAGATGATCCTAGTTGATAAGATGTAGTCCCTTTACTAACATGTTGGATATATTGCTGATTGATATCTTCGGTCTAATTTTGTGAGATGTAAAATTCAAATGATTTTATGGGTGCTTCCAAGTCAATGTTGAAACCGTCTTTATGGTCATTTTCATAGAATCTACGAAATTCAACTATAGCTTGATCATTTGCATATATGTCTATAGTAGAAGGCTCTGGTTCTAGAGGGAGATCATCTATGTGTCCCATCGAGGAAAGTGTCTCATTTTGGGAAATGACAATCTTATATGTTTGATCATGAATGACATAATGGTCGATGAACATATTTTTTTGGGTTTCTTGATCAATGGTAGTGTCTTGGTCAAAGATAGGATTGTCTTGGATGACATGATTGGGAATGGAATCTTTGTCAAGGATAGGTGTATTTTGAATGCTATTATTATCTAGAAGGATGTCTTGAATGGATTTAAGGATGGGGTCATGGGATGGACTACTTTGATCTTGACATGAAGGTGAAGTTATGATGTCATGCTTTAGGTTTTCAACTTGACATATATCCTCAAATTTAGGCAATGGAATGTGACTTTGGACAAGGATATAATTTTCATGACTAAATGTATGTTGGGATGGGGTGGCTTGGAAAGGATTAGTGGATGAAGGACTAGGATAGGACATGGATACGTGGAATGGATTGATTAATAATAGACTAGAATAGGACGTGGAGGCTTGGAAGGGATTAGTGGAAAGTTAGCTTCCCTCATCAAGGTTAGGATAAGGGAAATAAGTGGATGTTTTTTGTGGATTAATGGAATGAATTGTGCTAGGGGACTCTTGATAGTGAGGGTAGATGGATGGAGGAATAGGGTTTATGAGTTATTAGTAAGAAGGGTATTGGTATTTGGATTGGATGAATTGTCTTTTGAAGTCTATGGCTTGTTGGTATTGACCATTATGGAGTAACTAGTATTCAACTTGACTAGAAAGCATATCAAGGTGAATTGAAGACATGATAGTGAATTCTAAAGAATGACAATACAAAGGTATGACTTAAGCCAAAGGTATGCAACCTAAACTATGTTTTTTTTCTAGGTGGTAGGAAGTTATGGTTTATGATAGTCAATTACGTTGCAATAAGGTAGATGCATTGTTTCAGGCAGCGATTGCATTGCAATAAAGCAAATGCATTGTTTTAGGCTGTAATTGCATTGCAATAAAGCAAATGCATTGTTTCATGCAAAAATTGCATTGCAGTAAGGCAAATGTGTTGTTTAAGGAAACAATTGTGTTGCAATAAAGCAAATGTGTTGTTTAAGGTAGCAATTGTGTTGCAATAAAGTGAATGCATTGTTTTAGGAAGCAATTGTGTTGCAATAAAACAAATTCATTTTTTCAGGCAGAAATTGCGTTGCAATAAAGCAAATGCATTGTTTAAGGAAGCAATTGTGTTGCAATAAGGGATGATGCAAGAAGTTAGGTACACAAAAAAGCTCAAAAAGTGGAATTTTTTTTGCTATTTTTTAGAATTTGTCACACTTGGACTGAAAATTTGAGGCACTTACACAATGAATTTAAAAAAATGTTAGTAATATGAATTTTATCATTTTGAATCTAGTTTCCAAATATGTAAATTATTCAAATATCCAAATTATAAAAATTAAATTTTGATAGGGATCTATAAAAACCACTTTTTAAAAGTCCCTATTTTTTTTACCATACCAAGAACATGTATGGACACCACTTTTTGACCCAACTAAAAGTATTTTGCTAATTCCTTTTAGGAAAAGAGAGCTAACAACATGAATATTGATGTGGATTTTTTTTTGTAATTTTTTGTTGAATATTTTTTTATTGAATTTTTATTGGCTTTAATTGTTGTTTTTAAAAATCAATGTGTACAAACAACATAATTAGACCTAAACTAAAAAAAATTGAATCTTTTTTTTTTCTCATTTTGTAGATAATTTTCTGAAGTTTGATGCCATATAATTTTTTTAGAAGAAACTTAACCAAAAAAATGTTATTAAGAAACCAAAAAAGATTGATATTTTAAATTTTAGGACTAGTTTGCTTAGAAATTAACTAAAAAATGAAAAAAAAATCTAATATTAATAAAAATTATATATTTGGAAAGTAGACATCAAGTTCTCAAATGGGTTTTAATTTTATAGATTGATTCAGAAAAAAGTCTATCAGCCATATTGCCAAAGTTGGACATTCTTCAATTTTCCTTAGTTTTTTAGTTGTAGGTCAAAGGCTAAGGTTCAGATTGCCAAGTCTTTTCCAAGCCAAAAACCAAGGTTGCATATAGGTTGGGAATTAAATTTTTAAATAACGTGTATGCATTTCATAACACATATGTGTTATCTATTTACCTGTTGGGTAAAGGTAATGCGTATGCATTATATAATGTGTGTGTGTCCCTAAAATATAACACGTATGCATTTCATAATGTATACACATTTATGATATAGTGATTTTTTCCTAATTTAGAAAATATTGATAAAACATTTTTTCTGCAACATTCTTTTTCTGCAGTATGGTTCAAAAGTGCCATTTTTTGTGTTTTTTATTCCAAATTTTCCTTGTGCAAGGTATATCCTATTCAAATTGTTGGAAGAGACAAAGTACAAGTTGATTTTTTTGAAGTGGAATCAAGTACAAGAAATTTTTACAAGAAGATTTGAAAAATGATAATTTTTGGATGTATTCATGATTTTTTTGTACTTTAAAGTTTATAGAAAAAAGGATCTTCATACTACATAGTTTCATTTGAGTATTTGAAGGAGGTTTAAATTTGAAAATAGGTTACTTGAATCATTTTTTTCATCAAAGAGGGTTTGGTAACCATGGATGATAATCAAAGACAAATAAAAATATGTAGAAAGTTAATGACACTCGAAGAAATTCAAACAAATAGAGATATGGAGGCAAAAAGGCAAAGGGATAGAAGAGAAAGAATTTGTCAAATAAAAAATTTGGAAGCATCTAGTTCGAATAATTTTGAAGAGGAAGCCATGAATGATGAAATAAATGTAGATGATGCAAATTTGGAGATGGTGAATATGGAATAAAATGCAATTATGGAGACAAACACAACTATGCCTTCAACTTCAACTTTGAATGATATGGAAATAGCACCTATGCAAAAAAAATTGGATGTCTTCAAATCCACCTCCCAATGATGTGGAAAATGCATCTATTCAAAAAATCTATCTAGGTATGTGTTCAAACCCAAGTTTTGATAATATTGATATTGCTTGTTTAGATGAGGCTTGATACACCATTGATGATATTAATAATTTTAGGGCTGAAACAATGGAAAATTAAAAAAATGATGAGATTATATCTTATGAGAATGTAAATGAGAATGTAAATGAGAATGAAATCCATCATATTCATGAAAATGAGAATGAATCCCATTTACATTTGAAAATGAAAATGAAACCCCTTGTGTGAATGAAAATGAAACCCCTTGTATGGATGAAGGTGAAAATGTTTTTTTTACAATTGAAAATGTGGTGCTAGATAACCTTCGTGGTAAAGTTCCATTGAGAAAAATTAGAACTTATGGAAATAGAGTATATAAAATGTTTTTTTATAGAAAGAAATTAGAATTCCAATGTCAACTTATGGTGCAATTGATGAAATTGTTGAAAATGAGAAAAGTGATGAAAAAATAAGATGTTTTTGTGATGCGGGAGCATCTAGTGGTGTAAGGGAAATCTTGCATCACCCAAAAACATGCATTGTATTTATATTTCCTCTGTTTAGATTTTGTAGATGTCTTTGCATTTCTGGATACCATTTTCATCATTATGTAAATCCTCACTTTTAGTCTTGTTGTTCTACTTTCTCTAGTCAATTGCTATTTTTAGTAGCTTTTGAAATTTTTTGCTATTTTGAGAAACTCTTGAGAATTGAAGGTGTTTTAGAATGAAAATTTAATGAAAACTATTTGGGAGGATTTAGAATAGAAAAGAACATGAAAACCTTCTAGATTGGGTATGAGGCACTAAATGGCCCTAAAATGGCCCAAAAAAATTTCAAAATGGGAAAAGTGGATTTCAAGCACATTCTTGACTCTGAGACCTTTTCGACAGTTCAAACGGTTCAAAAAACAGAGTCCTAGATCAAAAGTTATGGCTCCCGGAAGTTGGTACACTTTCAAAAGGTGCTGATTTTCAGATGGTGTTTTAGTTTTTTTAGTTTCAAATTGTAATTCTTAGCACCAAACCACCAAAACTCATAACTTGAATGTTTGTTTTGACTCCTAAGGGAAAAGGGTTATTTATGGGGGGATTTTTTTTATTTTGGTATCTTTTTGGGGAAAAAGAGTTTGCATGCTACGAAAAGGGGAGCTTCTGTAATGTTTGTAGTATCTGAAACTTCTATAGCTTTTATGTATCACAAAACTTGATGATTTGGGATCCTCTGTATGTAAGATTTACATTATTAAATAATAATAAAGTTTTCTAGTTGTGTTCATTATTTATGTGTCTCGGGTTTCCTCCCTCGTCAGGTGGTATCAGAGCAGGTTTTCTAGAGCATGTGAATAGATCACTAATTGTGAGGTAGTTTGCACCAAGACCATGGTTGTGGGTTTGAAGTATTCAAGATGCCCCAAAAAGTGATGCTTGGTAGGCGTGGTGGTGCCAGAGGTGGTAGAAATGCTAGTGGAAGAGATCAATTGGTGGCTAAGGGTTTCAGAGCCCTCCAGAGATAAATTGATGCATTGCAAGAGTAGATGAGAAGAGGGTTGAACTTAGGAAGAAGAGGAGAAATTAAGGATGAAGAAGAGATGGAAGCTATAGATGTAGAAGAGGAAGAAGTACTGATTGATCAAGTTCAAATGTGGCTGATTAGGGACATTTCAAAGATTGAAAAGATTCCCAAAATAGAAGTCCCTAGTTATTTTGGAAGTTTGAACCTAGAAGAGTTGATCAATTGCATCAATGAGCTAGAAGAGTATTTTGAGTATGAAGAAGTGGAGGACCCAGATCGAGTTAAGTTTGCAAAAATGAAGCTAAAGGGCCATGCCAATATTTGGTGGAAAGAGGTCTAGTTGGAGAGAAATCAAAGAGGAAAAGGAAAGATCAACAATTGGGATTGCATGGTGGAGAAACTAAAGAAGTAGTTCATACCAGTGGACTATGAGTTAGATCTATTGAAGAAATTGCAAGGGTTGAAGCAAGATAATAGATCTGTGAAAGAATACATAGAATATTTTCATAAGATGATCATCAGAATGGGGCATGTAGAGGCTAACAAGGAGAAGGCAACCCATTATCTTAATGGGTTATGACCGAGCATTGAAGAGGAGTTAAGCCTGGTCAGAATGACCACCATTGAGGATGCATACCAGTTTGCCCTAAAATTTGAAGAAAAGATAAACAAAAGGTCTGATAACAAGCAAAAAGGAAGAGGAGGTCAAAGTGGAAAGAGTGGTGGAAGATCTTCTCGAAGCCAGAATGAGGATGAGAAGAAAAATTGAGATGTGGGTACAAGCTGAGGACAGAGGAGTGATAATTTCTACTGCTTATGTGACAAAACTAGTGGTGATAAAAGAGGTAGAGGATGAGGTGGATCTAGGAAAAGATCTAGAAGAGGGGGTTTTAGAGGAACTTGTTTCCAGTGTGGTGAAGAAGGGAATCGAGCCTATGAATGTCAACAACACCAAGAAAGGATAGAAAAAAGACTAGAAGGTTATGGAAGGGTTGCAAATGTAGATGAGGAGGCCTAATATGAGCATTTAGATGATGCTGAAAGGGGATAAGCCCTAGTGGTGAGAAGAGCCTTGGTAACTAGAGAGGAGCTAGAATAAAGGAAGAATCTATTTCACACAAGGTGCAAATGTGAAGGAAAATATTGTGATGTCATTATTGATGGTGGGAGTATTGATAATCTAGTGTCAGAAGAGATGGTTGCAAAACTAAATTTGAAGAGGGAAAGAAACCCACATTTGTATTGGATTGCTTGGCTATAGAAAGATCACAAAGTTCTAGTCAATGAGCAGTGCCTATTGAAGTTCAAAATTGGGAGCTATCATGATGAGGTACTCTGCGATATCATCCCCATGGATGCATGTCACATGTTGTTGGGGAGGCCATGGCAGTTCGACAGGAGAGCTATACATGATGGCCATGCAAACACTTATTCCCTAATGAAGAATGGAGTCTTCCATATGTTGAAACCCCTAAAGGAGGATGAAGAAAAGGTATGCAATAGTGCTAGGGTTTGTTATGTTGATGGAAGGAAATTTTTAGAAGGCATGAAGCATGAGCATCTATGTTATGCATTGATTCCTAGAATGGATAAAGAGGATAGTGGGAATGTACCTATAGAAGTTTCTAGGTTATTGGGTAAGTTTCAAGAGATTGTTTTAGATAATGTGCTTGAGGGTTTACCACTAATGAGGAAGATCAGTATTAGATTGAATTGATCCCTGGAGCCAGTTTTCCAAATAAAGTAGCTCATAGAATGACTCCTGCAGAAAATGAAGACTTGAATAGACAAGTTCAAGAATTGTTGAGAAAGGCTTTGATTCGAGAGAGTCTGATCCCATGTGCAGTACTTGTAGTACTAACACCGAAGAAGGATGGGGAGTGGAGAATGTGAATAGACTCTTGGGCCATAAACAAGATAACAATCAAATACCGATTTCCCCTACCAAGGATGGATGACTTAATAGACTGTTTGAGTGGAATGCAGTACTTCACAAAGATTGACCTAAAGAGTGGATATCACTAGATCTATATTTGTGAGGGAGATGAATGGAATACCACCTTCAAGACCAAAGATGGCTTGTACGAGTAGTTATTCATTCCTTTTTTTATAACCAATGCACCAAGCACATTCATGCGGCTCATGAACAAGGTATTGAAAGAGTTTCTAGGAAATTTTGTTATTGTGTACTTAGATGATATTTTAATATTCAGTAAGTCCTTGGGTGAGCATTTGGTGCATATTTGTAAAGTCTTTTAAAAGTTAAGAGAAGAAAAATTGGTGATTAACTTGAAGAAGTGTAGTTTTGTGAGGAAGGAGTTAGTGTACTTGGGGTTTGTTGTTTCGGCAGAAGGTCTAAAGATGGACCTAGAAAAGGTGAAGGCTATTCTAGAATGGCCTACCCCAAGAACTGCTACTAAGGTGAGATATTTCCATGGTCTAGCCAATTTTTATAGAAAGTTCATTAGAAACTTCAGTAGTATTTGTGCACCCTTGACTGGAACAATGAGAGGGGAAAGGAAAGATTTCAAGTAGAGCAATGGAGCAGGAAAGAGTTTTGATCTATTGAATCAAAAAGTGACATGACAACTAATGTTAGCCCTCACAAATTTCAATAAGGTGTTTTAGGTGGATTGTGATGCCAGTGGTCATGACATTGGAGTAGTGTTGATCTAGGAAGGTAAGCCCATTTCCTATTTCAATGAAAAGTTAAATGATGCAAAGAGAAAGTACTTTGTATATGATCAAGAATTTTATACAATTGTTCAAGCATTAAAGAAGTGGAGACATTATCTATTGTTGAAGGAGAATTTTTTGTTTACTAATCATCAAGCATTACAATATCTGAATAGTCAAGGGAAATTAAATCAAAGGCATATGAAATGGGTATAATTTTTGCAAAGTTATACCTTTGTTTTAAAGCATATGAATGGGAGGTCAAATAGGGTTGTAGATTCCTTAAGTAGGAGGAAAAATTTATTGAATGAGATGTAGATTAAAGTGGTTGGGTTCAATGAACTCAAGACATTATACCCTAAAGATCCTAATTTTGCAGAAGCTTGTAAAAATTATAAGGAGCCTGTTACAATTGACAAATTGAAGTGGTTGGATTTCATAATCTAGGATGGCATGCTATTTAAGGGAAGTTAATTATATATCCCAAGGAGATCCATGAGGGAGAACCTAATAAAGGAGAAGCACAGTGGAGGAATGGTAGGACATTTTGGTCGAGATAATACTATTGCCATTATCAATGAACATTATTATTGGCCACAGTTGTCATAGGATGTGAGAAATTTTTTCCAAAGTTGTAGGGTGTGTCATATGGCTAAAGGAGTGAGCCAGAATACAAGGTTGTATTAGCCCTTACCTATACTAGTGAGGACTTAGGAAGATATAAGTATGGACTTTGTTCTTGGTTTGCCATAGATGTAGAGAGGGAATGATTCAGTGTTTGTGGTAGTTGATAGATTTTCATAGATGGTGCATTTCATTCCATGTTAGAAGACCCATGATGCAGTCCACATTGCTTACTTGTTCTTTAGAAAGGTGGTGAGGTTACATCATTTTCCAAAGTGTAGTCTTAGATCATGATACCAAGTTTGTGGGATACTTTTGGAGGACCTTGTGGAAGAAGTTGAAAATAGAGTTAAAGTTTAGTTCTGCACACCATCCACATATTGATGGGTAGACTAAGGTTGTGAACAGAATTTTGGGTAACCTACTGAGGTGCTTGGTAGGAGATAAACCCAAGGGATGGGACATGATGTTACCCTAGAAAAAAAATTCTTACAACAATTCTATCAGTAGAAGTATTGGTAGATCACCATTCTAGATTGTGTATGGAGGCAATCCTAGGACCACTCTAGAATTGAGAAAGATGGACTAGGAGAAGAAGACTAGCGCCAAAGTTGAAGGCTTTGCACAACACATCAAGAATGTACATGAGGAGGTAAGAGAACATATCAATAAAATAAATATGTAGTATAAGGCTAAGGTAGATCAGAAGAGGAGGAATAATGAGTTTTAGGTAGGTGATGAAGTGATGGTCCACTTAAGGAAGGAAAGGTTTCCAGTAGAAACCTATAAAAAATTAAAGATGAAGAAGTTTGGTCCCTGTAAAATTTTGAAGAGGCATGATTCATGGAATGCATATGAGGTAGAATTGCTAGATGGAATTAACATTTCCCCTATGTTCCACATTTCAAATTTGACCAAATATTATGAAGGTGGTGTAAAGGAAGTACCAACAATGGAGCAGTGTGGCATTCTAGCATCTACTTTAGAGGAGGAGATTGAAGCAATCTTGGATAGTTGTGTGGGAAGGATTACCAGAAATAGATAGTATGAAGAATACCTGGTGAAGTGGAGAGTAAGGCCTATGGAAGACTCATCCTAGTATCTAAGGTAGAGGTTGACCATTTGGGTTTTCCTCAATCATTTGAGATGTGATGGGGTCACTTCTCAAATTACCTTGGGTGTCTGATGAGGGAGCATCCAGTGGTGTAAGAGCAATCTTGCAACACCCAAAAACATGCATTTCATTTATATTTCCTTTGGTTAGATTTTGTAGATGTATTTTCATTTCTAGATACCCTTTTCGTCATTATGTAAATCCCCACTTTCAGTTTTGTTGTTCTGCTTTCTCTAGTCAATTACTATTTTTAGTAGCTTTTGGAATTTGTTGCTATTTTTAGAAAATTTTGAGAATTGAAGGTGTTTTGGAATGAAAATTTAATGAAAATTATTTGGGAGGATTTAGAATAGAAAAATAAGAATATTAGTGAAATAATTAGGCAGAGAGCATTCTCGATTTGAAAGATATTGCAGTTTTAGTCTCCCAGAAAAGCACCTGAAAACCTTCCAGATTGGGAATGAGGAAATAAATGGCCTTAAAATGACACAAAAACCTTCTAAAATTGTAAAATCAAATCTTGAGCATGTTCTTGACTCTAAGAACTTTATGACGGTTCAAACGGTTTGAAAAACGGAGTCTCGGAAGTTGGTAAACTTTCAAAAGGTGCTAATTTTTGGATTGTGTTTTAATTTTTTTAGTTTCAAATTGTAATTCTTGGCACCAAACCACCAAAACTCATAAATTGAATGTTTTTTTGGATCCTAAGGGAAAATGGCTATTTATAGGGAGATTTTTTTTTATTTTGGTATCACTTTGGGGAAAAAGAGTTTGCATTCTGTGAAAAGGGGAACTTCTGTAATGTTTGTAGTTTTTGAAACTTCTATAGCTTGCATGTATCATAGAGCTTGAGTATTTGGGATCCTCTGTATGTAATATTTTCATTATTGAATAATAATAAAGTTTTCTAGTTGTGTTCATTATTTCTATGTCTCGAGTTTGCTCCCTCATCATCATTGTTATTGTGTGAATTGTCATGAGATGTGCTCTAGCAAGTATCACTAATGACATTTTAGATTCACATAGGAAAATGATTGATTCTTGTCTTTTTATGCAAGAAATTATTTAGTCATCTTGATTCAATTATAACTAGATGCTTGTGTTAACTTGTACTATTAAAAATCATGAAAGAAGTACTTAGGTCATCATGGTCTAAATTATGACATCAATGCTTGTACTCACTTTCAACATTTCAAAGGATCAATGATGATAAAAGCACAATAAATGGACTGTTAAGATCACAACTTTTGCATATATAGATTTGCATGGTTAAATTAGATTGCATTCATATTAGTTTTACATCTGCATTATAGATTTTCCAAGGCTAGAAAAGTATCAATAACATGACAAAATAATCATAAAATATCTAATTGAATAAGTGTATACATCAAGTATCAGTGAACTAATCAATCTCTTAATCAAAGTAGTCAAAAGTACCCTATCTATCCTATACTAGGGCATACCAATCAATTATAGAAGTCAAACCACATCGCCCAATCAAATTTGAATTCACCTACACAATATGTGAATATCCTCCTATGATAATAACAAATCACAAATTAGTAATCTTATCAATTAATCTATCATACAACCTTGCCTATCATGAGGTTTATCAATCAATCTATCATTAAACCTCACTTATCATGAGGTTAATAAATCAATCTATCATTGATCCTTTCCTATCTAGAGGTCAATTAATTAATCAATCTATCATTGATCCTCACCTATCATGAGGTCAATTATCATCACCCTATCATTGATCCTCACCTATCATGAGGTCAATCATCAATATCATCAAATCAATGGCTGAAGTGATCATTAAACATCAAACAAAAGGAGGAAAAAAAGGGTCTTAATCAATTAATTTATCAATGGGGCATAATTCACATCAGATTTTGGGAGATAAATTGCTTCAATATCATTTCATCATCAAATTATCAAAAAATCATAAAAAATCGGAAAATTTCAAGAAAACCCCAAAACTTTAAAAATCATCAATTTATATCCTAAGGGGGCATATATCTATTATCATTTGAAATTTTACTATCTAGGCCATATAAAAAAGAAATTGTTGGTACTAGCAGTAAAATTGATTCTTTGAAGCAAATGTGTAAACACATCACTTCAAAGAGGGGAAAAATGTATACATCTAAAAATGGTCTAGATAAATCTAATTAATTAAATACAATTATTTGATTAATTAACCTTTAATTCATCTAGTTATAAATAATTAGAAATATTTATTTATATAGTTCATTATTCTAATTTTTCTATTTTAATCACATTCTTCTAATTATTCTATCTTAATTAAATAAACAACTTGAATAGTTTGTATTATTTAATTATCTAACTATTCCATCTTTATTCAATAAACAAAAACACATAGTTTGTTTAATTATCATCCCCTTTTATTAAATAAATAAATTTCAATTGTTTTATTTAATAATATATTTTTCCTCCAAAATTGAACAATTCAAATTTCCAATTGAACACATGTCTACAACTTTTCTCTCAACATAGTTGAAAATTTCAAATTGCATTCAATTTTACGTTATCTTTCAAACCAATTTTGGAACAAACTTTGAACACTTGGCTTCATTCTTCCACTTTTTCTTCTTGGTCACTTGGAAAAATGTTTTGCTAAAAGAAACATTCCCCTTCTTCTTCTCCAACTTCTTCATCTTCTACCATTGATTTATCCAGATCAAATTTGAACCTTTGCTTGGTACCACATCACAATTTCCCTTTGAAAATCTATAAAAGCAACCTCTTGCTACAACACAAGGATCCCACTTTTTTTTAGCAAAGAAAATTTGTAGAAATGTATTCAAACATTTGACCAATTAGCAATCTAGAATCATTTTAGCTTTCATATCATTTTAGCATAGCTTTCATAACATTCCATATCAATTGCATATTACTTCATAAAGATTTTAGATAATTTCATATGGCTTTCATTAATAGAATCATTATTATATATCTTTCATATCATTATCAATCATTGTCATCATAATTTATCATAGATCAGTATTCTCATTCACCAAGTTGTCACTTTGATAGTGACAG
Source organism: Sequoia sempervirens (assembly GCA_007258455.2). NCBI lineage: Eukaryota > Viridiplantae > Streptophyta > Pinopsida > Cupressales > Cupressaceae > Sequoia > Sequoia sempervirens. Next base: position 36,888,269 of record VDFB02049217.1, on the reverse strand, counting down.
TGCATAAAATTTGAGAGCCACTTTGATCTATCAAATCCTTGGAGTTAGAGAGAAATGAAATGAATTTAGAGATTTGATTATGCTTAATTAGATTGATTTTCATTTGAATTCTCTAATAATGTTGCATTAAGGAGTGTTGTTATTGATTTACTCATATACTCATTCACATGCTTACAATGACATTGAGTATGTAGAACAAAAATCCATCAAAGGACAAGTGATTGCAAACCAACTGGAAGAAGCACATCTATATGCAAAAAACCCACTAGTATTGGAATTTCTCGATGAGTCAATCTTTACTCTCAGCAGAAAAAATAGTAGAAAATATATTTTGATGGTTCCTACACACAACTTGGGTTAGGAGCTAGAGTCTTTTTCATCACACCACAAGGAAACTACATACCAAAGTCATATAAGTTTGCATTTCCTTACATAAACAAAATTGCAGAGTATGAGACTCTTGTTAAATGACTCAAAATAGTAGAATAGTGGCAAATCATGACACTTGAGGTTTATGGGGACTCATAAATAATCATCAATCAGGTCAATGATGAATACCAAACAAAGGATGACAAATTGACTCCATACAAGAAATTGGTGGAAATCCAAAAAAGAATTCTTCATTGGCATCACATTTGAGCAAATATTGAAGGAAAAAAATACAACAACTAATGTTATGGAAACAATTGGATTACTACTAGATATCCCATGCAACATCCTTAAGCATGAATTCCTTGTAGAGCAGCTTCTCGTACTAGCTTTTAGGATACCAAAGTCTATATTTTGTATGCAAAATCATTTGTTCCGGTAATCCTTGGTATCATGACATATACACCTACTTGAGAATATGAGTTCTCCCTATTGATATCACCTCAAGCCTCAAAAGAAAATTCTTCAAGAATTCATCTCATTTTGTTATCTTCGGTGACACCTTGTACTATAGGAGTATTAAAGGAGCCCTTTTATGATGCCTAAACACTAAGGAAGTTTTGACTACTTTAATCAAGGTACACAATAGAATTTTTGGTTCACATTCGAATGGTATGACCTTGGCTAAGAAACTATTGAGGATGTGTTACTATTGGACTAAAATGGAGAAGGAAGTTAACAACTATGTCCAAAGGTGCTTTCAATGTCAACAACATGTGGACCTCATCCATGCATGAGCTCAAGATCTCTTCCCAATCATTACATGTTGGACCTTTTCATAGTGGGGGCTTGATCTCATTGGAAAAATCACTCCCACCTCATCTAGTGGAAAAAAGTTCATCATCACCACCATGGAGTACTTCATGAAGTGGGTAGAGGCCATTCCCATGACCTATATTACAACAAAGTAGATATCCAAGCTTATCTTGAACTACCTTATTTTTCATTATGGTGTCCCTCAAGTCATTATCTCAGATAATTGGACACCTTTCAAAAACTAGGATGTTTGAGACCTATGCCAAAAATTCAATATCCAACATCATTTTTCTACTCCTTACTACCCCCAGGGAAATGGTCAACCTGAAGCTACATATAAAACCATCTTGAAAATCCTAAAGAAAACAGTCAATGAAGCTTGTCGTGACTAGTACCTATAGTTGAACCCTACCCTATGGGATTACTGAATGAGAATATACATGCCTATACATGCAACCCATTTCTCCCTAGTCTATGGATTAGAAGCCTTCCTTCCTATTGAGATTAAGCTCCCATCCTTGAGAATATCATTGTAAAATCTCATCACTAATGAAGAATATCAGGTGTCATGATTGAATGAGATAAAACTATTGGATGAGTGACACATGGATGCCTTGAACCACCTACAAGTATATCAAAATCATCTTAAGCAAAGCTACAATAAGAAGATTAGGAGTGAGACCTTTCAAGTGGGAGAGCTTGTATTGAAGGAGAATCAGAAAAATTACCAAATGTAGACAACAAAGAAAAGTTTGAACCCAATTGGTTGGGACCCTTCATCATTATAGCAAGTTACCAATCAGGAGCATATTAGCTATCTACACCCAAAGGTGATCCTCTATAGGATCCCATCAACAACTCCCTTTTCAAAAAAATTTATGCCTAAAATTTCCAAGGTGTGAATCCAAAAATACAAAAAAATAAACAATAAAAAAAATCTAAGAAAATCAGAAAAAAGGATTGAAAATAGTAAAGAAAAAAACTATCCTCTAGTGAAAACCACTTTAGTGGCACTTTGGGCAAGCACCTTGGCAGAAACCTAGAAAATAGGAGCCTTGTGTAAATAAAGCACTCTCCATCCATCATGATCTATATGGCTTGTTCTTCATCCATCACATTCCATTATATCCATCCCTCACCCATCTATGTCTACATCATAGCTTGATCTTGTGTTTGTATCATGATCCCTCCTAGAACTACTTGGCATATTCCTAAGGTCAATTTGTCTTACCTATATTGGAGTATTCTATTGCATCGTGCTAGTGGAATGTCCCTATCTTGCATGAGATCAGATTCATGTATATTCTTGAAATCTTCCAAAAATTAAAAAACATTTAGAAAATAAAAAAAATTCAAAACATTTAAAAATCAAAAAATCCAAAAACATTCAAAACATGTCAAAATCCAAAAATAGGTCAAAAAGTTAAAAAAATTTATCAATAAATGAGTCTATGTCAATCAAAATATGGGTCTTTGAGCTCTAAACTTGGGCAAGGCCATCATCTATGTGCTCTTGAGACATGCTAAGTTAGTCCTTTAGGAGTCCATCATAATAAACTAACAATCTATCAATAAAGTGAGTCTATTTCAGTCAAACTACATGGCCTCTACATGTATAACGTAGGCAAGGCTAATATTTGATCAGCCCCCAAGGCCCCAAAGATAGGTATTTAGGTTAGGTTCTTGGTCAAAATCTTGAAAAAACACCAAAAACATTAGAAAATTCAAAAATCAAAACATTTGTAAAACATCTCAAAAATACCAAAACAACCTCAACATTTCAAAAAAATCCAAAACATCCAAGTATTTGAAAAAAATCTATCTGTCACATCTTTCTTTCACCTAAAATAAAAATTCGCTCATAATAAATGACTATCAACCCCAACCTTTGGTGAAACAATTAGAAAAAATTTCAACAAAAAGTGAAAACTCAAACATCAAAGTCTCGAGACTAGGTCAGTAGGTAAAAAAGTTGGTCAACTATTGGTACTAATAACTCATCATCCAATTAGTCCTAAAATCATCTAATAACATCATGTCCTAGGATGCATCCTTCCTACAATGGGCATCGGCATCAAACATTACCATAGTTTATTCTTGGCTAGAGGTATGAAGAACATTGGGTTGTTTGTGTACTTGATCTATTCTTTTCTAATTTATCTTATTGCATTCATTCCAATGACCTCTTGATGATATCTAAAATGATTTAGAGAGAAAGGAATGGGGCATTGATCATTATATTTTTTTATATTGTGCTTGTTGGATATTCTTGTAATATAAACCTCGGCCATGCTTACTTTGTATGGTCTATAGGGAGGGTGTTTTGAATATCTTGTTGACCAGATGGGAAGGTCCTTCCTTTATATAATTTTTCCTAAGGTGTTGTAAATGTCTAAATTATATTCTAAATAGGGTTTTGTATGCCAAGTGTGAACAAGAATACTCCTATCTAATTGTTGAGTCAAAGTCCATCACACTAGGTACAATGCCATCCTGGTTCTTTATACCTTGATGCATCATATCTATGTGTGTTATGAAACATAAGTAAAGTAATCTCTTTATGTTCCTAATATTTGATAAGTGAAACATCATAAATCTCTCATCATTATTTTTAATAAAGTCTCAATAGATCATGGATTTGTTGGATCCTTTTTTATCATCTCATTTCTTCTTTCTTCTCCCCTCACTAACATGTTATCATGACAGTCAACCAAATGTCACTGATGCATCCATCCTACATCCACAAACTATTAGCATACTACATATCATTCATATCATATATAATAGGGAACATTGATCATTTCACATGCATTACATTTCTATCATTGCACATAAAATAGATTGGTTATTCTAAGCATCTCACAAACCATACATTTTCATAAAACATCCATTGCATAATCATATAGGCATCATCATTTGGGAAATAATATAGATTGGTTATTCTAAGCATCTTAGAATCATTTTCTTACCATAAACATTAGCATCCATACATCCATATTGCAATCATCATCACCATAAAAGTACATAGAAATATACCAAAAAGAAATGCATCCATAACATTTACATCCATGAACATCTACATAATCATCCATCACATGTACATCATATCATATCCATATAGAATCACATTGCATATACATAGAGCATCAAATGCATCCATACATAAGGCATAAATAAGGTGAACACATTACATCATAAATTAGTTGAACCAATATCATATATATATATCAAAAATCATCACTATCATGGTACAAAATCTAACTCAAATGTATGTATGTTGATCATAATAGAATGCCCATAGGGCTATCAAAAATGGAGCCTGTGAGTCTATCTCATAAATAATCAAGTGATGATAAAAAACTATACATAGGTGCTAGCCTTGATGGTTGCTCCCCTCACCTACATGCCTCTCTAGTTGGTCATTTGTCTAGTAAAGCCCTATCTATTGGGAGTAATCTAGTTGTTGAAGGGTCATGAGCACAACTTGCTGACAATGGAATCTATAGTACTCTACCTCCCAGAAAACATTGTGGTACATCTATGCTGGTATGGTCCTCCCCTGGGATGAGGAGGCCATGCTCTCAAGCTATTTTTTGTGACTGAACTCCTAAGCTAATTGCAGCTCTATAGCCTATCTCTACTAGTGCTTGTGTTCCCTCTTAGTAGTAATGGCCTATACCTACTACCTGGACTAATCTCTCTCTATCATAACTACCTATAGCTATTCCTGTAACCCCTATACCTATCCCTACAACTATTGTATTTGGGCATCCTGTAGATCCCCAAGTTGTTGATCTGGCTACTAATCTGGCTACTGATCTAGCTACTGTGTAGGATTCCTCACTTGGGGAAGTGCTCCTAGATCCTATCCATCTAGTCCTCCCCATGCTCTCTGAGCACTCGACCCCTAATCTCTCCCCATGGAGGTGCCACTCCTAGATCTGTGAATAGAAATGGAAGTGTAAACCACTCATCAAATGCATGTGTTATTCCTAGATCCATCGACCCTTGAGCATAGGCCCATGGCCTAGTAACCAACTATCAAAACAAATCAACTACATTAGACACTAGAATCATCCATCCCCATTAAGTCTCTCAGGATGATCTAGCAAATATGGTAGTATACTGATCATCTAACCAATCGTGTACCTTCCCAAACTGGTGGGCTACCCTATCTAGAAGATAGCAATCTATACAAGTATGCTCTCACCCCTGTACCAGGCAGGTTTTTCAAGCATAAAAAAATTGTTGTACATCATACCATGCAAGCATCTATAACCAGGGACACCAGTAGAACACTATCATCTCATTGAGGACACAACACTAGTAGGGTAGACCAATTTGTCTAGTGTGTCTCAAAGTAATCCCACCACCATATCTCCAAATCACTGGATCATCAGGCTCTATGTTAACCATGGTAATGTTTGGTTGAAGCACAAAAATGTGCTCCTAGGCCTAAATGTGCAATAGTGTCAATCGCCCAACCATTGTAGTATGCAAAATCATGTAAATCATGATATAGTGAGGCCAATATCACTAGTCCCTAAGAAAATAGGGTCCTCTGCCTCAGCATCCTATCCCACACCAAGCCCCATCTTGGATTGAAGAATCTTCCTCATCAATCTGGAGCCACTAACCTAGATATAATGGCAACAATGATCAACCTAAAAAGTGGTACCCAGCCTCTATAAAAATCCAAGTCAATTTGACCCTCAGTCAATATAAGGTCCTCTAGCTCCATGACATCATTACACACATCAACATCGACATCTACATCATAGATCACATGATCACCATGTATAAAAAATTGTAGGGTCTTCCATACATCCTCTAATGTAACAATTGCCTCACTAGTCAAAAGGTGAAAAGATGAGGTCTCATTGTGTCATCTCTTTCACAACATGGTCATCATTGCTAAGTGAATCTAGACAATGGGTGCATAGGCTAGGTACCAGAGACTAATCTCCCCCAAGTGATCCTATCATAAATTAGGAAAATCACCATATCTATATAGGATTGAGGGTCAATGCTTTCATTAGAAGATACACTAGATCACCTCTTCCACCCATGAAGCCATGATGTCAAAATTCATAAAAAAATTGACCCCATTTGGAGTTTTTGACCATAAAACAATGAATGTGTCATAGTTTGTAGATGCATCACCATTTGTAAAACTCTAAATAATGATGCTAGAATCTTTGAGCATGCCAAATCCATCATAGCATTTCCATTTTCAAATGCATCTCTATTTTCCATTTGACCCTTATCAAACCCTATCCCCAAATTGAGTAAAGTGTTGTTATTTGTAGATTTGTCACTATTTGGAAATTTGAGCCCTAATTTCAAATCATAAACTACATTGCCATTTGCACTAGTGGAATAGATTGAGCTTTCAACATCGTCGATTTGTAGTTTATGTGTTGCTATATAGCGACACTGGGGACTTTGACCACTAAAAAACAAAATTTCAAAGTTGGCTTTGGGTCACATAGTGGTGGTCTTGTGCCTAGAGGTCTCTAGAACATGTAGAATTGCTAAAAAATGTGTCAAGGAAGCACTTGTTGCACCATTTTTTAGGAGGGTTAGAGCTCAAAATACTAGAATTTCAAAAGTGTGAATGCACAACTAAATGGAAAGTGACTCCTCCAAGCCTATTTAAGCATGTAAATTAGGTTTTTTTTGCCAATTTAGTTGTCAAACTATGTTTTTGGACCCCTGATACCATTTTTTCCCATCCAAGGCTCAATTCACATCTTTTTTTGTGTTATGGCATATTTTTAACATCTTCAAGCCTTTCTAAACCCTTCGAGCAACTTGTCTTTTATTGAGAAATCACCCAAAAATCCAAATTTTTTTCTAATCTCTCAAGGGGACAATATTCCAACATAATTATTCTCATTGGGGTAGTCATGGGGCATTTGAAAAAATCATAATTTTTTTTAACTTTGATCTCAACAAGGTTATTCTTTGAACTAATGCAACAAGTACATTGCTTCAAAGAGGGGAAAAATTTAGACACTCAAAATATCTTGATTGAAATCATGCATTTGATTCTGATTAACCAACATTGATTCTTCCTTAATCACTTCCACACTAAAAAATTAATTGAATAATCTTTATTTAATTAATTAAATTCATTAAAACTCCTCTTAAAAATTAGATAATACACTTTATCAAATTATTTATTCCTTTAATTAAATAGATCAATTTTATTGAATTAAAATCTTTATGTTCTTCCTTTGATTAAATAAATCAATTTTATTTCATTAAAATACTAATGTTCCAACATCCTCTCATTTGATTTAAATAAACCAAAACATTTAAACCAAATGTCATAAATCAACTAATTTCACCTAAGTTAATTAATCCTAGATTAATAAACTCCTAACACTAATTCCCCATTCCTCTAGCTTTTAACTCCATCCTAGGGTAAGTCAACCTTGGTCAACTAACCAAGTTGCACATGTAAACCAATTTATTTGATTTACTAAATTACCCTATTTTCATTAAAAAAAGGTATATTCTTTGAATATTCCACCCACTTTACTTTTCCCTCCTAAAGGACTTTTTTCCTTTCTTTGAGCCACCTTGGCATTAAAGGCTCTTACATGTCCTTTTTTTGAACCACCTTTGCATTAAGGGATCTTACACCTCCTCTTACACAAGCCACCTCTTGGAATTCACTCCTCTTACACATTCCATCTACCTAGATGTGCTCACACATGTGTGATCACATCTCCTTTAAGATTCATTAGCGTGTTGACAAGTGGAACAATTCCATTCAATTTTTAATTCCACATCCTCCTCATTCTTCACTCTTCAACCCTTCATTATACACAATATCATCCAAGTTAGCGTAGAATTTCTCCATAATATCTAGGTTCTTGCCATTTTGTTCATCACACATCCATCATGAAGCTTATCAAGGGATTGGGAAAGGCCTTATTTCCACATCAAAGAAGCACAAATCCCCTATGGGATTTTGGTTTGAGCATTTAGAACAATATTTCATTAGTAGTTTATTTGATATTTTACTGTTATTTTCATGTTCTTGTGTTTGAATGAATTTCATAGGGAATTCTTAGTTTCTACTTGTTTATTGACTAATGATCACTTGTTTGTTCATGTTTAAGCAAGCCTAGGGATAACATTCACACTAATATAATGTTGAGTCCTATGGAATGGAATTTTTTTACTAGGCACACCTATTCAAGTTTTGGAATGTTAGAAATTAATTTTTAGAAATGGATACCAAAGAACACCACTCTCCAAATCGACTAAAGTTTGATGGTCCTAATAGTTTAACATTCAACATTTAATATCTTCTACGCAATGTAACAATTATCCCATAGAATTATTAAATAACCATTTTATTCCACAAGTATATTCAATCAATTAAGAAAATGTTAAGGGGAAGCAGATAAAATTGTTAATAAAATTCTAGGAGATACTGAAATCTTATTATTTTGTAAGTTATCCTTCACAAATTTAAGTGATGATACTAATTAAAGTAATCTTAACAATTTAATGTACTAGGCCATGTTTGAAATGAACTAGGTGTTGCAGTATGAAGATGTATGAAGGTGTTGTCATTGATGTCAACTATCTGGTTTTGTCATTGGTGTCAACTATGAGTAAAGGAAGTTGGTTATTGTCCATGTATGTTGAGGATATTGAGAAAATTGTAAAGGAAAAGAATGTTTCAGTGCTCCACATTTCTTCTATGTTGATCATATGCTTGTATAGATTTGAGGTAATATTTATGGCTATTGGTAGTTGCTATATCCAGAATTTGGGATTCTATATCATCATACAATGTGAGCTATATTCACCATTGTGTGAGTTATGCAATTCAATCATTTTGGTGTGTTTTGGGAGAAATTTTATTTCTCCACATCTCTCCACATAATTCTTTTAGGTATTGTGGATATAAGGATAAGATGATAAGGTTATTCTCTTAATTGGTTAAAGAGGAATTGTGATTTGGTGTTCATCATGATCAATTTCAAAGTTATAGTGTATTATAGTGTTTGACCAAGTTATTCAAATGAGAAAATTGATGATATTCTTTAAGTGAATTTTTTTGTGAAGGTTTTGGATGAATTCACAAGTGTTTATTACTTACTCTGGATCATCTTGAAGTGATTTTTTTGTTCAAAAAGTTTGGACCAAATTAAGGATGCATGTACTTAATTGTCTTATGTGTTTCACAAGTGTTGACCAACCTTGTGTTAAACACTTCTTGCAAATTATGTTGTGGCATGTTGGTACTTATTTAGGCCCTCATTGAGATATTGTTTAGGTCACTCCCATTCTCTTCCACTACGATAATTTTTTGGCACTGACCTAATTTAAATTTGAACATACACTTTGTGGACACTAAAAAAGTAACCCCTCTAATTTTTCTTCTTGTTTAGGCATTACTTGTGATTTTGGCTTAATTTTTCCTTGATTTAATGCTGTAATGTTATTAACACATTCACATTCGGTCGTGGGCTCTTGTGAATTAATAAGAATTTTATGATCCCTTACAAAAGTGTTGTAAAGTGTTGGAACACATTTTCACACTTTTCTAGGATCTTATTAATATATTTCACCTAAATAACCTTTTACCAAGCCTTATTTCAATGTGTTGTAACAAACTTTCACACTTTTCTAGTCTTTTCATTAATAATTGGAGCTTGTTATTCTTAAATTGGCCCTATTTTACATTTATAGGCCTTAAGTGTATTTTTTAGAATAAACTTGATAAACATCATTTAAAATGTCCAAATTCTAAAACCCACTTTAAATGTTGTAAGTGGGACCCATTCACCATTATGGGTCAATGAGTCCCCTTTGTCTTAAAATTGAAAATGAATTAAAATTTTTGGTGGGTTTTTATTTTCTAAGATCCAAGGTTGGCTTGTGATGTATTTTCGAGAATTAGGGCATAATTTTGTATAAATATAAGGCTCTTTCACTAATTTCACCCCTAATCATCCAAAAAAAAATCAATCAATCATTCAATCATTCAAAGCACTTTAAGAATTTTCAAGTCTAAATCCATTGGAGCTATTACTTTCATGTCTACAACATTCCACTTCAATGGTTTGGTGAGTTGTAGCATTATCTTTGTTCATTCGCCATTATCTTTCCATTTTTCATTTCATTTTCAAGGCTTTAATTAGCAACAAGGGGTTTGACCAAGGAAAACTCCTATTCTCTAACCCTACAATAATTTTTCCCTCTGTTTGCATGTGATCTTTTAGTTCTAGGTTATAGATTTTTCAAAGAGAAAGATTGGAAAAGTTTTCAACAAATTATCAAAGCTATTCAAAGTTTTCAAAACCGTCAGAAGTTTGGAGAAGACCTACAAGTTGAATTCATCAATTTTGGACCCAGATCTGAACTAGGAGTAGAGAAGTAGATTGAGGGCTATAGTTTCTTGTTTTAAATTTCTAAAAATCCAAAGGTGGAGTGATTCACCATAAATGGTGAATGAGTCCCATTTCCCAAGCTTAAACAAGAATTTTGAAGATTTGAACACCTAATTGTCCAAAACCTATTCTGAAAAAATATTCCTAAAACAGGATTAATTTTCCCAGCTTGGCATATGAATCCTAGTTAGCACTAATAGTTAATTATTTAGGATTCTAGAGCTCGTTTCCATCTCTTTCTAGTCTTTAGGTCCACCCTTTTAATCTCATAATTTTTTGTTATAGTTCACTTGCATTTATAGGTCTTTTTGCATGTCACATTATGTTTTCAAACATCTTGCAATTCCCAAGTTTGCACTTGATGGTAAACCACTTTCTTGTCTCCATTCATATCCAAGGGCATCTTATAGTCAAATCTCTTACATATTTCATGGGTTGAGGTCTCTATGATACCCTTGAGTGTGGATATTGTGAAATTGGATCCCTTCCTCCTAATTCCCCTTTAGTGTGGACAAGGAAGTGAAGCACCGATTTTTAGTTTCCATATTTTGGTGAACCTGACTTTTGAATATCATATTCTGATTTGGAGTGCATTTACATCCTAAGAATAGCTGGTATTAACATTGCATTGTATCTTGCATTTTTTAAGTTCCATTATAGGGTTTTCAAATTTGCATTAGCAAAAAGTTCATTTAGCTTAATTATTACTCTTAATTTCATTTGAAAAACAATAAAATTCTGCATTTTCATATCATAATTGCATCAAAAAATACAAAAAGCATAAAACTCTTCTTAAATATTCTAAATTTTTTCAAAAAAATCATTAATTAGATTCATTTTCCACCTTAAGCAAATCGGTCGAGTTGTGTATTTTGCACTACATTTTCTATCATCTATAGTTCATTTTCTATGTTTTTGTTTTTTGTTTCTACATTTCTATTTTACTTTCCATTAGTTCAGTTATAATGTTTTCATTGCTCTTATTTTACATTGCATTTTTAGTCACCTCACATTTAGTAGCCTTTGCATGAGTATTTGGTGTCCTATTGCTGGGTATGTACAGGATCATAATGGAAAATAAGGCCCTTAAGTGGCAAAAAATTTAGTGATAGGCAACTTGACATAAAAATTTGAATAAGTTATCTATATTATTTAAAAAATATGTAAGAATAGAATCTATAGAAAATTGAATGTAGTTTCTAAAATACTAGGATTATTTAAAAATAAATAAAATCTATTTGGTGAAAATTTGAAATATCAATGCAGTAGTACTTAAATTTTAGGGAAAAAATAAGTAGGTGTATGTTTGACCACCCTAACCATAATAAAATGATAATATTTTTTATAATATTTTATATATAAGTACAGGACTCATGTTCGGATGTGATGCATATTTTTTTGTAATTTTTTTCCAAGTAAATAATTAATTATTAATTTTTATTACAACTTTTAAAATAATAAAAATCGTATGTTTGACCACCTTAACTTGGTCAAAATTCATGAAATTTAATTTTTCTTTTTTAATCCTATAGTATGTGAAGCATAGAATGTGACGCATGTTTTAAATTCAAAAATGTGATACCATTTGAAAGTTATAGATGTTTTTCAATCAGCCTATCAATCAAGACTTTAGTCATAATTCTAATAGAAAATGAATAATAATTATTTATTAAATTCAAATTAAAACATAATTTATATTGGTGGAAAGCTGAGAATCTCCTCTAAAAACCCTTTTTGTTTCATCAATTTTGGGTAAAAAAAATTTTGTCAGTTACATACCCTACAAATACCCATAATATTGCCACTTTTTGGCCCATCATGATCCTGCACATACCCTGCTAATACCTTGGTGAGAAAAATTTTGAGACTCATGGCATCCTGTGATAACACACTCATTGTCTTAGTTTATCTATATCTTCCACTCCTAGCATTGACGCTAGTACACTAGGCATGGATAATACCCTTAGCAACTATTTTCCTTTAGGTAGCATGCATGTTGAACATAGGCTTGATGATATCCTACAAGAAAAGATAATTCTAATCTATGAGGACTTAGTACACCTGCAACACCAAGTCATCCTTGAAATTATTTCTACTACTGCAATTCCTACCATAGAAAACATCCACCACATGCTTGAAAGTGATGAAGGCCTTGACCTCATGAAAAATGTAGTTCAAATCTTTTGGAAAACATCTTCCTTCCACCTCTAGTGCTTCTATACCAACAAGCAATTTTTCCAACCATGGAGGAACTCAAATTCCTCCTCCCTCAATGATAGCCTCAATACCTACCTATACCACTCCTCATATCACAAGAACAATGCAACAAGTTAGTAATGTGATTACTTCCTTGGGTATTCCTACTAGAATCCCTAGTTCCTATGTGGCATCGCATGTTCTATCTTCTACCACATTACCACCTATAAGCATTCCATTCGCTTTCTCTCCTAGTACATATACTCCACCACTTTCACTTCCACCTCATACCACCTATAATTTTCCTCTCATAACATAGCTTTTCCATGTTGTTTCTTACATACAAAATAAAATCTCTACCATAAACCAAAATTAGAATGGCCCACCCACATACTATGTTAAAATCAGCCCATTATCCTTGGAGATATTGTAAACACTAATGCCAAATATTGTAGAGGTGCCTAGATTTGAGAAATATGGAGGGAAGGGAGACCCTTCTAACCATGTCAATGCCTATAATAATTTTATGTAGTGACTTTTTCCTTGATGATAAACTATTGGCAAAACTCTTTCCTAGGTCCTTAAAAGACACTACCTTGGAATGATTCTCATATTTAACAAAAAATTCAATTCATTCATTCAATGAACTTGGTGATGAGTTTGTAAATCATTTCCAAGTGCATATGGATCCTGAGAAAACCTTGGCTAATTTGATGAGATGCAAGCAAAATGAGGAAGAAAAGATAATTGATTTTATCTCATGCTATCAATTACTTTATTCCCAAATTAATGTCAAGATTCCTAACCCACATCTTCAAAATATGTTCATAGAGAACCTACAATGTAAGATTCAGGACAAGCTCACTATGATGAAATTCCCATCCTTCATGCACTTCTGTACTACCCTTTGTGATTATCAAAATTTAGTTAATTGTCGAGATATAATGTCCACTTCTACCCAAACTAACAAATCTAATCCTATTAACCACCAAAATTCCTAGCCATTTAGAAAGAAAAACAAAGGGTTCCTTCAATTTAATCCTCCTCATCCTACAACTCAAAATTTCAACAACCAAGTAGTTGTGAAAACCATGGTGTCCTTTAGTTATGGAGATCTGGAAACACAATTAACACACTTACCCAACACAATTCATAACACAATGTCCCAAATTTTACAACAACAAATGATTATCTTACCCTCCTTCAAAAAACCTGACCCTACTAAGCCTTTATGATTGATCTTTAAATCAAATGTCGATTTCCAATATCATCAACAAAATGGAAATGACATGGAACATTGCAAGCATCTTAAACATCTTGTGCAAGACCTCATTGATTCCAATCATCTATCCATTGCAGGTGTTAGCAATGAAGGCAATATGTTTGTTGCCCCTCCAAACCAGAACTTATAAATTTTCACTAATCCAATGCCCAAGCACAATATTTCATTTGTGAAAGCTAGTGAAACTACATACAATGATGTGATGAATGTTGATACAAATGATGAATATAATTATCCTATTGCAAATGATATCAATGTTAATCCTATGGATGAAATGGTAGGTGTGATAGACATTATCCCTTGTAAGGGTTGACCTAAGAGCTCTCTTGATATTGATTTCTACTCTAAGGATTTAATTAAACATTTAATTGATGGTCCTCTCTACATAGTCGGTTGTATCTATGACATGCCCACTAATGGGATACTAATAGATCCCACCTATGGAGAGAATGTGATCACTGATGAATTCTTAGTATTGCATGAACTTTATCAAGATGAATATGATAAACTGAAAGCATGGATCAAGATGCATCATGGTTTTTCTTGCCCTATGATAGGATCAATTGTCCTTCCACTACAAATAGGACCAAAAACATTAGATGTTACATTCTCCATCATTCCATAGTTGGACCAATTTCATCTGACAAAAAGGTGCATAATGAATTGAACATATTATTTTCCTCTTTCATGAGCTTAATTGAAACATCTCCTATACAGTGTTTTTAACTTGGTACTTCTATTTCTACACTTTCTCTTGTCCCTTTAGCTAGTTGCTCACCTTTAGAATCCAATGAACATGATTGGGAGGTGGATGACTTGCTCGACAGTTGACTTTCATTTTCCTTACTAGTCTTTTTCATTTTCCTTACTAGTCCTTTTCATTTTCTTTTTCTTTTCTTTTGTGTGATTTCATGTGTATAATGTGATCCCTCATGATTTTTTGTTTGATATTCTCTCTTTGTGACATTCCTCTATTTGTACCTTCATTCTTCTCTATGTTGTGCATCTCTTTTTATTTCTCTTTTTTCCCTTTTGTTTTGTATCTACCTTTTGGGGATGATGCAAGGAATTGAGACATTCACGTCTCTTTCATGTTGACTCAAAAGGTCCTTTTCTTTTATTTTTTTCATTTATCTTTTTCCTTTTGTTTTATGTCTTCCTTTTAGGGATGATGCAAGGAATTGAGACATTCATGTCTCTTTCATGTTGACTGAAAAAGGCCCTTTTCTTTTCTTTTACCTTTTTTCCATTTATCTTTTTGTTTTGTGTTTTCCTTTTGGGGATGACACAAAGTGTCGAGACACCCTATGTCTCTTCCATGTTGACCCAAAAGGGATTTATTTCTCATTTTCCCTTTTAATTTTCTCTTTCCTCCCTTGTCTTGTGTTTTCCTTTTGGGATGATGCAAGGTTTCAAGATACCCTATGTCTCTTCCATGTTGACCCAAAAGGTTTTTCTTTGTTTTCACTCTCTTTTTCTCATTCTTCTAGTTCTATGTATTTGGGGGGTGATGACAATTTCGAGCTCCTTACAAAACATTGCAACAACCAACATACTAACCCAAAATACATAGATCCCTTATGAGATTCATGTTTTCATTTTAGGTGCAACCCCTTTCTTTTATTTTCACATGGCATAGCTTCACTTAGAAAGATATAACCTAGCATAGGGCTATCCAATTTGGTTCTCATGTCTTCTTTCCTATTATCATTTATCATTTGCTACTTTAAATTAATTTCTCATAGTATGGTGTTAGCCATTTCTTTAAAGTGGGGGCATACATTGGCATTATTCTTTTGCATTTTTCCTTTTCTTGGTTCTTAGTGCAACCTTCATACTTCATATGATGTGTTTGTTTCTTTTGGATGACATTGGGTATAGTTTTTGGAAGATTGAAGAAGAATGTCTAAATATATAAATTTTTCTATTGTCGTTGATGTCTCCATGTTATATGAGTTGCAATTACAAGATTAAATCATTGTTTGATCTAGTATTCTAAACCGGTACCTGAAACAGTATGTAGTTTACATCCTATGATATTTTTTTCTACAATCCTTTGTGGTTGATTGATGTTGCTTTTAGTTTTGAGAAATGTTTTATGGATGTTGGAAGCATGTATGTCTAGAATCTCTTGTACATAGGTTCTTGTATGGTGTATCAACATTACTTTGTTGTTGCATTTTTCTATTAAGTCTATCTTTGGTTGACCTCATGGATAGTTGGTGTTATGGTGAACTAATTTTGTGTTTCAAATGTATGGGGTGGCCTATATTAGGTCCATGTCAACATGATGTAGCATGTTGCATGCTTATGTTGCTTTTGGAAAGATTTTGTATATGCTTGGAGTTGACAATCAATATTTTTGGTTGCATCTAATTAGGCTAACCTAATTGATACTTGAAGATGGATCAAATATATATGTTGGAAAATTTTGAAGAAGTGTGTGGGTTGTTGTGAAGTTGCAAATGTGAAAAATGTGAAGATGAAGAAGTATGTTAAGTCAGTTTATTGAACTTCAAAGGAACTAAATCAACACTTGTTAAGTACACTCTTAGTAGTTCATTCAAGCTATGAAGCAACTTTTATTTTGTAATCCTGTTGTAGGAAGTGAGCCTCCTTTCCTAGATAGTGAGTCCTCTTTGTAAGTAGTGAGCTTTTGTATCTAGACAATGAGCCCTATTTTAGGCAGTGAGCCTTTTTTTATTCGGTTTTGGAAATACTTTATATTGTGAGCTAATCATCACTATGGTTTTTCCCTTATTGGGCTTTCCATGTAAATATGGTGTTCATTGTATTGATATTTCTTTCTATTATTTGAATTTCATGTTCATAATTAATAACATAATTGAGTGGTTGTGAAGTTGTTGAGTGTTTGAAGTTCTATGTTTGAATTTGGTGATCTATCTTAGCATTTTACATTCCTCTTGGTGGCTTGATGTGACACACTACATCCTTTAAGTTGTAAATCTTCTATTCTTTGATTGGTCCTCTTTTGGAGACATTAGGCACAATTTTCCCCAAGTTAAGACCTCGCATGAAATAAGTGATACTCCTTTGAACATTCTTTGCATGTTACATTTTTAATTTGTTAAATGGCCACCTTGCATAATACGACATGCATGCCTATGGAGCCATCTTGTTCATTCATGAGCTCCAAGCATACAAAGTTTTTCTTGTCTAATGAAGCTCTAAAATTCATTTTCTTTTGTGGTGCTTTATTAAAGTTATGAGGAGGTATAATTTTGATATGGTTGAGCTGGAAGCCCATTCAGAGGCATGGATTTCCCCATAGCCACCTAGATATGTGTGAGTGCATACCATCCATGAGTGTATGTTTCTCACCATTTTAGGCTTTCTCACCTGGTGAAAACCATAAGTTCCATCACCTCAGAGTGAGTATGTGTTTCCTAGAAAAACAACCTAGATCCAATCCACATCGTGCTAGAAAAATATTTAAAGCTTGATCCAATTCATTCTTTCCTCTTTTTCTTTTTCTCTTCTTCATCTTTGGCATTGTATGCTTGTGCCTTGATATCATTTTCTCGTGTGTTCCCTTGAGCTTTTGTTGGTTTGTCATGGGATCTTGATCTTGGGGACTTGATGACCCCTCTTGGTCCTTTTCATCTCATCTTGTTAGCATTAGTTCATTGGAACCCCTCTTTAGGTGTGTTGATTTAACTTAGTGTGAGTTTGAAGCAAGTTCATCCACTCACTAAAGTGGGGGCTCAATGTGAACACTGAAAAGTAACCCTTCTACTTTTTCTTCTCATTTAGGCCCTTTTTTTGTGATTTTGGCATAATTTTTCCTTGATTTAATGTTGTAATTTGATTAACAAATTCACATTAGGTCTTGGGCCCTTGTGAATTAATAAGAATTTGATGATTCCTTGTATATTTTTTGTAAAGTGTTGTAACACATTTTCAAACTTTTCTAAGATCTTATTAATATATTTCACCTAAATAACCTTTTACCAAGCCTTATTTCAAAGTGTTGTAAAGTGTTGAAACAAAAATTCACACTTTTCTAGAATTTTCATTAATAATTGGACCTTCTTATGCTATAATTGGCCCCATTTTACATCTACAAGCCTTACTTAAGTGTATTTTTGAAAATAAACTCGATAAACATCATTTAAAATATCTAAATTTTGAAACCCACTTTAAATTCCTTAAGTCAAACCCATTCTTCATTAGGGGTGAATCAATACCATTTAGCTCAAAATTTAAAATGAATACAAAATTATGGTTTTTATTTTCTAAGATCTAAGGTCATCCTATGATGTATTTTTGGGAATTAGGGCATAATTTTGTATAAATATAAGGTTCTTTCACTTATTTCACCCCATATCATCAATCAAAATAATCAATCAGTCATTCAAGCATTTTAAGTATTTCAAAAAAATTCAAGTCTTCATCCATTGGAGCATTTACTTGAATGTCTACAACATTCTACTTCAAGGGTTTGGTGAGTTTTATCATTTTCTTTGTTCATTCATCATTCTCTTTCCATTTTTCATTTAATTTTCAAGGGTTTAATTAGCAACAAGGGGTTTGACCAAGGAAAACCCCTATTCTCTAACCCTACAACAAATTTTCCCTCTCTTTGCATGTGATGTTGTGGGTCTAGGTTGCATATTTTTCAAAGAGAAAGACTAGAAAATTTGTTAAAAATTATCAAAGCTATTCAAAGTTTCCAAACCATAAGAGATGTTTGGAGATGACCTATAGGTTGAATTCTATAGTTTCAGACCTAAATATGAACTAGGGGTAGAGAAGCAGATTGAGGGCTATAGTTTCCTATTTTGAATTTCCAAAAATCTAGAGTGGACTAATTCACCATTAGTGGTGAATGAGTCTCACTTCCTAGGCTTAAATAGGAATTTTGAAGATTTGAACACCCAATTGTTTGAAACATATTCTAGAAAAAACTTCCCAAAGTAGGACTAATTGGCTTAGATTGGCATATGGGTACTAGTTGGCACCAATAGTGAATTATTTAGGATTCTAGAGCTCCTTTCCATCTCTTTCTAGTCTCCAAGTGCACTCTTTCAATATCACGAGTTTCTATTATAGTTTACGTGCATTTCTAGGTCTTTTTGCATAACACATTCTGCTTTCAAACATCTTGTATTTCCCAAGTTTGCACTTGATGGTGAACCCCTTTATTGTCTCCATTCATCTCCAAGGACACCATATAGTTAGATATCTCACATCCTTCACTGGTTTTAGGTATCTAAGGTACCCTTGAGTGTGTATATTGTGAAATTGTATCCCTTCCTCCTAATCCCCCTTTAGTGTGGACAAGGAAGTGAAGCACCCATTTTCAGATTCCACACAATTGTCTATATCCAACCTTTGAGAGGTTTCATGGTTGAAGATGGTATAAGTATGAGGTTGGATTAATTTTTTGGTGAGTGATTATAAGAGATTAATGCAAGAGATAGTATTGGATGTTGTAAGTTATGTGAAGTGGTACAAATCAGTACAAATTATAAAGTTGGATTCTAGAAAGTAGTGAGTTGAAGGCATACTATATATTTTATGCATCTATGTGTGTGTGTAAGTGAGAAATTTGTTATGGAACTCCTATTGCATTGAGATATATTTATTTCTATAAAAAAATCTCTTCCATCTTTATAATTCTTTGGTAGTGAGCCTAGGTTGTGAACCCTTACTAGATAGTGCATCCTATTCTAGTAGTGAGCCATTCTAATAGTGAGCCTCTTTTGTATGATTTTGGAATTATTTATATTATGAGTTAATCCTCATCATGGTTTTCCACATAAATCTAGTGTTCATATTTGTTTGATCTGGTAGCTTTTGTTTGTGTTTTTGCACTTAATGATTTATCTTATTAACAAAATAAGGTTATAAGAAAAGTTGCAGATCTAACTACTATTGATGGTTTTGAAGGATGTGAATTATTACAGCTTATTCACCCCCCCTCTCATTGTTCTTTCTATCTTGTTCAAAAATTGTTATTAGAGCAAGGTTCCTTGAAGAAGAGCTTAACTACTTAAGGAAGGCTTAGGATAGTGAACACGACAATTATGGAATGCCCTAGGTTTGATGGAATTGACTAAACTTTTTGGAAGACAAAGATGGAAGGATATATAGAATCATGTGGATATTATGTTGATAAAGCTTATATAACTCCATATTTTTCTCTTGAAAATGGTCTAAGCACTCTTGAAGAGATCAAGGCATATGAAGAAAACAAAAAGGAAAGATTCATTCTGATGAATACTCTTTCACATTTTGATTTGATTAAAGTTATGAACTTGAAGACTACTTAATAAGTATAGGATACACTAGAGATTATTTATGAAGGAGATGAAAAGGTTAACTAATCAAGGTTTATAGAACTTGGAAGAAAAATTTGAGCTCTTGCAGATGAATAAAGATGAGACCATTAAATATTATGTATAAAGAGTGGACAAGCCAGTAAGTGTAATGTGAGGACTTGGTGCAATAATTGATGAAACTTGAGTTGTAAAGAATATTCTCAAAACTCTCACTAATCTATATAGTGAAAAGGTATCTAATATTCCAAAAATTATAGATTATAATACCTATAATAAAAATCAATTGTTATGTACTTTGAATTCATATGAAATGAGAAAGCCTAGTTTTTGGAATGGAGCCAAGATAAAAACTACTTTCAAAGATACAAAATTTAAAGATATAGATGAAAAGAACTTTGATGAAGAGCAAGCTTACTTTGTGAGAAGAATGAAATAGGGATCTTGTAAGTACAAAGGTAAGTTACCTTTCAAATTATTTAGTTTTTCTAAGATAGGTCAGTATTCTTCAAGATGTCCTAAAAGAGTTAAAAGAATTAAAAATAGAGAAGGCAAAGAAAAAAAAGGAAAGATGATCAAAAGAGCATACTATTCCAATGAAAATGTTGGAATTTCTAATGATGAGCCTGATTATGGAGATTTTGATGGTGAATGCTTTGTCTTGGCTATAAAAGATGAATCTACTTTTGCTAACACTAAAATACATCTAAAGGAAAGTGCTCCAAAAAAAGTTGAAAGTAATAAGGTCTCTACTCTTCATTCTAGACAAGAAAAGAACTACTAGGTTGCTGATAGTGGCTAATCAAATTACATGACCGGTGACAAAAGTAAGTTTTTAAAACTTGAAAAATATGATCGAGGCTTAGTTAAATTTGGAGATGATATTGGTGCTAGGATTTGTGGAATATGATCAATAAGTTTTGATGGAAATCATAAAAATGATAATATTTACTATGTTAAGTGCTTAAAGCATAATATATTTAGTTTTGGACATGGGTATGTGCATGATCATCATTGAAAAACAAGCCCTTAAGTGGAAAAACATTCAGAAAAATCAGAGTTAGGAAACTTCACATAAAAATTTGAATAAGTTATCTATATTATTTCAAAAATATGTAAGAATAGAATCTGTAGCAAATTGAATGAAGTTTTTAAACTACTAGGTTTACATAAAAAAATAATCTATTTGGTGGAAATTTGAAATTTCAATGCAGTAGTACTTAAATTTTAGGAAAAAAATAAGTAGGTGTCTGTCTAACCACCCTAACCACAATAAAATGATAATATTTTTTTATAATATTTTAGATATAAGTAGAGGACTCATGTCTTGTTGTTATGCATATTTTTTTGTAATATTTTTTCAAGTAAATAATTAATTATGATTTTTTATTACAAATTTTAAAAAATATAAAAAGTCGTATGTCTAACCACCTTAACCTAGTCAAATCTTCATGATTTTTTTTTTTTTTAATCCTATAGTATGTGAAGCATAAAATGTGACACATGTTTTGGATTCAAAAAATGTGATACCATTTGAAAGTGTGAGGCCTACCATTTGATACACCATTTGGCTATCTTTTGATTCGATCATGATGATACTCTATGTGTTTTGGACTATTTTGGATGACCATTGACACTTGATGTTATGCTTGTTTTATGCTTACGATGCTATAATGATTATATGCAAATTATGTTTCCTTTATCGATATGCTCATATGATTTGGTTACCATGATTGAAATGGACAATTGTTTTAAAATGAGATGGAATTGATAGGATGCTAAGTTTAATTTAGTGATGATGTGATTTCTTTGTTATGCCATGACTATACATGAATTGATAAAATATGTTATTGCTAGAGGAAGAATGATTATATATATTGAATTTATTGATTCAAAGTTAGATTGTGCTAAATATATGCATATGAATTTATGATTTAATCATTGATTATCATCCATTGGATATTTTGACATGTGGACATTAAGTGTGCAGGTACACGCCCATGGCCAATGGGATTGGAGGTAACCAAGGGTACCCAACTGTGTCAACCTAGTGAAGCCACTATGGTCCATGAAGAATGGACCATAGCCTCTTGTGTTGTATTTTAATTTGTGATTAAAAATATTTAATGTTGAATCTTGAGATTATGTTTTTTTAAGGCAATCAAACTTTTATTGAGGATTTTGGGGCATGTTGGATTAATTTTATTATGTTAAAACTTCAATTTATCTTTTGAGGGTTTTCAAAGGTTTAATTAGTCCTTAAATTAGGTTAATTGGGCCTTCATTAACCCCTAGGATAGTCACCTATGGGTTAGGGGTCAAATCAAACCCATAACTTGTCAAAATTGCAAGTTGTGACCCTTCTTAATTAGCCATCAAGAAGGGTGACGGATTTTGGGGGATGGGATTGGAGTGTTGGCTCCAAAATCTCATTTATGAGATTTGAAAACCTTGTTGAGTGTTGAACACTCTTTGGCCTTTCACTTCCCCAAGAGTTCTCACACATGTGTGAGAACTTGTGGGGGGGTGTGTCCTTGGGAGTGAATAGGAGGTTGACATGTGTCACACTCTCCTCCAAGGGTTTCTAACCTTTGAATCCTATTTGAATCATTTGGAAAGAAGAGGAAAGGGTTCTTCTTTTGGGGGACTTGGTGTTTTGGATTGCTTGGAGGAAGGAAAATTTTGCTTGGTCTTGAAGGAGTAGGGATTTGGAGCTCATCTTCAAACTTCTCTCATTGTTGGCTTGGATTTGAGGTAGGTTTTACTCCATCTTTATGTATGTTTGCTTTTCTTTTCTTTTACCTCTTTGTATGGAAGTTTGAGAACATGAGTTATATGGGTTGTTGTGCTTTTATGTGCCTTTGCATTTCCTTGTGTTGGTTTGGGGTTGTATAGGATAAACTCACCCAATGTGGGAAGAGAATCCTTGTGGGGGATAGGAATGTGTAGGAACCTCTATGGGGAGATTGTTCCTCCTTTGAGAAGGAGAGGCACAAAAAGGGTATGAGTACCCAAAATTGTTTCATGATAGTATGGTGTTTTGGGAAGATTGTTGTATGGAGGATGTATGATATGAAGAGCTTTATTGAATGGGTGGATTGGAGAAAAAGAAGGATTGTGTTGTTGGTTATTTCTACTTGCTAATAGGTCTCCCCATATGGAAGTGATGTCCACCTCTATCCCCATCCTTGGATTCATAAAGAATCCCTAAGTAAATGTGTGAATCTTGGTTGGGAGTATTTTACTTGTGCATTGTGGTGGGAAATGGTTGTTTATTCTATTGTTGTGTGTACCTAGTATCTTGGTTACCTCCTAGCTCGGGGGGTGGTTGGTTTTCCAACCCAAGGTTGGGAGGTGAGCACACCCGAATGGCCATGAGAAAATTTGTTTTATTTATAACTTGCAGATTTAAAGATCACCTTTGCAGCTGTGTAAAAAGTTTTGGAAGAAAGATATATGGTCCTTAATGTCCAGTCATGTTGCAGCTTGTGGATAGACATTTGAAGGCATGTAAAATAGTATATAAACATTTGAAAGATGAACTTGTTCCTCTGCATGAACTATGTATATGAAACGAGAATGAAATCAGTCGTATTCACCTTGTGGTGGTAGTGCTTGTTGTATTAATGTGTACAATATTAGTGTTAAAGTCTGTGTGGATTAATCTGCCTTCTCCTCCATGTTTCTGTGATGAAAATAGTATTGAGTTTTATTCCTCCCATTTTGTATGGTCTCTTAATAGTAAAGCCGAATGAAGTAGGTGTATATATGTATGAGTAAAATGTAGCAGAACTATTTTTATGTATATTGTTGCACTGAAAGAGTTCTGTTTAAATGTTCCTCCCATGCTTAGAATGTACATATAAAGAAATGTGGTTACCATCTAGCGTATGGCTGTGCTGTAGAATAAATGATTTTTGAGAAGTAAAAGTATTTTAATTTCTTGATACAAGAAAGAAAGAATGTTTCTCCATTAATTCCTGCTTATATGGGTTGAATCTTATTGAAGAGAAGTTATGTTTGATTCCTCATTTGTATATATATGTGGTTAATATTTCAAGGGAAAAATCAGATTCGTGTATTATGTTCTTACCATAGTAATGAAATGAACCTGTGCTAATAAGAAACACCATCCTGTTTGTCGAAGAAACTGCGATATAAGCTATCCTTGAAACAACCCCTATTAGCTTGGTGATGCTCTCTTTGTAGCTGCGTAGCAGCTTCTTGTAACTTGCTCCCATGGCAGCTGTTTCTTTCTTTATGTAGAGGCTCAAACTTAAACTGGTAGAGACATTGGTCACAGCAAAAGAATCATATATATCTAAACTGAGTCTCAGATTTCCTTCCTTCTAATGTGGCCTTCTCCAACCGCTTTCAAATGGGGAAACATAAAGTCCAATAAGGAGGCCGACATTAAATGGACTTTCTTGAGTCTCTTTCGTAGCACAGTGAGCCCATGATAATGCTTTTAGTCTGAAGATTACTTCCACTATCACTCACCAAGCAGTGTATAGGAGGGTAGTGTATCATCTCAGGGTAGCTTATCGCTTAGCTCACCAATCTCACATTAAACCAATTAATGAGAGGTTTTGAAAGTGTTGTTCCTTTTTGGTTATTGATATTGTAGCTGGCATGTGAAAGGATGGGTGAGATTGGATGTAGATCCCAGTAGACCTTCCCTATATGCCTTACTTAATTCTATAGCTGCAACAGATGGGAATGGACTTTATTTTTCCTAGTGAGCGCTCTGAGGTTCTGCCTTTATTATTTCCTCTTATGCTTTCTTTTACTGCGCCCTTTACCAACCACCCTAGCCTATCAGTAGGAAAAGAATAACCTAAATTTATTCATCTCCTTACATTGATGTAAGGCCCAAGTAGTGTGTACTAGTTGAGATTAATGAATGCATTACTCTTTCTCCGGCGGTGTCCAAGTATAGCGAACCCATAGTTTAGAGACCTTATTAAGATACCGGTCCTTGATTTAACTTTCATGTTGCTGCATTTATCATGGAGAAAGTTGTGTTGTTCTCCAGCATTCAAACATCAATGTGTCTGAACACTGCCAGCAAGCCTGGTCATGGAGGTGAGTTAAGTTAATAATGGCCAGTTGCTAATCCCAAGATTGTGGTGTGACAAACGATTTACTTGCCATCAACTAGTCTCTGACAGTGGTAGTTGGCCAGGGTGGTGAGCAAATATTTACTTTGCTTAATTCCCTATCGATAGGATGGTGAATAAGATAATAGCTTTCTAAATCTAAAATCGTAGTGCCGTTGCTCTTTTAAATGCAGCAAGTAAAAAAATAAAATAAAAGGATAACAATAATCAGTAACTCTATGGAATGGAAGAAACGTCTATCACAATAATGTCTTACCAAAGAAGCGGAATAGTCACTGA
This sequence comes from Sequoia sempervirens, assembly GCA_007258455.2. NCBI lineage: Eukaryota > Viridiplantae > Streptophyta > Pinopsida > Cupressales > Cupressaceae > Sequoia > Sequoia sempervirens. Next base: position 36,862,486 of record VDFB02049217.1, on the reverse strand, counting down.
ATCGAGCTTATGGAGAAGATTTCATTCTTTTAATATGTGCAATTAAAGCACCATGATATGCTTTATGGTAGTTATAATGGTCCTCCCGTGATTTTAGTAGTAAGGTTTTAAATAGAACTTTACATGAAAGAATAACAAATAAACCCAGACACATTTTTCCCTACCTTTACTCATAAATCCTATCCCTACGAATTAGGAGGTCCCCACATAATCCTATGTATAAGGATTCCTTTATTCTTTACCCACTGGGCTATCTTTTAGAGTAAATAAAAGAAGAAGACCCATCGTAGTAAATTAAAGTTAACTTTTCCTAAAATAAAGTAAGGGGAATATATTCCCATTTTCTTTAGAAAAAGGAGAGATTTCTTCTTTGGCTAAATTTAGTATTACCAAGATATTTTTCTTGTTTTACTTTATTTACTAGGGAAGAAGAAATCAATATGTACACTAAGTAGAAATAGTGTAATTAATTGTATAGAAATAAGTGATCAATCAAATAAATAATGATTAATTATAAATAAATTGATATGTAATAAAATATATAGAATCCTTTTTGTTTTATTAGAATTATAATGTTAATATTTATTATGTCCTATTAATACACAATAATATTAATATTTGTAAGGTTAGAATATGAATAATAAGGTTGTTTTTATTTTATTGGTGTTGACATCCTTCTAGATAAGAATCATAACAACAATATTAACTTTTTTTTTGTGGTGATTCATTAATATGTATATTAAGGATAAATTTTGGTAATGTAAGCCACGGAACCAAAACTTGGTACTCCTAGATTTGAAACAAATAATAATAATAAAACTAAAATAATAATAATAATGAATGTTACCTTTTTGAATAATCCACCATACAAACCCTAACCTTGCGAATGTGAAAATTAAAAGCTAAGTAATCTTAATATGTCATGTCTTGAGATAATTAGGCCATCTTTAGAATCTTTGTTTAGCCTAGGTTTTTGAGCCTACCTCTTGGGGATTGAGGGTGCATGCGTTGTGTAATGCCCCGCCACACAACCCTAGAGGAAGTTGCAATTCACTACTTAAACGTACCAATTTTTTTTTTTTAAGGTGAATACATATTGCCAACAACCTCTAAGGCCACGAGACAAAGGTTACTTAAAAACCCGACATCAAATAACATAACATAAACTGAAACATTAAGCACTTAAGGAAATGAAACAACATACATTCCATTCAAGATAAAATTACAACAAGGATATCAAATACCTCAAGATTCCAATTTAACATTAAACAATAAGGTTACATCACTCATTCCCCGAATGAGGTAAATCCAATACTTATAATTACAATTACAAATTCCACCTCGAAACAATTGAGGGGTAATAAGATACAATAAGAACTGAGGGAACAAGGCAAGAGAAGAAACTGATTCCCATGAGCTCTCCAGCTGGAAATCACGAACACACGAACATGAAGAAGAACCAACGGAAAGATGCATGCCACCCGACCACGTGGAACCCAAAGGCTCCACTCCCTCCGTGCTAGGAGATAGTAACAAGGATTTCCTAGACAAGAACATCTACCACCAGACACACGCTTACACAAAAACTGGATTGAAACAACTACAATCACAAAGCCACTTAACATCTACAACCACAATGCCATTAAGCCACAACAATCACAACATCACTTAACACGAAGTTACAATGCTTTCAGAGAACAATGATCATGCACATCGCACAATAACTGATTAACTGTCGATATAGGAAAAGTGTCATACATAAATTTCCATGAGTTACCCTAGCTCAACCTTCCTAGGCTATCGGACCCCCATCTTGGGTTACCCTGGCTTGCCTCTACCGGTGCCGGACCCTCATGCAAAACTATGCGTCCCATCTCATCTCGAGCCTTATCATTCACTTGCTTCACGAGAGAGAGGCATTCATTATCTTATTAGTTTGAAAGATCCCCATTAATTCATTTAAAATTATCACTTAGTTAAACTCTAGGTGAGTTACCCTGGCGCCCCTTTGTGTGCCAGACCCCCACCAAGAGCCACTCTCCTATCGACAACACAACCACCAAAGAAACTAGATAACACGACCTCTCCAAACCAAGGAGGAAACAAAACAAGGGACTCACTCCAACACTGGAGAAAACAACGTACAAAACCCACTCCATACATTGGAGGAAACTAAACTACATTACCCTCTCCTACACCCAAGGTGGCACAAATCCCCGTTCATGAAAACTGGGTGATCCACAAGGTATAACTATGCACATTTTCTACGACACACAAAAAGTGACTTTCATAACGACAACCCACAACAGGATACCAACCCCTATCTGGAAGACTACAAACAATGACCCCATACTCCCAACATCGAGCAAAGAAGAATAAACATTAAGAGTATCTCTAGCAGTTAAATAAGCTAAAATTCGGGTTTCCTAAACCCAGTCAATCGCAATATTTCTTCCTTGCATTTATCTAATCAAAACTCTAAATTTCCTCCCACATCATTGCAATAAATCAGGTCGTTCCTTCATCCTTAGTACCACAACCAAATCATATTCAACCAATTTTATTGACTAACATCATTTGATAAAAAAAACATTTAAGTTAACAAATAAATTCATCCTTTACTCTCAGTTCCGCAATCATAATATTCACAAGGTTGATTAGAAGTTCTAATCTAACATTTAACATTATTTAAATATGCCAAGTAAAGTTATACTTTTATTTGCAAATGAAACATTTAAATAACTTTAAATATAATTCCCATGGAATAAACTATAACCAATAACATTTATATTTCGATTAATCATCTCTAAAACTTTATAATTAACCAATGAAATAAAACACACCTTTGAACTTAATAAAAATTCTTTGAATTTAATATATATAAATATATTATATTTTATATAATATATAATATATAATATTATATATAATACATAAAACATAACATAATTTATATATATAAAAAGAAATATTAATCTAAATAAAAGTAAATAAACTTAAACCAAATAAGAGAAATGTTTTAAAGCACACAATGGGCCGAAGCCCTGGCGCGCAGGCCCTCGCCGCCATGGCGGCAGAGCCTGTGTCCGCACACAGAGCCCCACCCCCCGGCCGGGCGGCGGAGCCTGTGTGCTCCGCACAGCGCCCCGCCTCCCTTCCGGGCGGCGAAGCCTGTGTGCTGCGCACACAGTGCCCCGCCTCCCTGCCGGGCGGCGGCCGCGGTGGTGGCAGCGGGGGCTGGGGTTTGACCTCCCACCTCCCCACAAAATAAAATTTATTAATAAATTAAAATTTCCTGTGTTTTTAAAAAAAAAAAACGAAAATACCAGGGGTCTGATTTTCTGGGTTAAACCCACATCTTAAAAATTTTCTAAAAAAAATAAATATATTGCAATTAATTTTGTGGGTATTTCATATAATAACAAATAGGGTTGAATTCACAAATGAAAATACCCACAACTTAATTTCATACCCAAATTGCCACAATAATCCAAACTCAAATTTAAGAAATTAAAACTTATTTCAAAAAAGGAAGTGGGTTTTCACAAATCAAGTTCATCATTGAGTTTTTTTGGATTTTCTTTCCATTTCCAAAACCACTTACAATTTGCAAATTGAAAATCTTTTCCATGAATTTCATTGAATCTAAACTATATCTTTAATCATTTAAAAAAAAACAAGAAGATGGAGGGAGGAAGGATAGAACCTTATGTTTTCTCCAAACTTGGCAAGCTTCCTCCATGGAGATTTTTCCAAGCACTTCCTTCAACTCCACCCAAAACCAAGAATCCATGGAGAGAGAGATCCCAAAGAAACCCTAAAACTAAAAATATATCCTTTTCCTAACTTTTAAATTCAAATTCAAATTCTCATTCCAATTCAAACTCACATTGAAATTAAATTCCAATCCAAAATGCAACTCACTTTCAAATTCAATTTCAAGATTCCTATTTCAATTTCACACAAATATCTTTTACCAATTAGTCAACCTTTTCTGAAAATATCTCTTGTACCTCAAAGTTTTGCATAGGAAATTATTTGAATTTTTAATAACTTTAAACCATTTCTATTTCCAATTTCAATTCAAAATACTTTAGCATTTTATTTCAACAAAAGCATTTAAAACTTTTAACACTTTAATTCATCGGGGTAATTTAATTAATTCCCACAATTAATTCCAATTATCAATAAAATAACTCTAATTCGAAATTACATTATTTTATTAATCCAATTAAATTAATTAATTAATCACTAATTTTTTTCAACAACTCCAAAAGACAAAACATTCATTATTTATAATTTCCAAAAGCTATTTAATCACTTTTAGCTTGCAACTAAACACATTTAGTCATTAATTAGACTACGCAAGATATTAAATAAACTTTAACTTGAAATTAAATAAACATCCAAGGAGAACTGACCAAGATAAAACAATGTTATTAGATTTCCACAATCCATAAGAATATCAGAAGCTATTTCTGGATTAGATTGTGTAAGCTTTTTTGGCTGCACATTCCATCTCAGGGGACAACTTCGATACATAGTCACACGATTCGTGACTCCAACACGTTACTTCCACCGTCCTTCTCTAAACCGTTGGTGGTTCGTGACTGGGAGAGCAAGTTCATGGTTAATCTATCTAGTGCCACCTTAAACCCTCCTGCCTTCAATTTCCTAAAAAGAGGGCTTAACTTTTCGGTGGCTCCTCGTCGCATTCCTCATGTCGAGTTTCTCATCGAAATTGAGAATGTTGTCAGAGACCTCCCAATGGACATTGCCGAAGAGGTTAGACAAGATTGCGCAGTGGCCCTTAAGCATGCTAAACCTCCGAGTGGCAACATCCCCAAAGCTGAGTTTGTCGCTTTCAATGAGTTAATGAAAAATAATGATCTAATCATTGCCAAAGCTGACAAAGGAAATGCCACCGTTGTCATGAACAAGCTAGACTACATCTCAAAAATGCTTGACCTTCTCTCGGACGTCAACAGTTATAAAGTTGTTTTGCAAAATCCTTGCTCCAAAATTTTCAAAAAAGTCAAATCCTCTGTTGCCCGATCCTCCTTTGATGATGCGACCAAGAAGCGTCTTTTACCCTCTAAAGAGGTGACCCCTCGTATATATGGGGTCCCAAAAATTCACAAAGCCGGTGTTCCTTTAAGACCCATTATGGACACCATAGGTTCTCCCACTTACAAGCTAGCCTCCTACTTGGCCAAATTAATCTCACCTCTTGTGGGAAAATCTGACTCCTTCATCAAAGACTCTTCTCATTTCGTTCAATTTATTAGTGACATCAAATTAGAAAGCAACGACATCTTGGTAAGTTTTGATGTCACCTCCCTCTTCACCAAAGTTCCTATTCCTGATGCTATCGAGATTGTTAAACAAAAAGTTAATGCCGAGATCGCCACCTTGGTAGAATTATGCCTAAGATCTACTTTCTTCTCTTTCCAAAATGTTTTTTATGAACAGGTTGATGGTGTTGCCATGGGCTCTCCCCTCTCTCCCATCATTGCCAACCTATATATGGAGCATTTTGAAGAAATTTCCCTTAGATCTGTCCCCCTCAAGCCAAGATGGTGGAAGCGATATGTCAATGACACTAATGTGTGTTGGCCCCATGGCCTCGATAAACTAGAAGAATTTCATGCTCACCTCAATAGCATTGCTCCGTCCATCTCTTTCACCAAGGAGCTTGAATCCGATAACCATTTACCTTTTCTCGACGTATCAATCCTCAAAAAATCTTATGGCTCCCTTGGTCGTCGCGTCTTCCGCAAATCAACCCACACTGATTTATACCTCCACTCCTCTCACCATCATCCTAGCCAAAAATTTGGTATTCTAAAAACTCTTGCCACAAGAGCCTATCATATCTGCGATGAAGAAAACTTAACCGAAGAGTTGGAACATCTTCGCCTGGTCTTTAGGCTAAATGGTTACACCAATAAACAAATCTCCAGAGCCCTCAACCATTCCAAACGTTGTTTCTCCTCTTCTTTCTCTTCCAATTCCAACTCCTCTTCCCAACCTACCCGTTTCCCTAGTGCCTCCTTGCGCTTTGTGGAAGGCATCTCGCATAAAATCTCAAAAATCCTTCTTAAAAAAGGCCTGCGTTATGCTTTCAAGCCCCTTTCAACACTTAGAAACTGCATCCCGCCTCTCAAAGACCCTAAAAACATTTATCAAAACTCAGGAGTCTACAAAGTTGTTTGCTCTTTTCGCACTCCGTACATTGGTGAAACGGGTCGAGCATTCAACACAAGAATCAGAGAGCATGGTGCTGACATCAATCATGAGCATGTCTCAAAATCAGCCCTAGCCGAACACTCCTCTTCAACCAAACACCATATCTATTTAGAAAACACTCAAATCTTGTTCGTTGAAGATAACTTCCGTAAGAGGAAACTAAAAGAAGCCATTCAAATCATCAATCACCCCAACAACCTCAATCGCGATGAAGGGTGGAGTTTAAGCCTCTCTTGGAAGCCTCTTTTGTCGTTGCTTAAAAACCACCATCCCTCTCGATCTTGACCCTCTCTCCCTCGATCTTATCTCCTGCGATCTTGTTCGCCCTCCCCCATCTTCTTTTCTGCCCTTCCTCCCATCTTCTAGGCTCTGAGGTCGCTTGCTTTTGTTTAGTTCCTCTTTTTCTTCCTCTTTGCCCTTTTTTCCATCCTTTCCCCTCCCCGTCCCTTATACTTCGTGTCCTCTCATTCCTCCCCGTCATCACTCTTTCTTCGTGGATTGTGATCCCCTTACTTGCTTGGTCCTCCTCTCCTTGTGGTTTTTTATAGCTCTCTTTCTTTTTTAGTATTCTTCATTTTTTTTGTGTCTTTATATATTCCTTAGTAATATAGCTTCATTTTTAATATATTAATTCATTAAATATATACACATATTTTAATACATTTCAACTCATTGATAGTTCAACATACATTTTAAGTGTTTAATGTATTTAATTTATAGATTAATTCATTTAAATCATCTAGATAGATTAATATATTTAAATTATTTAAATAGATTAATATATTTAATTCATTTAAATATATTGACCTATTTAAATAAATCTAACTGATCTTCCTTCTTCATAACAATTTATAATATAACTAATTTTTCTTTATTGACTAACATTCTTAAATTATCTAAATAGATTAACATATTTAAATCATCAAAATAGATTAATATATTTAAATTGTTCGAATAGACTAATATATTTAAATTATTTAAATAGATCAATACATTTAATATTTCAAATAGATCATTCTATTTAAATATAATCTTCTAGCTAATAGATTAATATATCTAATTATATTTAAATTATCTAAACAGATCAATATATTTAAATCATTTATATATATTAATCTATTTAAATAAATATAACCTATCTTCCATCTTTTTAATAATTTATGATAAATCTTTTTCATCGTTATAGATTATTATCTAAATAGGTTCATATATTTAAATCATCTAAATAGACTAATATATTAAAATCATCTAAATAGATTAATATATTAAAATTGTTCAAATAGATTAATATATTTAAATTATTTAAATAGATTAATATATTTAAATCTTTTAATATATATTAATCTATTTAAATATATCAATCCATTTAATAATTTAAATAGATCAATCTATTTAATAATCTAAATAGATCAATCTATTCAATAATCTAAATAGATCAATCTATTTATATAATCTTCTAACTTAATAATCTAATCTATCTTCCATCTTTTTAATAAATTTATTTCTAAATCATTTAATCTATTTAAATAGATCAATCCATTTAAATATAATCATCTATCATAATAATTTTAATAGAATTATTTAAATAGGAATATAATAAATCTAAGAATAGATATTAGATATTTTAAGAATTTAAATCTTAAATATATTCAAGATTAATATCTATGAATATATTCAAGATTAATAATGAATCAATCCCTTTTTTAATGAATCAATCCTAAATTAATTATTCTTATTAATCCTTATTCTTAAGATTATATAAAGATTATATAAAGATTATATTAATAAAAAGATTAGATAAATTATTAATATATTTAAATCTTATAATATATATTAATCTATTTAAATATAATCTATAGAATAATTTATCTAATCTTTAGATATTAATATAATCTTTATATAATATATAAAGATTATATTAATATCTAAAGATTATATAAATTATTAATATATTTAAAACTTTTAATATATATTAATCTATTTAAATATATCAATCTATTTAATAATTTAAATACATCATTCTATTATAAAAAAATAATAGAATGATATAAAAATAATAGTTATTCAAGATTAATATTGAATAGATCTATTTAATTATTCTTAAGCTAATTTAAAAAAGGATTGATTCATTATTTGTAATTTCTTTCCTGTCTCTCTTGGACCTTGTGCCTTCTATCCCTCTACCTTCTTTCTGCCTCTTTTTATACCTGTTGGGTCTGCAACAAACCTTTTTCATCTCCTTGAGCTCTCTATCCTGATGATGGATCATGGAGTGTGATCCGAAACATTGATCCAAAAAAGCTTACACAATCTAATCCAGAAATAGCTTCTGATACAAGATAAAACAACTGACCCCAACGATGACTCAACAACATGCTATGACTAGGGTGACGACCTGGTTCAGAAACCCTAGCTACTATCTCCCAAATAATTTCCGTTGGTCAATGGACACGCTCAGACCTGGAAACCAGGTGGAGTCGATGTCATGTACCTGCCAACCTGCAACAAAGAGCATGTCGAACGTGCATATATACATAATATGATCAGACACACCGTGAAGAGAAAATCTCAGAATCGTAGGGCACTCACAAGCGAGTGATACAACCCCGTCCCCTTCACCAATACAATATCACTAATTGACAAAGCTAACATCATTAACATAATCAAAGCATAAAGCATCATTAATTCACATGTTAACACGATCGAAGCATAACATAGGAAAACATTGCCTGATTATCAGAGTACAAAAAGGAGGGGTGTTACACATTGGGCTTCATGCACCCGACCTCGTTACTCCTCCACTCCTCGCTCTCAGGCATCACATTGATGGTAATATTGCACTAGCATGTTCCTCAATGCATATAGTATTCAACTATGTATGCACATGTTTATTGTTCGTTAGTGTTTTAGCTAACACTTGTAGCTTTATGAAAAAAATAAAAATTAGTTGTGTTAATGCGCTTCATGCAAATTTAGGGCATTACAGAAAGCTATAGATGTTTTTCAATTAGCTTATCAATCAAGACTTTAGTTGTAATTAAAATAGAAAATGACTAATAATTATTTATTAAATTCAAAGTAAATCATCATTTATATTGGTGGAAAGCTAATAATCTCCTATAAAAACCCTTTTCATTTCATCAATTTTGGGTAAAAAAAAGTCATCAACTACATACCCTACACATACCCATTATATTGCCAATTTTTGGCCCATCATGATCCTGTACATACCCACATATGTGTATTAAAGGATATAATATTGTGTTAAAGGATGAGAAATATGAAATTAGGAAAGGTTTCAAAACTATGATTGTTGTTGTAAAGAAGATTGAAGAAATTTTTTATTGACTTAAGGGTGTTGATGGACATTGCTTTATGTCTCATATTAATGATAGTTGGTTATGGAACTAGAGGATGTGTCATATGAATTTTGACAATATGGTGAGAATTAGTTTAGTACAGGTTGTGAGAGATCTACCAAGAATCACAAAGAAAGTTAATGTTATTTGCAAGGATTTTCATTTTGGAAAGTAAGCTAGAAACACTTTCAAGACAAAGGAACAATTAAGTACTAGACTATTGGAATTAATTCATACAAATCTCTATGGTCCTACAAGAGTGAGAACTCTACAAGGTGATAGGTATTTCATCATTTTTATTGATGATTATTTTATAATTACATGGGTTACATTCCTTAGAGAGAAATTTGATGCATTAAATAAATTCAAAGCATTCAAACATATGGTTGAAAATGAAAATGATATGAAAATAAAATGCTTGAGGTCTGACAGAGGTGGAGAATTCAACTCGAATGAGTTTAATATGTTTTGTGAAGTTCATGGAATAAGAAGACAATTATTTACTTGAACTCTTAGTAGAATGAAGTTGTTAAAAGAAAGAACATGACAATTCAAGAGATTGCTAGAATGGTGATCAGAGAGGTAGGTCTACCAAAAGTTTATTGGAGAGAAGAAATTCATAGTACTATTTATGTGCTTAACTAAGTTGAAGAAAAAGCTAACACTTAGAAGACCCCATATGAATTGTGGTATGGAAGGATTCCTACTATGAAATACTTCAAAATATTTGGAAGTAGATGTTATATTAGAAAGTATGGAGAAAATATAGGAAAGTTTGGTGCAAGGTGTGATGAGGATATCTTCTTTGGATAGTTTACTAAAAGAAAAGCTTATAGATTCTACAAAAAAATGCTGAGAAAGATTGTAGAAAGCAGAAATGTTAAGGTTGATGAGATAGTGAAGAATTCAACTAAAATTGATGGATATGTTTTAGATGAACCAAAATGTAGATAGGAATAAGAAAAAGTTGAAGAATAGAAAGTATAAAATGAAGAGGAAGAAGCTTTGCTAGTGTCTACAAAGACACCTAAATATGTGAAAAGGAATCATTCTAAAGAACAAATCATTGGATACAAGTAGAAAGGCATATTGATTTGAAGGAGAGCTACTACTAAAGTGAATATTTTTCTACTTTCTAAAGTTGAACCCAAGATAGCTAGTGAAGCATGAAAAGATGAATATTGGATGAAGGCAATGAAAGAAGAACTTATGCAAATCAAGAAAAAATAAACCTAAGAATTGGTTCCTAGACTAGTTGATAAGAACATAATTGGAAGCAAGTGGGTGTTCAAAAATAAGTTAAATGAAAGTGGAGAAGTCCTTAAAAACAAAGCAAGGATTGTGCGTAAGGGCTACTCACAAGTGGAAGGTATATATTTTTAGGATACTTCTTCTCTAGTGGCTAGAATGGAAGATATCAAAATGTTCTTGGAATTTGTTGCTTATAGAGATTTTAAAGTTTATTAGATGGATGTGAAATCAATTTTTCTGAATGGTGAGTTGGAAGAAGAATATCCATGGAACAACTTGAAGGATTTTAGTTGTCAAAACTACTAGAAATGGTTTGAGAGTTGAAGAAGTCTTTATATGTATTGAAGCAAGCTCCCAGAGCTTGGTATGCAAGGTTAGAAAAGTACTTTATTTAGCAAGGTTTCGATAAAGGTAAGACTGGCAAAAATCTTTATTTCAAAATTGAAAATGAGGTGATTTTGATAGTATTTGTATATGTTGATGATATCATCTTTGGAGAAAATGAAACTATGTGGAAGATGTTTTTGAAGAAATGCAAAAATAATTTGATATGTCTATGCTTGGTGAGATGTATTTTTTTCTTGGGCTACAAATTAATCAAACAAATAAAGGGACTTTCATTTCATAGTCAAAGCATGTAAAAGAAATGTTGAAGAAGTTTGGGATGGAAGATTCTAAACTGGTATGTACTCCTATGCTAATTGGATGCAAATTGAGAAAAAATGATGATTCGCCTAAAGTTGATTAGAGAAAATATAGATCTATGATTGGAGGACTACTATATCTTGTTGCTACTAGATCAAATATCAGGCAAGTAATTTGTCTTATAGCTAGATTTCAAGAAGACCCTAAAGAAACACATGTTGCTACTCTTAAGATGATATTTAAATATCTAAAAGGAAAAATGAATTATGGCTTATGGTATCCTAAGGATACTAATTTTACTCTAAGTTCTTAGATAGATGCAAATTGGGAAGTTCGTGTTGATGATAGGAAAAGTACAAGTTCTAGTGCATTCTTTCTTCATTGTAGGTTGGTGTCATGGGTAAGTAAAAATAAAGATTTAGTTTCCTTATCTACTATAGAAATTGAGTATATTGCTGCAAGATCTTGTTGCACACAAGTTTTGCATGGATGAAACATACATTAAAGAATACTAGAGTTATGTATAATGATCTAACTTTTATCTTCTATGATACTACAAGTGCAAATAATTTGAAGAATCCAATGATGCATTCAAGGACAAAGCATATATCAATTATTTATCAATTTGTTAGAGAAAAATTCATGCAAAATGAAGTAAATATTGAGTATGTATCAACAAAGGATCAAATTCCTAACACATTTACCAAGGCTCTTGCTAAAGATAATTTTTAATATATCTAGCAGAAGCTAGGGGTTATTTCTCCTCCTTTGAACTACATGAATATGGATATGCATTAGTCTAGTGGATCTATGGATCTATCTTCATTCTAGACTGATATTTGGTGGCTACCTCTTAGGGGGAGTATGTAGTATTATGTGTCGTCATTGTGTAATTATTTGGGTGCACTCCTAAGGGGGATTATTCAATTTAAAAGTGGAAGATCAATGCAAAACACCATTTTCCTTTTCCATTGTTGTCAAAGGGGGAGATAATTTCATGTGAAAAATGTATTGAAGCTTATTGATTAAGTGGGAGAGAGTGAAAAGAAGTTGTGTTTAAAATTGTTGTGGTTTCTTCGATGGTTTTTCACATCATGTGTTGTCATCAATGACAAAGGGGGAGATTTTGGAAAGTATGAAGATGTATGAAGTTGTTGCCATTGATTTCAACTATCTAGTGTTGTCATTGGTTTCAATTATGAGTTATGGAGGTTGGTTAAATTATAAAGGAAAATAATGTTTCAATACTCTATATTTCTTCTATGTTGATCCTATTCTTTTGCAAATAAAAGGTAATATTTATGGCTATTGGTAGTTTTTGTATCTAGAATTTGTGCTTTTGGATCATCATACAGTGTGAGATACATTCACTAATGTGTGAACTATACAATTTAGTGATTTTGGTGTGTTCTAGGAGATCTTCTTGCTCCACATTTCTCCGCACAATAGTTTTAGGTGTTGCAGATATAAGGATAAGCTAATAAAGTTGTTCTCTTTTAGAGGTTTAAGAGGAATTGTTATTTAGTGTTGATCGTGATTGATTTTAAGGTTATAGTGTATTATAGTGTTTGAAAGAGTTATTAAAATGAGAAAAATGATCATATTCTTTAGGTGAAGTTTTTTGTGAAGGTTTTGGATGAATTCACAAGTGTTAACTAGTTACTCTAGATCATGTTCAAGTGAATTTTGTTTTCTAAAAAAATTGGATCAAATTAAGGATGGATGTACTTAATTATTTTAGTTGTTTGGACATTTGTTGGAAAAAATTGTGTTAAACTCTTCTTGTGAAGCATGTTGTTGCATGTTGGAACTTATTTGGGTCCTCATTGATATGGTTTTTAGGTTGCTATCATTCTCTTCTATTGTGAGAATGTAATGAAATTGAATTAATTTGAATTTGAAAATTTAATTGTGTATGGCAGACCGTAGAGAGCTTTCAAGGTTGAAGATGGTATAAGTATGAGGTTGGATTGATGTTGTGGTGAGTGATTACAAGTTATGAATGCAAGAGATAGTAGTGGATATTTAAAGTGATGTGATGTGGTACAAATCAGTGTGAGTTCTAAAATTGGATTTTAGAAAGTAGTGAGTTGAAGGTGTCCTGCATATTTTATGCATCTTTGTGTGTGTGTGAGTGAGCAAGTTGTGATATAAATCCTATTAAATTGAGATAAATTTCTCTCTATAACATCTCTCTTCTATCTTTTTTCTAATTTTGTGGAAATGAGCCTCTTTTGTATGGTTTTTGAGTTCTTTATATTGTGAGTTAATCCTCGCCATGGTTTTTCCATCATTAGATTTTCAAAATAAATCTGGTGTTCATATGTATTTGATCTAGTTTCATTTATTTTTGTTTCTGCACTTAATGATTAATATTATTAATAGGATAAGGGTTTAAGAAAAGTTGTGGATATAACTTCTATTGAGTATTTTGAAGGTTGCAAATTGTTACAATTGATTCACCCCCACCTCTCAATTTTCTTGCTTTCTTGTTCAAAACTAGGTTCCTATTATTCAAATTTGACAATTTTCTACTACGTACTATTTAATTAATTGTTATTCATCCTTCTTGAATGTTTATATCTCTTTCATACCAAAACTTTATCCTTAATTCTACCTTAGTGATAGTAATAGAAGTGAAAATAGTTGTTACTATATGTAGAATGAAGGGATTGCTTTCAGTGATAATAATGGGTTTTGATAAATACAACTTCTAATGCTAGGTGCATGGTTGCAATTTAAAATATTCAATCTAGGTTTTTTCTTTATATGTAAGTTATTGGCTTATTATTTTTACTTAGAATTTAGATTTCCTTTGTAATGAATAATATAAAATACAATGCAAGAATTTATTTTATTTTCTTAGTTTCCTTAATCCACGGCAATAATTTCCCCAACATTATCCTCACCAACAAAATTAAATATTAATATTTTTCCTTCAATTTTAATACTAAAATGGTGTATGCAGTAGTTATGGATAATAGATAGTATTCTAATGTAGCATATTAAGCAATAAAACACTTTTTTCTAAATTGACAACAAGAAATAAGGATTACTTTAAAATGTATGCAGTTGATTCCAACAATGGTTATGATGAACAAATAACCAAAATATATAATGAACTCAACTTATTGAAATTATAGAATTTATAACCATTTCCTTTTACTCACTATTGTTATGCTCTTTTTATAATGATTTGTCAAATCTTATGGTCAGTTGATGTTTCTACAAATTGATACAACTAGCTATTTAGAGAGTAGATAATTCCCAAATGATGGTTTCTTCAAATAAGATTCGGTATTTGAGACTATTAATGGTTGTGATTTTGAAGGATATGGATCATTATAGATTGATTAGAAATGTAACAATTATTAGTAACTATTTCTCAAGTTTAAATGCATCAACTTATTGCATCTAAATTTAAGCTTCTTTTTTTTTGAATTAATATATCTGTTGAGCCAAAAAAATGAAACTAAATTTAAATTTTCATAATGTGATAAATGTAGTAAAATGGATCACTAAGGATCTTATAGCAATTCTAACCTAACTAATTTCCAAACTATGAAATAAATGTAAATTATTTCCAGTAGTGAAAAATGAAATTAATTCTATGATTTATTTAATTAGCAAACACACTAATTAAAAGATTAAAAAAAAGAAGCATCAATTATTAGTCATTTAAATATTAATGTGAATATAAAAATGAAGACATCTAAGATATTGATAATAAATTATAAATTAACACAAAGAATAATTAAATTATATTGCAATAAAAATAATACATATCTTTAATAGCTTATAGAAGTAGCAATCCTGTACATAGAGATAGGGTTACTTTCCCTGAGGGGTCCTAGCACAAACACCACTAGAGGAACTAGTTCTTGCACAAAACCAACCAGTCGTATGACATAAACACAACCCTAGCCAGGACACTCCTAGATATATGTTGTTGTGCCATAGAAAAATGGCCTTTTGTCATTTTCATGGTCATCATATTTTGCATGTTTTGTCTTCATTTTATATTGCAACATAGCTTAAACATGCTTATTTTTAATGCTTATTATTAAATATTGAAGTCTTGTGAATGTGTTGAGAAGTGTTGTAAAGAATGTATACATTATTCTAGACTTTATTTAATACATTTTACCTAAAAATCATCATTTTACACATCAATAGGTCCTATTTTAAAGTGTTGTTAAGTCTTGTTATCAAGATTCATGCTTTTCTAGGAACTTCCCCCTTATTTACACTTTTCTTATGCCTATTTGGACCTCCTTATACACTTGTGATGTTTATTTAAGTGTATATTTGAATGATACCTTGACACACAACATTAAATAAAATTTAATTCTTAACACCTAAAAACACTCTCAAGGTTGGACTGATTCACCATGAGTGGCGAATGAGTTCACCTTGACACAAATTTGAATATAATTCAAATTTCTTTCGATATTTTATTCAATTTTACACTTGATGTCACCTGTGATGATGTATAGTCAGTACTAAGACACAAGAAAGGTATAAGTAAGCTAATTTTACCTCATTTTAGCATCCAAGAATATCATTAAGCATTCACACAATCCATCAAGCATTCAAGCATTCAATCATAGCTTTTTGTCAAGTTCTTTTGCAATAGATCATTAAACAAACATTGAAGCATCTTGAAGCAGCCATTGGCATTGATTTTGATTTAAATCTTCAAGGTTTTGAAGGTAATTTGCAATACTTTATGTTATTCATTTATCCTTTCCCTTGCATTTAATATAGTTTCATTGAGTTTAATTACCAAACTGGGGTTTGACTAAGGCAAACCCCTACTTGCTAACCCATACTTTTTTTTCCCCTTTTGGCTTGTGTTATGTTGCACATTTGAGAGGTTTAAAGGTGTTGAAAAGTGGAATCAAGTCAATAGATCTCTTCAAGAAATTACATCATTATTTCCCTTCTTCTAATAAATTACAAAAAATGGGTGGTTGGTAACATGGCACACCCCGAGAGTCACACGGGCGCAACCCAGAAAACCGAAAACTAGAGTTTTCCATTTTAATTAATTTATGGGTTATAAAATATTCCAAAAGGGTGGTTACAAAAACCACACCCTTTCAAAAAAATAATGTTTGCTAATTACTATTATATTATTTTATTTCAACGTATTTTTCATGGGGAAAAAGTCTTATAACATGGAGAATCATGTATTAATTGAGCTATTGTTTGATCTTGATTTTTTGATTTATTTTTTTCTTGTAATTGATGAGAAATAGCACGATGTCTATTCATACACTCTCTAGCATTTCCATTTTTTTTTATGGTTTTTCAAGTTGTTATTATGTAGGAGTGAGTTTCTAAACCATAGGTTTCTTATCTTCCTACAAGGGAGGAATAGAAGGAACCATGGGAGGTTGTTCAACCACTTTCTCTTTAGATTTATAAAAAAATTTGATCTTAGGAGGCACAATGGGACTTATTTGGTTATCTTGTGGTCTCTTTTAGGAAATGGGTAAAGTATTTTTCATGGATTGGTCTTGGTTATTTGGAAGGGCTTTGGGTTCAATTAGATCTTCATTGATAATGGGAGGCTCAATCATTGGTTGAGGCAAGTAGCTAAGGAATAATTTTGCTATGCACTTTCCCTTAAAAATTTTATAGGATTTAAACAATAAGCCATCATGAGGCATAATAGGTTCTATAGGTTTAGGCAAAAATAAATTTAATTATAAATTCCAATGAGAAGATGTAGGATTAAAGCCACTATGATGCACTGTCTATCTACTATTGCCAAATGGAAAATTTAAGCATTTGTACATAAATTTTTGAAAGGTACAAGACAACTTAGATGGGGGGTGAATCAGGTGTCACCAAATTCAAACACTTAACAACTTTATAATGACTCAATTATGTTATTAAGGGGTATGTGCAGGATCATGATGGGCCAAAAAGTGGCAATATGATGGGTATGTGTAGGGTATGTTGCTGACAACTTTTTTTTACCCAAAATTGATGAAACAAAAAGGGTTTTTAAAGGAGATTCTCAAATTTCCACAATATAAATTATGCTTTACTTCAAATTTAATAAATTATTATTATTCATTTTCTATTTGAATTATGACTAAAGTCCTAATTGATAGGCTAATTGAGAAACATCTATAGCTTTCAAATAGTATCATATTTTTTGAATTTGAAACATGCATCACATTCTATGCTTTGTATACTATAGGATTAAAAAAAAATAAAATTTCATGAAGTTTTGACCAAGTTAAGATGTCAGACATATGAGTTTTTGTATTTTTTAAAAGTTACAATAAAAAATATCATAATTAATTATTTACTTGGAAAAAATTACAAAAAATATGCATCACATCGAGACATGAGTCCTCTACTTATATTTAAAATATTGTAAAAATTATTATCATTTTATTGTGGTTAGCGTGATCAGACAAACACCTACTTCTTATTTTTTCCCTAAAATTTAAGTACTACTGCATTGAATTTCAAATTTTCACCAAATGGATTTAAAAAAATAAATAAACCTAGTAGTTTAGAAACTAAATTCAATTTGCTACAGATTATATTTTACATACTTTTGAAATAATATTGACAACTTATTCAAATTTTTACATCAAGTTTCCTAACTAGAATTTTTCTAAATTTTTTTGCCACTTAAGGGCTTGTTCTTTCCATGATGATCTTGCACATATCATAAGTATGAAATTGAAATGAAAATAAAAAAAAGCAATATCAACACAATGGACACCATATTTACATGGAAAACCCAATAAGGAAAAAACCATAGTGAGGATTAGCTCACAATATAAAGTAGTTCCAAAACCAAATACAAAAAGACTCACTACCCAAAATAGGACTCACTGTCTAGATGGAAAAGCTCATTACTTATAAAGAGGACTCATTATCTAGGAAAGGAGGTTCATTTCCTACAACAAGGTTACAAAACAACAGTGGCTTAACGACTAGAATCAATTGGTAAGAGTGCACCTAATAAGTGTTAATTCAGTTCCTTTGATGCTTAATAAACTTCACACTTTTCATCATCTTCACATTTTTCACATTTGTAACTTCACAACAACACACACATGAATCTTCAAAACTGTCCAACTTATATATCTGATCCATCCATAAGCATCAATTAGGTTACACCAACTAGTTGCAACCAAAAATACTAACTGCAAACTCCAAGCATATACAAAATATTTCCAAAAATAATACAAGAATGTAGCATGCTACATCATGTTTGCATGGACCTAAGATAGGTCACCCCATACACCCACACAACAAAATTAATTCACCATAAGGGTATGTGCAGGATCATGATGGGTATGTGTAGGGTATGTGACTAACGACTCATTTTTACCCAAAATTGATGAAATGAGAAGGGTTTTTAAAGGAGATTCTCATATTTCCACCAATATAGATTATGCTTTACTTTGAATTTAATAAATAATTATAAAACATTTTCTATTTGAATTATGAGTAAATTCTTGATTGATAAGTTGATTGAAAAACATCTATACCTTTCAAATGGTATCACATTTTTTTAATCCAAAACATGTGTCACATTTTATGCTTCACATACTATAGGATTAAAAAAAGATTAAATTTCATGAAGTTTTGACCTGTAACGTCCTGTCATGCGAACCCCAAAGGACAAATAAACAATAATTACTACACAATTTTTTTAAAAAAATTAACATAACATACATGTAATACACATTAAGTCATGACATAAATTTTATTTAAGTAGATTCATTAGCACATACATCCCTTGGGGTAACATGAGGATTCATTACAAGATTTAGATCCACACAATGACAATAAAGAATAAAAGCCAAAGATATAATCCATAACAAATATAACACATACATGATAAAGCATTGATAAGAAACCATCTAAGTAAGTACAACATATACATAATTAACTCAACATAATGAATAACAACTGCCATGGCCATTATCCACACAAGGTTTAACATTACATTACAATACAATGTTCTAGAGGTATAATGATACAAAAGTGTTTACAAACATAAATGGAAACCATACACAAGGTAACATGATACAAATAAACAGATGAAAACTGGCTCCAAGATGGATACAACTTTGGAGTCACCGTAACCACACCAATCCGTACCTCTCGATCCTCAACTTGGGACCCAATGGGGTGCTTAGCATGTTCCACCCGACCATGTGAGTCTGAAGACCCACCCCCCGTGCTAGGAGCTAACAAGAAAGAGACCCCAACCAAGAACATCCAAACAGGGAACCACAAGACTCAACATCATACAAAAGTATCTTAACACTCAAGGAATTACAATGACATAATCAACCACATCCAAGAGTCAACATAATAACTTAAAGTCATAAATCTCATCACATAAATCAAAGCAATGACCAGTAACAAGTAGCCAAAGGATGATCATGAAACACTTCCAAATCAAACTGAATTAATAAACATAATACAATTCCAAATTGAAATTAAACAATACAATAACATCATATCATAGTACCAAAAGAGCACAAGGTCATAAATCAAATATCAATGAGATCATACAAGACCACAAAGTACACCAAAGATGTATCAAGGAAAAAATCACAAATCAATATAAGTCCATTTAGCCACAAAATAAACCAACTCTTATAACACACTGCCAGAGGGACACAATAAAGTAAAACACCTGGGCAACTAAGGGAGAGTGTCATTGCATAGTCCTACATGGGTTGTCTTGTGCTCTTCCTCCCAACTGGAGGTGTTGGTCCCATCTATGGCTGTCCTGTGCCCTTCCTCCCAACTGGAGGCACCGGTCCAGAGGGTGACTCATGCGGAGCCATAAACCTCTTGTGAAGACAAGGTCATGACCTTTCCAACCATGGCCTTCTCAGCCTTCCATTAGTCTGTGGAAGCACTAATGAAGACGAGGCATCAATTTTTTTTTTAATACTATAATGATATTACTACCCAACCCTCCTAAGTTAATTATTAGGTTTTCACTTAATTACTAACTCACTCATGGGTTATCTTGTGCCCTTCCCCTTAAACAGGGCACCGGCCCCCATGAGGAGCCACTCTCCCTAGAGACTCAACAACATAAAAACCAAGGGTTGTACCATCATAATTTGAACAAAGAATCACAACATGAAAGCATGCGATGCATTACCCATCTCGCTAACAAGTACAAAATCAGAGTCTCAACAATTCTCGTACAACCCTTTTGAAATCTTGATACCAAAACACTTGCCACTTCAAAGGCACATAAAAGGAGAGACATTGACCAACAATAAAAATAAGCCTCTAGAAGATTCTCATAAAATTTACACTAGGGTTTCCCCATCAAAGAATTGACAACAATAATTGCAAGGCCACAAGAACTATTTTCAATTCAAATATAATGAGAGAATACATTAAAATAACATCAACAACTCCATTCAAACAACATCAACAACTTCGATACGAACTAAATCAGAAATCCAAGGGAAACTTCTATTTTCTCCTCTCGGAATACCCATAACTCAAAGAACTTTTCAATTTGACTCATTAACAACTCAAGCAGAACCATCAATCATGACAATGATAACATAAACCGATTTACCACTCAGGGTAAAGAACAAAAGAAAACATATGGGTTCCCAACAAATAGCAACATAAATTAAATGAGAGAAAATCTCCAACTCAAAATCAGTTCACGAAAAGTCACGTTGAAAGGGTCTATCAAAACAATCCATAAAACCACACATTCAAATACAATATAACAATTCATTCAATAAGAAGTAACTTGAAACAAAAAAGAACATTATTTTAAAGGTCAAATATATCCAACATTTAAGGATAGCACAATATTGCGAAGTGAAGATAAAATCTAATATTTTTAAGCCATCAGACACCAATCACAAGTATACTCTTCCAAACACAAATTAAAAAAAATATATTCCAATTTATTACATTCACAACTTATCTTATTCTTGCTTGAAAAGAAATATCGTTGTTCTACTTGAAATAACATTGCCTATCATTTTAGTAATTTTTATGTCTTGAAACAATAGTAAGAATACAATAATTAACTATATAAATTGAAGTAATTACTCTAATTGACCAATGAAATAAACATTAATTTTTCTCAAGCAAAACCTACTTAATGTCTTAGATCTCTAATTACATCTATTGAAAGTAAAAAACTTTTTTTTTCTTATTTTAGTTTCTTAACTCAACATTTATTAATTACAACTTTTACAAGAAATAATTTCCATAAATAAAATTTTAAAGCACTAGACCCTTCTATATTTGATTGGAGCATTTTCCAACATCTACTCATGCATTTATTTTGATACAATCAACAAAGTATTTTTAAAATTACATTTAACTAATCATAACCACATATTTAATTACCTAAGCTTCATCATACAACAAATGAACAAATAAATGTTAACTCCAAGATTTACATATATTAATGAACACCGTATATGTGCAACTTCTTGTTTACTCAAAGGATCTGATATAACCAAACTAAGGAAACTTTATTCAGGAAAGTGTGATCCTTCTTTGGTGTATACGACCTTGAAAATCAACTAACATTGTAACTATATAATATAAGACATTCTTATAATATTCTGTGCAACCGTATAGGACAGTTTGAGCCATGTTATCATTGATCTAAAAGAGACTACAACACCATTCACCATAAAAGATCATCAGATTTTAGCCTTACAAAAGAAACTCAATGAAGATAGTTTATTTTAGAGTTGAGTACAAAATAGTTTAGGTAAAGGATTTGCTATTCTTCAGATTTAATCGACTGTAAAGGAATGGCATAGACTTACTACAATGATTGAGAAGGTGACTAAAAGGAAGCTCATGCTCTCCTATAAAAGAATTCTATATGAAGATAACTATTGACTAGATAGGATACGGCAACAAATAATGCATTGAAAGCTATATAAAGAAGTAACAGGTAGAACCAATGCCAAATCTTGCATTGAGCTAAAATTAAACTTAAACCCAAGCCAACGACTATATAAGCAATGATGACGAGATTTTATTTAAAATTATACACCCTACCATGTTCAAGTGTGCCACTTTATCAATGAAACTAGAGGGATTATTTAATTTACTCCACCTTTGCAAGTCTAAACATTGTAGCTGAGATGGGTCGCCAATGGTTTCAGGGAGACTATTTAATTATGTACAATGTCTCAACTCTAAAAGCTGTAACAGTGACAGGTTGCCAAGTATATTAGAAAGTGAATATTGGAATTTAGAAATATCACCATCTACTTGCGTTATTATCATTATGTGATAGATTGACAGGAGAATCAAGTAGGTTATTTAAACCTTTAAACTTCCTTTTATATTCCAGTGCGCGGCTATGACAGGTCGAGACAAAAATCACAGAGATTATTTAAACATTTAAACTTCCTATTATGTTCAGGGGTGATGGCAGAGACAGGATATAAAGGAATCAGGGAGCTTATTTAAGCGTACGCACCCATCTATGTTCGAGTGTTGCAGCAGGGACATCCATCAAACATATATCATGTTGAAGAAATAGAGGGATAATGATTGGAGGTGAAACAGTTGATCACACAACTTCCTTGTATGGAAAATACAAGAACTGTACCAATCAGAAGAGCATTATTGATTGGAACTTCCACATTTGAAAATGCGATGATATGAGCAGATGATTGGCTTAAGCGATGCGTATGAGAGAAATAGTAGGTTATGGAAATCTAAGGCGTGGATCTTAAGATCCTAAATCCCACTAGGATACATCACAAAGGAGTGCAACTAAGACAAAACACAAAGTAATACCGGAGGAATCAAAATCATTAAACATAAGAAGTATCAACCAAATCACCAAACCGTGAAAAGCACTATTCAATAACCTTGCTTGTATAATAATCATAATATAGATCTTCTCTATTATCTAAGGAAAGAGCACACCAAGATGTTAAAAGGTACAGAGATTCACATATGAAAGGATTGTTACTATGATTGCTATTGAACAACATACCCTTGTAACTGGCACAACATTTCTTCGCTACTCGAATGTACTCTTGTATTGAAAGGCTAATCTTAGAAGCTGATGTCAAAGTCTTTTTGTGCATTCTAGACCTTCTTCTTTTCCTTTCCTCTTTCCTGCAAAACTATGGAAAAAACACCCCAATCTCCTTCCTTTTCCACCCGTATTTCGTGATGCTCTTAATCATCTTATCTTAGATCTGTAGATTTTTCTTTTCTTTTATTCTCATGATCTCCTTTTTTTTTTTTAGAGTTGTCTCTTGAATTCTAACTTATCAGTTTCCATAATTGAAATCTCTGCCTAGAAGGTGATGAGATCGAGGAAGATAAAGCGTATACCATTTTTATTTTTATTTTCCTGCTTTTCTTGCCTTTTACTCTTCCCAAAATCTTATCACGATGCTTTATTATTATTTATTTATTTAGCAATAAACTATTCACTTTCCATTTTCCAATTGCTTTCCTTGCTTTTATTTTCAGTTCAAAATCTTATCTTGCCATTTATTTAATTTTAAAAGAAAAACATATTACCTTCGATATTTTAATGAGTTAACTCTAGCACAATATTATTCATCTTTTTTCTATTTTTGATTAGAATCTAATTTATCTTTAGCTATCTACTTTCCATCCAATCAATTAAAATCTATTGGCAAAATATTTACCCTTCACGTCATTGGGATAATTATCTTTGAACAACTAATAATTTATTAATTATTATCGAATATCATTAAAAGAATACTTTTTACAAAACATTTAGTTTATTTATTTATTAATAACTCTTTACTTAATATTTTATAAAACTAATTTATTTAATTTTCCTCTTAATTTCTAGTTTTATTTACTCAATGCTATTTTAATTAATTGTAATGCCCCTCCATGTCGGTTGTTTTGGGCTTGTTGGTGAGTATTTGTGTGTGCTTCATTGATTACTATGTTATTTGATTATGTGGAAAAATATCATATGTTTGTAGTCAATTTTAAATAATTAATTAAATCATAAGTGATTTGCAAGGTTATTTAAAATATAATTAGAAATTAAAATAATAATCAATTAAATTAAATTAAATGATTTAGATCAAACGATCAGTTTAAACTAATCCGTTAAAAGTAAAAGTGACATTATTAGATAAATTGATTTAAATTGTTGTGTTAAATTGAAAATAATAATAATAATTTGAACAAAACAATCTTGAAAAGATAATTATTATAATAATAAATTTAATGGATAGGGGGATAGGAAGCTAAAATGAATCTTCACCTTTTGAGCATTTGGAAGTCGAAGAGAACTGTAGAAAAAAATTAATAGTTATATTTAGCTTTTGAAAGGAAAGGATGGGGGGTCCGTTGTTTTGGTGGGAAAATATCATGGGGATGAAATATTCTTTAGGAGATACTAGCTAAGAAGGACAAGAGATTCAGAGCTTGCGGAAACTCGGAGTTGAGTACGACCAATTATTCTATCGGTGATCAATAGCAGGTACAATCTCTTCTTTTATTTCTGACATTGATACTGAGATCTGCTTATGTAATGTTTATTATCTGTCTGAAAGTGCCCCTTAATTTTATTATCATCCATCTTGTTTTTGATGAATCAGTTACTTTGTCAATGAATCTTGACACCTTTATGGTGTTATTCTTTTCTGTTATATATTACATTCTTTTGATGAGATACATCTTCTTCGCGTCGCCTTCAGCCATTAATATGGTGGGTTAGGCTGTGTAGATTTTAATAGGCTCCCTATTTATTGGCAGCCTATTTCTGCCATCTCACCTGAATATAATAGGAAATTTAAAAGTTTAAATAACCTGCTTGACTCTGCTTCAATCTATCACAGTTGTTACACTTGAACACGGTAGGGTGTATAGATTTAAATAAACTCTCTGATTTTATTATCAAAATCCCAAATGTTATCCTCAAGACTGAAGGAAAATGGCTTCTCACATTTTTTTGCAACCGTAACCATCTCAAACTTGGAGGAAGCTTGGTTCGTGTGTCTTCTCTGATGCCATCATTGAGCAGATTGTTCAAGTGAAGAAATTGAGGACCAATGAGCAGATTATTTAATTCTCTTGGTCTGCGCAATGTTTCAAGCCTTTGCCAATTACCTTCGTTCAGTCGAAGCTGAGAGAAATTGATGTTATTGGATACAGTGTTTAGATGAGCTCCTTCACATAGTCTGGTAATCTAAATTTATATAATCTCCCTGATACCTTTGGCAACCTATCACAGCTGCAGTGTTTAGACTTTGGATCGTGTATAAATTTAAATAGTCTCCCTGAAACCTGTCACAGCTGCAATGTCTAATATTCTTTTTCTGATATACTTGGCAACCTGTCACAACCGCAGCACTTGATCATGGTAGGTTGTATAGATTTAAATAGGCTCCCTGATTCATTGGCAGCCTGTCATAGCTGAAGCACTTGAACATAATAGAAAATTTAAAAGGTTTAAATAACCCCTCTGATTCCTTTGTCAATCTAGCGCCGCTGCTGCACTTGAGCATAATAGGAAGTTAAAGATTTAAATCACCCCACTAATACCACTGGTAATCCATCACAGTTGCAGCACTTGAAAGTAAAATATTTTCAATGTTCTAACATAACAGAGAGGATAGGCAGAGTTTAAATTCTGATTTCAAACTTGAAGTGCGTCTCTGGAACTCGCCACCAAACTGAAATGTATTAATTTCAAAAGAGGAAAAAGTTGTACATTAATTCTATCATTTAGCGGTCAACCTAATTAAGGATGCTCTATTAGATGAATATATATACACGTATGCAAATATATATGGATGTTTGTACATATTGGTGAATAATTAGTTATTTGAGAATATAGATTTTATAAATAAGGAAGTTAGATAATTCTTTTGTTTATGTCTGTACAATGAGAATTCTAATTTGATTACCATTAAATGACTTAGAAGTAAAATTTGTTTCACTTTATGTATTCAATGGATGTTTTGTCGAATTTGTGGCTATAATTTGTATGCTGAGTTAAATGCCAGTTAATGTGATTGTCTTTTTGTTGTGCTCTAATATTCCGTCAATGTTAAAATATGTGTATATATTTAAAGGTAGGGGTAAGATGTATAAGGATTATTTGTGTCTATGGCTAGTTTTGAAGATGAGTGAATTTAAGGAATATGGGGAGCAATTTTGGAGTTAATATTGTTAATGTAGATACTTATGAATGTATGGGACTAATAAAGTAAATGGTTACTTAAATAAAGATAAACAAAGTTAAGTTTCCTTGACACTAAAATTGAATGAAGGTTATTTCCATTATTAAATGATTAGCAAATTGTCTAAGAAGAATTAGAAATCTAGGATATTATTATTACCACAATTATTATGGTTTATTCTTTGTTAAATTTGTAGGTGAATATTGTTATTTGATAACCCTTGGAGTGGAATGTTAAGTTTAGTGTGTAAGCTAAATAACTAGGAAATTGTATTAAGATTGTCTCAAATATTAATATCCGAGGGAAATAATCTTTTAATTATTATGAGATTAATGATAAGGAATATTATGGAATATAAAAATATGCCTTGAGATTATTACGATATGTGTTTTTAAAATTAATTATTTTTGAACAAATGGATAAATTGTTTTTGATTGGTCATTGATCTTTTAGGGGTAATTTGGTGTATCCTATTTGTGGTATCCTCTTTGGAAATGCTTGACTTTGGAAGTATTTTCATTCCTTTGGATTCATGTCGTTTTATGAGTATTTTGACATACTCTTTCTTTGTGACTTTTCTTGAGTTAACTTGAGTTGGTGATCTTCTTTAAGTTAAGTTGTGTTGCTATTCATTTATCCTTACATGGTGAATTCTTGGTTGGTTTTGAGTTAAGGGGGTTTTGTGGTGGAATATTTTGGATACTAAAGTGATGATTTGGTTGTAATAAGTTTATGCTTCTTATTTAATGCAGTCTTCCCACTTTTATTATTTTGGTGAAACATTTAATTACATTGTTGTCATGTTTGTTGATTTTTGTCAAAGGTCATTTGTTTAACTAGCTGCATAGGTATCCTGTGAGGAGGAAATTGAGGTCTCCTTGGGATGCCTGTTGCATGCTTTTTACCTCTGTTGTTGAAGGATTGTGTTTGGATGGTTCGTGTTGGTGTGGATTCTTTTGGAGACTAATTTTGATTCAAGGGATCCTTTGCCATTTAATTTGTGTTGTTTTGTTTATGAGTTGTGGATAGTTGATCTTCTTGAATTTCCGTTTTAGTTCGTATCGAAGTTGTTGATTGAATGGAGTTGTTGATCTTATTTTGGTGTATTTACTCATTATATTGGAATTGAGAATAGTTCTTGTGGCCTTGCAATTATTGTTGTCAATTTTTTCATGTGGACTTTTTGAGAATCTTCCAGAGGCTTGAGTTGATTGTCAGTTGATGTTCTCTCTTTATGTGCCCTTGATGTGGCAAGTGTTTTGGTTTCATTATTCTGGAAGGGTTGTACAGAACTTTGTAAGACTTTGATGTTGTACTTGTTAGCGAGATGGGTAATGCCTCGCATGCTTTTATGTTGTGATTCTTTGTTCAGATTATGAAGGCACAACCTTTGGTTTTTATGTTGTGGGGTTTCTAGGGAGAGTGGCTCCTCATGGGGGCCGACGCCCCATTTAAGGGGAAGGGCTCAGGAGAACCCACGAGTGAGTTAGTAAACAAGTGAAAACCTAATAATTAACTTAGGAGGGTTGGGTAGTAATATCATGACAAGATTTTAAAAAAAATGGATGCCTTGTCTTCATTAGTGCTTTCACAGACTAATGAAAGGCCGAGAAGGCCGTGGTTGGCAAGGTCGTGACCTCGTCTTCACGAGAGGTCTACGGCTCCGTATGAGCTACCCTATGGTGTCGGCGCCTCAAGTAGGAGGAAGGGCCAGGAGATCCATAGATGGGGGCCGACACCTCAGTTTGGAGGAAGGGCCAGGAGAACCCATGTTGGCTATGCAATGACACTCTCCCCTAGTTGCCCATTTGTTTTACTTTATTGTGTTCCTCTGGAAGTAGGTTATGGGAGTTTGTTTAGATTGTTGTTTTAAATTGATTTCAACTAATTTATGATTATTTTTTTAATACATCTTTAGTATGTTGTGTGGTTTTGTATGATCTCATTTATATTTGATGTACGATCTTGTATCTTATGATACTATGATATGATGTTATTGTGTTGTTTAATTGCAATTTGGACTTGTATTATGTTATTAATTCAATTGATTTGGAAGTGTTTCATGATCATTCTTTGGTTACTTGTTTATTGGTCATTGCTTTGATTTATGTGTTGGGATTTGTGACTTTAAGTTATTATGTCGACTCTTGTAATCCTTGAGTTTTATGATAATTTTGTTTGATGTTGAGTCTCATGGTTCCATGTTTGGTTGTTCTTGGTTGGGGTCTCTTTCTTTTCAGCTCCTCAGCACGGGGAGTGGGTCTTCGGACTCACATGGTCGGGTGGAACATGCTAAGCACCCCATTGGGTCCCCAGTCAAGGATCGAGAGGTGCAGATTGGTGCAGTTGCAGTAACTCCAGAGTTGTACTTGTTTTGGAGCTAGTTATGATGCTTTGTATTCATCTATTTTGTATCATGGTATCTTGTGTAAGGTTTCCATTTATGTTTGGAAACACTGTTATATCATTGTACCTCTAGAATATTGTATTGTAATGTAATGTTAACTCAATGTGATTATTGGCCATGGTAGTTATTATTCATTATGTTAAGTTAATCATGCATATGTTTCATTTATGTACTCAAATGGTTTCTTATCAATGCTTTATCATGTATGTGATATATTTGTTATGGATTATATCTTTGGCTTTTATTCTTTATTGTAATTGTGTGGATCTAAGTCTCATAATGACTCCTCATGTACCCCAAGGGATGTAAGTGCTAATGAATCTACTTAAATGAAATTCATGTTTTGAATTAATGTGTTTTACATGTATGTTATGTTTACTTTTAAAAAAAAAAATTGTGCTGTGATTATTGTCCTTTGGGGTTTGCACGACGGGGCGTTACATTAATTGAGTACACAATTCCATCAAATATTATGTTAACTGCATAAAATAATCACACACAAAACAACAATAACACAATTAAACACTTAAACAAAATCCGGAAAGGTCACAATGGAGAGGCACTACATCCTCCCCCCCTAAGCTTTGACTTACTCCTGGATGTCGATCTCAAGCATAAACATGATACACCACAATATCAATGATCATAAGCACATCAACACCATAAATTAAAACATCAAATAAACATCATCAAGTAAGCAACAAAAATTAAACAAACCAAAAATGAGGAAATGATACTAAAATGATAATAGTGACGGGGTTGCAACCAGACTAATTTTTCAAACACTAGGACAAATGACAAACTAGGTTGGGGAAACTTTCTTGTCAGCTCCTATATCCAACGTCAAACCCATTGGGTGTATATAATGCTCGCCCTATCCTGACAATGCAAGTAGAATTGAGACTTAGTTCCTGCAATCCTGCATGTAAACAAATGTTGTGCACAATACATATATATCACAAATACATCGTGAGAGGAACTCCCAGCATATTAGGGCACTCGCGAGTGAGTGATACCACACTGTCCCTCCCACTAAACCACACATAATAGTCAAAACAATTCTAGTAACTTGTAAATAGTTTGCTTCTTATTAGTTAAGCAATATTCACATAAGGATGCTAACCATAAACCTAATTCATCTATTATATCAAATTGAATTACTACTTGACATTATAAGTATCTATACCTACATATTACAATTACATTACCTTCATTACTACGTTTTTGAAGCCAACTTCCTGTAAATAAAAAGCTACCATAGAACATTGCACATTAGTACCAATAATTCAAATTGCATCTTAACCTCAAGATACTATATTTTGCTAAAAATCATAGAATAATTATCCACAAACCCTCACATCTTCATTAAAACTCATAATTTTCACACAAAGAACTCCACTTTAACCATTATTCAACACCAAATCTCACATCAATTTCAATAAAAAGGGTAAAATTTTACACCTTCACAGATTCAAGAAAACATAATTCATCACTCAAGGACAACAAAGTCACAGATTCCATGCACACTTGACATATTCACACACATAAAACACATCACACTAAAACTCAAGGGTCCATAGAGCATCCCCGACAGGAAGGATATCAGTGCATTGCATACTACATCGAGGGTCCTATCCTTTTCCATCAGTTTCCTGCACCATCGACCCGACACCATCTAACAGGAGAAATTCAAGTTCACAACAATGACAGCAGAAAGGTGAAACTCAAGACTCACGGGTCTAAGTGCAAGGTTACATAGTGAGCACACATAGTGCCCAGTGTATGAACGTAGGCTCTGATACCATGTTGTAACGCCCCGTCGTGCGAACCCCAAAGGACAAATAAAAAATAATTACTACACAATTTTTTAAAAAATTAACATAACATACATGTAATACACATTAAGTCATGACATAGATTTTATTTAAGTAGATTCATTAGAACATACATCCCTTGGGGTAACACGAGGAGTCATTACGATACTTAGATCCACACAACGATAATAAAGAATAAAAGCCAAAGATAAAATCCATAAAAAATATAACACATACATGATAAAGCATTGATAAGAAACCATCTGAGTAAGTACAACATATACATAATTAACTCAACACAATGAATAACAAATGCCATGGCCATTATCCACACAAGGTTTAACATTACATTACAATACAATGTTCTAGAGGTACAATGATACAAAATTGTTCACAAACATAAATGAAAACCATACACAAGGTAACATGATACAAATAAACAGATGAAAACTGGCTCCAAGACAATACAACTTTGGAGTCGCCGCAACTGCTCCAATCTGCACCGCTCGATCCTTGACTGGGGACCCAATGGGGTGCTTAGCACATTCCACCTGACCATGTGAGTCTGAAGACCCACCCCCCATGCTAGGAGCTAACAAGAAAGAGACCCCAACCAAGAACATCCAAACAGGGAACCACAAGACTCAACATCATACAAAAGTATCTTAACAATCAAGGAATTACAATGACATAATCAACCACATCCAAGAGTCAACATAATAACTTAAAGTCATAAATCTCATCACATAAATCAAAGCAATGACTAGTAACAAGTAACTAAAGGATGATCATGAAACACTTCCAAATAAAATTGAATTAATAAACATAATACAATTCCAAATTGCAATTAAACAATACAATAACATCATATCATAGTACCAAAAGAGCACAAGGTCATAAATCAAATATCAATGAGATCATAGAAGACCACAAAGTACACCAAAGATGTATCAAGGAAAAAATCACAAATCAATATAAGTCCATTTAGCCACAAAATAAACCAACTCTTATAACACACTGCCAGAGGGACACAATAAAGTAAAATACCTGGGCAACTAGGGGAGAGTGTCATCGCATAGTCCTACATGGGCTGTCCTATGCTCTTCCTCCCAACTGGAGGCACCGGTCCCATCTATGGCTGTCCTGTGCCCTTCCTCCCAACTGGAGGCACCGGTCCAGAGGGTGACTCATGCGGAGCCATAAACCTCTTGTGAAGACAAGGTCATGACCTTTCCAACCATGGCCTTCTCAGCCTTCCATTAGTCTGTGGAAGCACTAATGAAGACGAGGCATCAATTTTTTTTTTAATACTATAATGATATTACTACCCAACCCTCCTAAGTTAATTATTAGGTTTTCACTTAATTACTAACTCACTCATGGGTTATCTTGTGCCCTTCCCCTTAAACAGGGCACCGGCCCCCATGAGGAGCCACTCTCCCTAGAGACTCAACAACATAAAAACCAAGGGTTGTACCATCATAATTTGAACAAAGAATCACAACATGAAAGCATGCGATGCATTACCCATCTCGCTAACAAGTACAAAATCAGAGTCTCAACAATTCTCGTACAACCCTTTTGAAATCTTGATACCAAAACACTTGCCACTTCAAAGGCACATAAAAGGAGAGACATTGACCAACAATAAAAATAAGCCTCTAGAAGATTCTCATAAAATTTACACTAGGGTTTCCCCATCAAAGAACTAACAACAATAATTGCAAGGCCACAAGAACTATTTTCAATTCAAATATAATGAGAGAATACATTAAAATAACATCAACAACTCCATTCAAACAACATCAACAACTTCGATACGAACTAAATCAGAAATCCAAGGGAAACTTCTATTTTCTCCTCTCGGAATACCCATAACTCAAAGAACTTTTCAATTTGACTCATTAACAACTCAAGCAGAACCATCAATCATGACAATGATAACATAAACCGATTTACCACTCAGGGTAAAGAACAAAAGAAAACATATGGGTTCCCAACAAATAGCAACATAAATTAAATGAGAGAAAATCTCCAACTCAAAATCAGTTCACGAAAAGTCACGTTGAAAGGGTCTATCAAAACAATCCATAAAACCACACATTCAAATACAATATAACAATTCATTCAATAAGAAGTAACTTGAAACAAAAAAGAACATTATTTTAAAGGTCAAATATATCCAACATTTAAGGATAGCACAATATTGCGAAGTGAAGATAAAATCTAATATTTTTAAGCCATCAGACACCAATCACAAGTATACTCTTCCAAACACAAATTAAAAAAAATATATTCCAATTTATTACATTCACAACTTATCTTATTCTTGCTTGAAAAGAAATATCGTTGTTCTACTTGAAATAACATTGCCTATCATTTTAGTAATTTTTATGTCTTGAAACAATAGTAAGAATACAATAATTAACTATATAAATTGAAGTAATTACTCTAATTGACCAATGAAATAAACATTAATTTTTCTCAAGCAAAACCTACTTAATGTCTTAGATCTCTAATTACATCTATTGAAAGTAAAAAACTTTTTTTTTCTTATTTTAGTTTCTTAACTCAACATTTATTAATTACAACTTTTACAAGAAATAATTTCCATAAATAAAATTTTAAAGCACTAGACCCTTCTATATTTGATTGGAGCATTTTCCAACATCTACTCATGCATTTATTTTGATACAATCAACAAAGTATTTTTAAAATTACATTTAACTAATCATAACCACATATTTAATTACCTAAGCTTCATCATACAACAAATGAACAAATAAATATTAACTCCAAGATTTACATCTATGAATGAACACCATATATGTGCAACTTCTTGTTTACTCAAAGGATCTGATATAACCAAACTAAGGCAACTTTATTCAGGAAAGTGTGATCTTTCTTTGGTGTATACGACCTTGAAAATCAACTAACATTGTAACTATATAATATAAGACATTCTTATAATATTCTGTGCAACCCTATAGGATAGTTTGAGACATGTTATCATTGATCTAAAAGAGACTACAACACCATTCACCATAAAAGATCATTGGAGTTTAGCCTTACAAAAGAAACTCAATGAAGATAGTTTATTTTAGAGCTGAGTACAAAATAGTTCAGGTAAAGGATTTGCTATTCTTTAGATTTAATCGACTGTAAAGGAATGGCATAGACTTACTACAATGATTGAGAAGGTGACTAAAAGGAAGCTCGTGCTCTCCTATAAAAGAATTCTATATGAAGATAACTATTGACTGGATAGGATACGACAACAAATAATGCGTTTAGAGCTATATAAAGAAGTAACAGGTAGAACCAACATGAAATCTTGCATTGAACTATAATGAAACTTAAACCCAAGCCAACGACTATATAAGCAATGATGATGAGATTTTATTTAAAACTATACACCGTACCATGTTCAAGTGCGCCACTTTATCAATGAAACCAGAGGGATTATTTAATTTACTCCAACTTTGCAAGTCTAAACGTTGCAGCTGAGATGGGTCACCAATGGTTTCTGGGAGACTATTTAATTATGTACAATGTCTCAACTCTAAAAGTCATAACAATGACAGGTTGCCAAGTATATTAGAAAGTGAATATTGGAATTTAGAAATATCGCCATCTACTTGCGTTATTATCATTATGCGATAGATTGACAGGAGAATCAAGCAGGTTATTTAAACCTTTAAACTTCCTTTTATATTCCAGTGCGCGGCTATGACAGTTCAACACAGAAATCATAGAGATTATTTAAACATTTAAACTTCCTATTATGTTGAGGGGTGATGGTAGAGACATGATATAAAGGAATCAGGGAGCTTATTTAAGCGTACGCACCCATCTATGTTCGAGTATTGCAGCAGGGACATCCATCGAATATATATCGTGTTGAAGAAACAGAGGGATAATGATTGGAGGTGAAACAGTTGATCATGCAACTTCCTTGTATGGAAAATACAGGAACTATACCAATCAAAAAGGCATTATTGATTGGAACTTCCACATTTGAAAATGTGATGATATGAGCAGATGATTGGCTTAAGCGATGCATATGAGAAAAATAGTAGGTTATTGAAATCTAAGGCATGGATCTTAAGATCCTAAATCCCACTAGGATACATCACAAAGAAGTGCAACTAAGACAAAACATAGAGTAATACCAGAGGAATCAAAATCATTAAACATAAGAAGTATCAACCAAATCACCAAACCGTGAAAAGCACTATTCAATAACCTTGCTTGTACAATAATCATAATATAGATCCTCTCTATTATCTAAGGAAAGAGCACACCAAGATGTTAAAAGGTATAGAAATTCACATATGAAAGGATTGTTACTATGATTGCTATTGAACAACATACCCTTGTAACTGGCGCAACATTTCTTTGCTACTTGCCTATACTCTTGTATTGAAAGGCTAATCTCAGAAGCTGATGTCAAAGTCTTTTTGTGCATTCCAGACCTTCTTCTTTTCCTTTCCTCTTTCCTGCAAAACTATGGAAAAAACACCCCAATCTCCTTTCTTTTCCACCCGTATTTTGTGATGCTCTTAATCATCTTATCTTAGATCTGTAGATTTTGCTTTTCTTTTATTCTCATGATCTCCTTTTTTTTTTTTTAGAGTTGTCTCTTGAATTCTAACTTATCAGTTTCCATAATTGAAATCTCTGCCTGGAAGGTGATGAGATTGAGGAAGATAAAGCGTATACCATTTTTATTTTTATTTTCCCACTTTTCTTGGCTTTTACTCTTCCCAAAATCTTATCACGATGCTTTATTATTATTTATTTATTTAGAAATAAACTATTCACTTTCCATTTTCCAATTGCTTTCCTTGATTTTATTTTCAGTTCAAAATCTTATCTTTCCATTTATTTAATTTTAAAAGAAAAACATATTACCTTCAATATTTTAATGAGTTAACTCTAGCACACTATTATTCATTTTTTTTCTATTTTTGATTAGAATCTAATTTATCTTTAGCTATCTACTTTCCATCCAATCAATTAAAATCTATTGGCAAAATATTTACCCTTCACGTCATTGGGATAATTATCTTTGAACAACTAATAATTTATTAATTATTATCGAATATCATTAAAATAATACTTTTTTATAAAACAATTAGTTTATTTATTTATTAATAACTCTTTACTTAATATTTTATAAAACTAATTTATTTAATTTTTATCTTAATTTCTAGTTTTATTTACTCAATGCTCTTTTAATTAATTGAGTACACAATTCCATCAAATATTATGTTAACTGCATATACTAATCACACACAAAATAAGAATAACGCAATTAAACACTTACACAAAATCTTGAAAGGTCACAACAGAGAGGCACTACATGACCAAGTTAAGATGGTCAGACATATGGGCTTTTTATATTTTTTAAAAGTTATAATAAAAAATTCATAATTAATTATTTACGTGGAAAAAAATTACAAAAAAAATGCATGACATCGGGACATGAGTCCTCTACTTATATCTAAAATATTATTAAAAAAATATTATCATTTTATTGTGGTTAGGCACCTAGTCAAACAACCGCCCACTTATTTCTTCACTAAAATTTAAGTACTACTGCATTAAAATTTCAAATTTTCACCAAATAGACATTTTTTTAAAATAAACCTAGTAGTTTAGAAACTACATTCAATTTTCTATAGATTCGATTCTTACATATTTTAGATATAATATAGATAACTTATTCAAATTTTTACATCATGTTGCCTAACTCTAATATTTTTGAATTTTATCACCAATTAATGGCTTGTTTTTTCCATGATGATCCTGCAGATACCCATAACACCAACTATCCATGAGGTTGGCTAGAGATAGACTTAATAGAAAAATGTAATCAATAGAATATTGTTGATACAACATACAAGCACCTATGCAAGAGAGATTTTGAACATATATGCTTCCAGTATCCATAAACCATTTCTCAAAACTACAAGTAACATCAATCAACCATAGAGGATTGCGGACCAAAATACTAGAGGATGTAAACTGCATACCAGTTTAGAATACCAGATCAAATAATGACTTAGTCTTGCAGTTGCAACTCATATAACATGGTGACATCAATGACAACACAAAAGTTCCATATTTAGATATTCTTCAAGTCACTCTTCCGACATAAATGGCAGGATGACATCCATGGAGTGAATCCATGTGTAGCCTAAAATTCACATGAAATTGGTTCAATGGAAAGTTGATGGAGAATGTGACACTTAATTGCTTTGATCCAAATTTTAAAGGAAGAGCGATGAAAACTATCATAGGGAAATAGAACCATTATGTTTTTTAATCCATTCTTTTGATTTCTCATAAGTATCTTGATAAGGTTCATGCACAAACAAGAATTTATTCAGTGATCATATTCTCTACATAGATGAGATCAATTAGTATCCCATTAGTAAGTTTTTCATTGATTATTTTGGAATGTAAAGAGGACCATCAGGTGCATGTTTAATTATGTCATTGTGTGAGAAAGCAATACCAAGGGGAATATTGGTTTGCCCTTGTGAGGTTGAACTTCAATGATTCCAATTATAGTATCCATAGGATTTTCCTTGTTATTATTCATGTTATCCTCATTCGTGTAAACATTCATCACATCATTCTTGGTTTCACTAGATTTGGAAAAGGAGATATTATCATTTTGCATAGGGTTGGTAAATATTTACAATTTTTTGTTGGGAGAGGAAAGAAACTTATTACCTTGATCATTGAAATCACTAATTTGGACATTCTTAGAATCAATAAGGTCTTGCATGACATGTGTAAGATGCTTACAATGTTTTGTATTATGTCCATTTTGATGGTGAAAATGATAAAAGGAATTTTAGTTATAGTTTGAAGGTAAAGTCTTAGTCAGATCAGGAGCTCAAACAGGAGGTAAGGAAATTAAGTTCTTGTTTTAGAGTCGTAACATGATGGAATGACATGTATTGGGTAATAGGGTAAAGTGTCTAATATTTTCCCTAAATTGATAGGGATTTTTCATCTTTATTGCAGCCACTTGGGAGTCAAAATGTTGATTTGGTTGAGGGGGATAGAATTGTATAAAACCTTTACTTGGTTTCTTGAATGATTGGAAGTTGGTTTGAGGCATGGATTTAGATTTTTTAGGATAGCTAGAGGAAGCTTTCACTTCACAACTACTAACCAAATTTTTGTAATCACAAAGGGTTGTACACAAGTGAGTGAAGTAGGGAAATTTTAACATCTCAAGTTTAGCTTGAATTTTAGTAGAAAATTGGTAATGAACATTCTTTTAAGGTCATAATCAATTATCTTAATATCTATTTGTGAGAATAAATTTGTATCATGCTATGAAGTTAGTGACCTTTTCATTGCCCTTTAGTTTGAATGTCATTAAATCAACTAAGGTAATTTTGGGACCCATGTGCACTTGGAAATGGTTGAGAAAGGAATCAAAAAATTCATTGAATGAACATATTGAGTTATTTAGTAAAGAGGAAAAACACTCCAAGGAAGTATCTTACATGGATCTAGGGAATATTTTATCCAAGATTTTATCTTCAAAAATAAAGTCACTAAATAGGTATGTATGCATCAACATGGTTACTAAGGTTTCCTTTCCAACCATATTTATCAAATTAAGGAATCTCTATACCTTGTGGTAGTTTTTTTCTCAATATCTCCAAGTATAATGGGTTTCTTTTAACATATCGTGAAGGTAAGCCATTTTGGTTTTGGTGCAAGACATAAATTTGTTGTTGGAGAGATGAATTGTTTTGCAATAATTGGTTAAGGATGGAATCATTGGTTGTGTTGTGAGGTAGAGGTGTATATATGTTTAGAGGGAAAGTCAATTGAAAGTTTGTAAGGGAAAATGAATTAAGAGATATTAGATTTAAATTCACAAATCAAAAGGGATTCCTAGTATAAATACATAAGGTAGCATTGACATTACTAGTGGGTTGTATGGTTGTAGTAACATGTAGGTTGCTAAATGTACGAATAGAGGTCATAGTTATAGGAGGAGGAATTTGAATTCCACCTTGAATTTGAGTATAACCAAAAGCTTGATCACAACTAGTTATTGTAGGAACGTGTTTATCAATAATATTATCTAAGCTACGATCTCTATTGTTTGTTCATTATCAAGCATCTTTATCATATTATCTATAACAATAATTGTAATACCAATAATGCATTTCAAACTCACAAATTTTTGCAAATTTTCTAAATCTTCATCCATTTTCTTAGGTCTTCCTAAGGGACATTAGCAACCATTATTTCAAAATTAGTAACTATGGTTATTGGTAAAGAGGTCATAGGAAATGAGGTGTCAAGGGTATAGTCCATGATGGGTTGACAAATGTCAACATTATGAGTGAAAGAGCTAGAGAACCCAAGAGCCATGGTGGATGTTGAATTGTAAGATGGCATGAGTCTAGAGTAATGGATCACTAGATTATTGGAAATAGAACACCACACATGGTGAATCGCATAAAAGTTTAAATAAACCAAAGGCACACCCAAAATGGAAAATAAGGACTAGACAAAATGCAACAAACACAAAAAATAGGAAGTACAATGTAATATGTAAAAAGAGAGAAATTTATAGATTTTAAACAAGATAATTTTTTTATTATACTATGAAATTTTTTTGAAAATGATGTCTTTTTCAAATGAAATTTTGAATTCAAACAATGCACTCAATTTGATGAATTATTTTAATGTAAATGATTTTATAAAAAAAAAATTGGAAACTTAAAGAAAAACCTAAATGTAGAAACACATAATGTAGAAAGAGAGTTTTTACTGCCCAAAAATGCAAAAACAAACCTAATTAAGAATTCATTCACCCATGGGAAAATTGGTCCTCTATTAGGGTTTTTGAAAAATAAATTATGAATTTATAAGCTAATGTTTGTGTTTCAAGATTCTTATTGCAAACAAGTGATCTCTATTTCAAATTTCTGGAAAACTAGATCTATGCAAAATGAGTCTAGCACTATGCCAATTTTTATGAATTTTAAGATTTTTAACAATGCCAAAATACACTTTAACAACTTGAAATGAAAATAAAACTAATGCAAATTTGAGAGATCTAAA
The DNA here is from genome assembly GCA_007258455.2 of Sequoia sempervirens. Taxonomy (NCBI): domain Eukaryota; kingdom Viridiplantae; phylum Streptophyta; class Pinopsida; order Cupressales; family Cupressaceae; genus Sequoia; species Sequoia sempervirens. The sequence goes on along the minus strand of VDFB02049217.1, from coordinate 36,822,447 downwards.
ATAAATGCAAACTAATGTAAAAAAAATCCAAATCTAGATATAGGACTCTAAATAAAAATTATGATGTTCAAAACTCAGGTTCACCAAAATGAAAAGGAGAAAATTAGGGTGTGAGTTTCAAATATGGGATGATAGGAAAAAGGGTAAAATGGACCTATTTTCCTCTAACTCATTAGGAAATGAGATATCCACAAAGAATTGACTTACAACCCTTAAGTGAGTCAACTCAATGAGGGAATATGTTGATTTTCTTATGCTGGAGGATGAAGGTATCAGTCTGATCAACACTTTTGGGAGAAAAAATAAAAAATAGTAAATCAAATTAATTTTGCATACTCAAACTTGAATCATCAATTTAAAGGTCAATGCAAAGAAAGAAAACAAACATTCTGTAGATCCAGAAAGGGTAGAATGATGTGTACCTATTGTATACACCTAAAAATGGTCTAGTTAAATATGATTAATTAACCTTTAAATTTCATCTACTATTAAATAAATAGAAATATTTAATTATATAGTTGATTATTCTAATTCTTCTTTTTTCATCACATTCTTCTAATTATTTCATTTTAATTAAATAATCAATTCCAATAATTTGTATTATTTAATTATTTATCACCTTTCTCTTAATTAAATAAATCACAAAGTTTATTTAATTATCACTTTCTTCTTTTATTAAATAAACAAGTTTCAAATATTTGTTTTATTTAATAATCTAATTTCCTCCAATTCAAAATTGAAATATTCTAATTGAATAAATCAATTAAGCACATGTCTAGAATTATTTCTCAACCAAAATTGAAACATTCATTTTTTTTTTAATTGTGCTTTATCCTTTCAACAAATTTGGTAGTTTCTTCCTCCTTTTCTTCCTAGTCTCTTGGAAGAATTTTTTATCCTTTCTCCATCTTATTCTCCAACAAATTCATCTCTCACCATTGATTTATCTAACTTAATCTCAACCATTGATCTTTTACAACTAAGCTTTTTCCTCCAAAAAACTATAAATATGACCTCTTTTCTCTTTGGAAGGAGGAGAACTATTTTGCATAAACATGGGAATTATAGTCAAATACTCCAAAAATCAATCGTAGCACAACATTCTAGTTTCATTATCTTAGCATTATCAATGTTGGAAAAACAAGGATAAACAATTTAGAGGGGGTTAAATCAGTTTTATTAGAATAATAAACTTTTCAAACTTAACTTAAACGTAATATCTGATTTGATGAATAAGCAATGGAACACAAATAATTAGAACACCAATATTTTTTTCATGGAAAACCTATTAGGGGAAAAACAATGGTGGATGTTAGTCCACAATTATACCCTATTAAAAGTATAATGAGAAATAAAAAGGGGAATGCACATGCATTTAGGCTTACCACCTAGAGTTCACTGCTCAATTACAAAATGGGCTCATTGCCCAACCAATATTGGATTAGATCCATATATATTTGAATTGATAGAATAGCTTCTGCAAAAGCTAGAGTATAGTTCCAATTAAGTACATAAAAACTCTCTTCACACTTCACTCTTACTCTTCACTCTTTTCTCTACCTTCAAATGATTTGAACAATATTTTCACACACATTGATAGACACCTTTCTTCACTCACACAACCTTTCTTATATATCCACTACATATATTTACATGAACAACTCTATCAGCCAAAAGAAATATGAAAATATAAAACATATACAATGCATCAGTCCAAATTTACAAATGAATTTTTGGTGTGGATCAAAAAATATCAGCCAAAATTAGGATAATACCTAAAACAATATTCTCGAGTGCACCAAAAATTCAAAATTTAAACTTGAATGATCCACAACATGCTACCACCATCATGTCAGCCATGAAAAAGAAAAATTGAATAGACACAAGAAAATATTTGACTACGAGCACACAGATCAACATAGACATGCAACAATAATAGAGAATATTCTAAAAGCATCCATTAGCACTAATAAATAATAGAGAGACATTCACAGTAGGTTTAATTACTAGAATCACGTAGACTTTAATCAAGAATACTAACAAAGACTACAAAAACATTGTCAAACCACAGATCTCCATAATATAGACAAATAATCATGTGAACCTCTGAAACTTCCAATGGATGAACTAAACTCTCTCAACAATAAGCCCTTTATTCCTTAGTAGTTGATATTCTATGTATAGAACAAAAAATCTTCATGACCTTGACTGATCCACAAATTTTCTATAACTATTTCTTTTACAATTTTCTCAATATCCTCCAAATATACAACTTCTAAAAACCTAGTGCTAATAGTGTTGACATCAATGACAACCACATATCAGCAACACAACAAAAATTACCAACAATCTCCCCCTTTGGAATTGATGGCAACACATGATGTGAAAAATACTATCAACCCAAATCTTCATTCCACAAATCTTCTTCTCATGTATAAGACTCTTCTCCCCCTTAGACCACAAGCATTTTTCACATTACTCTTCTCCCCCTTTGACATCAATGGAAATGGTAAGCAATACCTTTCCACATACATCCTCTAAAACACATATTCACAAATCTAACTATTCCCCCTAAGTAGCAGCCATGGAAACATCAATCTGGATCAAGATATAGCAATGATACACATGGATTGATGCATATAAATGCATCTTTTATTTTTTATCAGGAGGGGTAATTACCCCTAGTAACCCTTTGAGATACTCAAAATTATCCTTCGGTAATGTTTTAGTGAAAATATCTACAATGTATTCTTTTGTGGGTACATACCCCTATCTGACTTCTTTCTCATTTGCTTTCTTCCTCAAGAAATGGAGCTTACTTGATATGTGCTTAGTCTTCGAATGTAGTACTGGATTCTTTGATATGTTTATTACACTTGAATTATCACAATATATGGAAATTGGTTCATCATATTCTACCTTGATATGTCTTAGAATCTATTTCATCCACATCACCTATGTTTAATTGTTAGTAGCAACAATATACTCTGCTTCAGCAATAGAAAAAATTCTACTTTTTTCTCAACCAAGACACCAACTTCTTCCCTAGAAAGAAGGCACCACCACTAGTACTCTTTTTGTCATCTAAATTTCCTGCCCAATCAACATCACTATATGCATTCAAGATAATATCATCATCCTTTGGATACCAAAGCCAAAAATTAGTTGTTCCTTTTATATATCTGAAGATTCTCTTAACAACAGTCACATGAGACTCTTTTGGATCAAAATGAAATCTAGCAACCATAAATACAAATTTCATAATGTCTAGTCTAGTCTAAGTTAGATACAACAATCCTCCAATCATTGACCTGTATCTTATTTGATTAGCTTTGGGAGAATCATCATTCTATGTCAACTTACATCTAGTTACCATGGGAGTACCAACAAGTTTTGAATCCTCCATACCAAATTTCTTTAATAGTTCTTTCACATATTTAGACTATGATATGAAGAACCCATTATCTAGCTAATAAACTTGTAATCCCAAGAAGAATTTCATTTCTCAAATCATACTCATCTCAAATTCACTCTTCATTTGGTCAAAAAAATTCACACATAGATTATCATCTCCTCCAAAAATAATATCAACAAAAAAAAAATCAATAATCAATTCTTTGCCATGATCTAACTTAAACTACAAGTTGTTGTCAGTGGTACATTTGTTGAATTCAAGCTTCAGTAAATATTTTTCCAACCTAGCATACCAGGATTTGGGGGCTTGCTTTAGTCCATATAAAGCTTTCTTCAACTAGAAAACCATATCTTCCTTGTCAGTTAGTTGGAATCCATCAGGTTGCTCAATGTAGACTTCTTCTAATTCACCATTTAGAAAGGATAACTTTACATCCATCTGATATACCTTATAGTTCTTGTATGTAGCATAAGCAAGAAACAATCTTACGACCTCTATTCTAGCAATAGGGGAAAAAGTTTCTTCAAAATCAATTCCTTCCATTTGTGAGTACCCTTTGCAGACTAGTCTTGCTTTGTTTCTAACTACTTCATGTTGTTCATTTAGCTTATTCATAAAGACCCACTTAGTACCAATCACATTCTTATCTTTAGGTCTAGGAACAAGTATCCATGTACTGTTCTTTTCAATCTTCTTCTTGGACATTTTTAGTTCAATCTTAGAGATCAGACAATATTCTTCTACAATCATTCTTCTACTTTACACACCCTTATTCTTATCTCCTATGATTTGATCTTCAAAATGATTCAATCTTACACACCTTGGAGCATTTTAATTTTTTCACACTTCTAATTCTTCTACTCTTTCTTCTACACTCGTACTTGTCTCAGCTTCCTAACTATCATGATTTACTAGAATAGTTTAAGGTTGTCTTATCGAAACATATGGCACAATCTAAAGTTTATTTTGTGTCTAAACATTCTTCCCTTTATTAGAATTGTCTTTGTCTAAATCATAGCCATTGCATCTAGATAATTTACCAAAGTCCTCATCAACTCTAACATTTGTACTCTCCACCATTTTCCTTAGTCTTCTGTTGAAACACCTGTAGGATTTAATCTTGGTATAGTAACCTAGAAATATTCCTTCATCACTTCTTTCTTCAAATTTTCCTATATCATCATCTCTCCTGTTGTAGCACTTGCTTCCAAAAACCTTAAATTACTTGACAATAGGCTTATGACCAAACCATAGTTCATAAGGAGTCTCACTAGAGTTACCATTTACATTTACCTAGTTCAAAGTGTATACAATAGTGCTTACAACTTCACTCTAGTAGGCATTAGGCACATGTCCTTCTAACATCATTGTTCTGGTAGCATATAGAATAGTTATATTCTTTCTCTCTATAATACCATTTTGTTGAGGGGTTCAGGGAGAAAATAGTTGTCATCTAATTCCATTCTCTTCACAAAAATAATTGAATTCCCTGGAGGTGAACTCAACACCTATGTTTGATCTTGAGCACTTTATTCTTAGACCTTTCTCATTTTCTACAAAAGCTTTGAAACTTTTGAACTTTTATAATGATTCACATTTTTCTCTTAGAAAAGTAACCCATATCATTCTAGAATAATCATCAATGATTATCATAAAGTACCTTTCACCATGAATACTTCTCACTCTGGAGGGACCACATAGATCTATGTGCACCAACAACAACAATTCATTTGTATGATACTATTTGCTTCAAAAGGATGTTCTTGTCTACTTACCCATCTAGCACTCCTTGCATATTATGTTAGTAGGCTTCACTATCTTAGGCAAATATCTAAATTCTTGAGAACTTATCTTTACAATGTTATCAAAATTCACATGACACACCCTACTATGCCACAACCAGCTTTCATCTACTTGTGCAATCAAACAACTTTCACTAACAACAATATGATGGAAAATATTACCTTTTGTTTGTTTACCTGAAGCAATTAAGTTCCCATAATTTCCATATATCTTGCATCTTCTATCTCTAAATTGAATATCATAACCCTTATCCACCATCTTTCCAACAATCAATAGATTGTGCTTCAAGCCTTTAGCATAGAGAACATCATCAGTGTTGTGCTTACCACCAAGAGAAATAGACCCTCTACCATGAATCTCACAGGAATTGTTGTCACCAAATCTTACAATCCCACCATCATAATTTTCTAGACTTACAAACTTGCTCTTATCACCGATCATATGATGTGAGCATCCACTATCAATGACCCACTCATCCTTCTCTTCTATATGGGCTACAAGAGATTTTTCAATTGTGGTAGAATTAGTGGCTTCCAAACCATTCTCCTTATTGGAAATGAACACCTGACCATCTCCATTTCCTTCATAATCATCTTTTATATCATCTTCTTTAGCAAAATAACACTTCTTTTGAAATTTTTGTTTGTTAGGCTTAGGTCTAGCCACTCTATTAAGATACCTTGAAGCAAAATGACCTATTTTATTGCTTGAAAAAGATATAACGGGAAAATTTCCTTTGTGCTTACCTTTTCCTCTACCTTCTCTCCTTGCAATCATTGCTTCAAGTTCTTCTACTTCTCTTTCTTGATCTTCAAGTTGTTTCATTTCAACTTCATATTTGAATATCTTTCTAGAACTTTCACCTAGTTCATATCTTGACATGCTTCTCCTGAATACAATAGCTTTGAATGTAGTCTTGGTCTTAGGAGAAGATTCACCAAATTCAATCAACTCGAAAGCATCTAACTTACCAACCAATGTACCTCTTGTAAAATTTTCTACTGATCTAGTTTCTTCAATAGCATGAGCCTTTGATTTGTAGGAAGGAGGTAATGATCTAAGTACCTTAGCCACAATTTCATCTTCATCAAGGACACCATTGGGACATCTGATACCCATCACTAGATCATTCACTTTTTGGATAAAATAAGAGATATTCTCATCTTCACCCATCTTTAGATCCTCATACTTTCCCTTTAAACTTTGTAGCTTAGCCATCTTCACATGTACATCTCCTTCATACAAAGTATCTATCTTTTTCCACATCTCATGAGCTATCTTCAAACCTAGCATATTTTTCATCTCTAAATCTATTAGAGCACTCAGTATAACTTCCATAGCTTGGACATTATTCTCAACATCTTTCTTCTCATTAGTAGTGGAAAGACCATTCACATGGATAACATACTGATTCTTTGTGATCAACTAGTAAAGTTCACCAATTCACTTTAAATGATATTCCATTCTTATCTTCCACAATGAATAATTGTTTCCATTGAATCTAGGGCTATCCTTGTATGATGCCATTTTGGATCACCTCAACCTTTTAAACTTCTTTTAGAGGAACCTATTTTGATACCAATTGCTAGAAAAACAAGGACAAACAACTGAGAGGGGGGTGAATTAGTTGTCTCAAAATATTAAACTTTTCACACTTCACATAAACTTAATTTCTAATCTAATGAATAATAAATTGAACATAAACAATTAGAACACCAAAAACACAAAGAACACCAAGATTTTTTTTGCGGAAACCCTAATAGGGGAAAAACCACTGTGGATGTTAGTCCAAAATTATACCTTGTTAAAAGTATAATGAGAAATAAAAAGGGTAATGCACATGCATTCAAGATCACTACCTAGAGCTCACTGCTCAATTACAAAAGGGGATCACTACCCAAAAAATAATGGATTAGATCCACATAGATTTGAACAGATAGAATAGCTTCTACAAAAGCTAAAGTACAACTCTAATTAATCACATAAAACCTCTCCTCACACATCACTCTTACTCTTCACTCTCTACTCTACCTTCAAATGATTTGAACAATATTCACACACACATATTGATAAACACCCTTCTTCACTCACACAACCCTTTTTATATATCCACTATGTAGATTTACATGAACAAATCTATCGACCAAAAGAAATATGAAAATATAAAACATATACATGATGTCGACTCAAATTTAGAAATGAATTTTTGGTGTGGATCAAACACCATCAATCAAGATTAGGATAAGACATAAAGAAATATTCTTGAGCATGTTAAACATTCAAAATTTAAACTTCAATGATCCACAACACATTACGACCATCATGTTGGCCAAGAACAAGAAAAATCAAATAGGCACAAGAAAATATTTGACTATGAGCACATCGATCAATGCAAGTATGCAAAAATGATAGAGAATATTCTAAAAGAATCCATGAGCACCAAGAAATAATAGAGAGACATCTATAGCAAGTTTAATTACTAGAATCACATTGACTTTAATTAGGAATACTGATAGAGACCAGAGAAACATTGTCAGACCATAGATTTCCATAACATTAACAAATAATCATGCAAACCTCTAAAACTTCCAGTGGATGAACTAGACTCTCTCAACAGTAAACCCTTTAGTCCATAGTAGCTAATCTTGTACATAAAGAACAAAACATCTTCATGACCTTGAATGATCCACAAACTATCTGTAACTATTTCTTTTACAATTTTCTCAATATCCTCCACATATACAACTTCTAACAACTCAGTGCTAACAATGTTGACATCAATGATAACCACATATTAGCAATAAAAATACAATTCCCAATAATCATATCCATTAGTTGCATATATACTATTTCATTCCATAATAATTTAGCATAGGAACTTAGTTTCTTACACTTTTTTCATATTTATTCATTCTCTAGGTTGTCATTCTATTGGGCTTTTGTTTTCACAATCTGAGTCCAAGTAGCTTTAAACAAATCCTTGGAGATAGAGGACAATGAGATGTTTTTGAAGAATCTATTTGATTTGAAGTGTTTTAATCTTTTATATTCTTTGATATAATGTTTCATTAAGGTGTTATTGAGTTTAATAGTTGACATTATTTCACACACACATTTTTGGTACCCACCCTGGGGCTCTTACCCTATTTTTTATTTTCTTGTAGGTTTTCTAGTAGGTCATGACTGGAGACATTCATTAGAAAATATAACACTTTTTACAATGCACTTGACTATTCTATTATCACATTTGAATTCTTTTTTATTGCATATGATCAAAACTCTAGAGCATATGATCAATTTTGTAGTGCATATGATGACTTTTCTAGCACATATGACAAAACTGTGAAAATTGGTTCTAGATTTGATGCGACTACGACCAGTGATAGTATTTTCTACAATAATGTAAAATGAACCAATGCTAGGGTATCCATTTGAATTAAAATTAAACAATCCTAGGGCAATCATCATACGTTGCAATCTTGGTTAAAATAAACATTGTGTCTTTTATGAAGCAATATCTTCACCTAGAATAGATAATCATCATTTGGGATTTAAAACTGAATATTGTTTGTTGTGATTGTATTGTGATAGGCCTATGCTCTCCCCTTTACTGGGTGATTAGAATTCCATACTCATCTTTTCATTTCATGCAATTTCTTGCTTTATTAAATCATTTTTAGAAGGCTTGTCATAGTGGGAAAAAGTACTCACCCTACAGGAATTACCTAAGTGGGAACAACCAAAGCTAGGTTTTCCAACCCATAAGTGAATTCAATTAAAGTTTGAATTTGATATAAATGTGCAAGATAACTATCCCCAAAATCTTTGTTCTAAAGATTGGGAGGTTTCTTGAGGGATTTTATCTATTTCCACTCTGAACAGAAACCCTTATTAAACACCTTAAGCATAGTGACCAAGCTTGTTAGTTTCCAAACATCCTAACATTTACAATGCAAGGGGAGGGATGAATCTTCCCCCAAGATACTCAACATATAGCTACCAAGGATCCTTTGCCATTTCATTCCACTTTGGTTAAGACCTGGGAAAGACAAAAAAAGGGAACCCTCTAGAGGGTGACAAGTTTGTGTGAGTGAACATAGTTCTAAGATGTGGGTTGTGGTGTTAATGATGACCTTTTGAACTTAAGAGTGATTCTACTTGAAGTGTCTTCTTGTCAAATACTAGTGGAAATAAAAAGGATCATGTTTGATTCTAGGACTTAAAAAAATTGTTTTACAATTGCTTGTTGTGTTTTCAAAACATTAATTCAAATAAGATCATCAAGAAAACACAAGGATTTGAAAAATAAAACTGTGATACTTTATGTTAAGGGTTTGGAAATCAACAATGTTTGTTAGGAAATCCCTTGCTAAAAGAATAAGAAAATCAAATAAAAAACTTAGCTAAAAGACACTTTTGAAAAGGATACTCTTTTTGTACCAGAGTAGGAAGTTCTTGCTTTACTGTCAAAATTTCACTCATAGGCATCATGACTTTGATAGAGGATATACCAATGATTTTTCTCTAGATCCTTTATATTCACAAGCTTATTATCAATGAAGAGATCTTTCACAAATTCATAATAATAGTCAACTTATTCATCATTCTTACAATCCTAAACCAAAAATACAATAATCCAAACATCCAAATTAGTTGATACAATAGAGAAAAACTCAAAAACATTAGGCTTTTTGAAAAACTATCATTTTTCAAACTAAGATCAAAAACATCTTAAAGTGCATCAATTTCAAATCAATTTCTAATTTTTTAGTTTAACTTCCATAATAGGATCTATCATCCTTTATCCTAGGAAACAAACTTGAAAATTATAAATTCCTTAGTCATATCAATAGGTTTCATCATCCTGTCTAGCTACAGTATCATTTATCCAACAAATTGCACTCCCATTTGTGATCTAAGTAAAATTTGATACAAGCATATGCATGTTTTCACAAGATCCCAAAAATAAAGAGAAGAAGATGAAAGAGAGAACCCACTTTGCAACATGGGTGATAGGGAAGAAAATCCTTTTCATAGGACTCATTCACATGGAAATAGTTCAAATAATGAAATAATTTATTAAATTCTTAAAGAATTTGAACAAGATCCATTTATTAACATAGCTATGGACAAGATATTAGAGTGAAATAAAGAAAGATACTTTGTTTTACTGGAAAACTGAGGTGCCAAATTTCCCTCTATTTATGACACAAAGAACATTAAAGAAAATCCTGAAAAGACTGAAATTCCCTTAAATTATCTTAGTGCACTTACCCAACAAATAAGAGCACTACAAGAGAAAATCAAGGAAATACAAGGGGGCATAACTAAGAAGTATGTTTTGGAGGATATTTTCCCATATTATTTTGATAGACATCTCAACATGATTCCATTTCCAAAACATTGTGAAATTCCAAAGTTTGATAGATAGAATGGGAAAATGAATCCTATTGACCACATGAGGGAATTTAGAAACATGAGCCTTGAATTTTCACATGAGGAAACATACTTGTTGAGATTATTCCCATGATGATTGGGTGGGAAATCTATGGAATGGCTTTCTAAAATCACTCCACCTCTCAAGACATTTGAGGAGTTGATCAACAAATTTATATCCCAATACTCCTACAACATTCAACATCAAATAATTATGCTTGATCTATGTAAAGAAAAGAAAAATACTGGATAACCCTTCATCACATTCCTACAAAGATGTAGAAGATTATTTTCACAATATTCCTATCCAATTCCTAAAAGAGGAAAAGAAGGATATCTTTATTAACAATCTTGATCTAGAAATGAGTTATAGGTTCAATCTTCATTGTCCTCCACCTTTTGAGAAATTGATTGAGAATGCAATCAATATTTAAGGAGATTTAGTCAAGAGAGGAGTGATAAAACTTGAGAAGATATTCCAAACTCATCCAATCATAACAAAAATAATGAAAAATCAAAATTTTAGACTAAAAATAGAAATATTGTTAATGATGGTGTGGTAGATGCAAACAATGTGAAAAAGAAACAATCCATCTTCAATCTATTAGGTACCTCACACAATGACACCAATCAAGGAAATTCAACCAATCAAGGCAATAGTAACACCAATCAAATAAATTTGACCACTTAGGACAATAGCAATAATCATGGTAACTTCAACAATAATCTTGGCAACACTCAAAATACAAATCTACCCAAGTCAAGTTTTTCAAATGAATGGAGTTTCACTCCTTTGGGCCTATATCTTGAGTTAGCTTTCAAAGAGCTTATGGATAAAAATGCTATCACTTTACCACCTCAAAGAGATTATGAACCATGAGTCAAACCACCATCGTGGAATGATCTATATTACTATGACTACCATAGATGCAAGGGATATAGAACAAATAATTGTCAAGGATTGAACAATTTAGTCCAAGATTTGATAGAAAATGGTACAATAATGATTGAGGGACATCATGCCCATAAAGATCATCAACCATTTAAGGACCCTCTTCCAAACTATTAGAAAGGAAAATATTCAAATGATAAGGGAAAAAGTGTAAATCAAATCTCTCTTATAATGTAATCAACCACATTTATATGGATGATCATTAGGTAAATGTAATCAAATTCAAGGAGAAGTAAGAATATCAACAAGTGAATGTGACAATGAGGGGACAAGCTAAAGTGATCTTAAAAAGGAGCTCATCCAAAACAAGCATCCCTCCTCAAAGTCACTATAATTTAGTCAATGAATTGTAGAAAACATTGGCCCAAATCTCTATCTTAGAGCTTCTTAAGATATCCCCAACACATAAAGACATTTTAAAGAAGGCTCTCGTCCAACACAATTGTATCCACTGATTTGGATATTAACAAGTTTCAAGCCATGGTGGGACAATTGTCCTCACCCACTTTCCTATCATTTTCTAAAAAGGATGATGGCTTCATGTCTCATCCACACAAATCCTTGCTTTATCTAGAAGTTATGGTCCATAAAACTCAAATTAGGCATGTCTTAATAGACGGAGGAGACATCTTGAATATTTTTTACTTTAAAGCTAGTTTGTGCCTTAGGATTTTCTAAAGATTCTATTGATCCAAGAAGGAGGATAATAATTAAAGCATATGATGATGAAGAGATATTTTCCAAGGGTTTTATCATGTTACCTATCAGAGTAGGACCTGTTCTAAAAAATAATTTCTACCAAGTTTTGGATTGAGACCTTTATTACAACATACTTTTGGGATGTCTTTGGATTCATGAGATGTAGGTAGTACCATCAATGTACCATAAATGTCTCAAATTTCCCTATGATGGACAAGAGATAACTATATCAATAGATTACAATAGTAGTAAAATTTGTCCTAATCTTAGAGCAACCTAGGACACTTTTGTACCACATAATAGAGAGTCTCTTTTTAGGTCCCCTTCAAATCATAATGACCAATCAAAAGAGTAGATAAAGAAATTTGGAACAAAATTGCAATTGAAGGATAAAGGGGTGGGAGAATATTCATCATGTCTCTCTAACTTACCTATCTCTCCAAGATCATATGGCTAGCCCACAATATCCAAAAAACAAATTGTTGTGGCCTCTACAATAAGAGCACAATCTTCAGTACCCATTACAAAGTTTAACAGAACATTTATCAAATTTGATACTCAAGAAGATGGAGCTGAAGATGGAGACATTCTCAAATGTCTATATAAGGATGAAAATGAATTTGTTCTACATATCAAATTACCTATAGAACAATATGGTAAAGGTTATAAAATAATGCAAATGATGGGTTATGAAGGAATTGGTCCCATAGGTAAAAGAAAGGAAGGAATTTTTTGGCCCATTCATCCTATAGTAACACATCCAAATGAAAAAATAGGACTTGGGTATAGTGAGGATACAAAAGAAGCAACTTTAAAGAAATCCCATGAAGAAATGGCTTTAGCAATTCTTAGCTTACAAGATAATTCTAAGACTAATTCAAATGAAAATGAATGGGATACAATTTATGACAATCGATGTTGGAGAGATAAAAGAGTTGATGTTATACAAAAATACACATCCATAATTACAAAAGGAGAAGTTCAAGGACTCAACCACTTGAATTTGAACCTCAATATGACTATGAATCGAGTTAGGATGATTTGGTTCAAAATGAGATTGATAATGTATAGGAGGATACCATCATAGACCTTCCCTATAGTGAGAATGTTAACCATTTCATGACCTTAACAACCCTTTATCTCACTCAACCAAATGATCCTTTTCCTTTAATCCATCCTGAGATTATAGATTGGGATCAAACTAAACATATTGCTAATGCTATATTCCAAGATGATGAGGCCATTTTAGATTTCCTCAGCTCTTCCAAACCCAAAATAGGTACTACCAACAAGTCTCATCATCAAGTTTTTAATCGAGAGAGTGACAAGTTTCTTAGCTACAAAATCAATAATATAAAAGATCAATCTAATGGAAAAAACTGAAAAATGACAGTGTTAGATCATGAAAAAGGAAAAAGAAAGAGTGTATCTAATGGTGAAAACCTTTCAAAGGATCTAAAGGATGAGAAGCTTGACACACTCCCAACACACTACCAAGAGAGATCTTCTATTTTGATCGATCCAATGAAAGCAATCAACATAGCAAATATAGAACAACCAGAGATCCTACAACTAGTTACCTCATTAACAAAGGAAGAGATACCAATTTTCATAGAAATTTTGAAGACCAATCAAATCAACTTTGATTGGTCATATGCAAATATTCCTAGACTGGATCCTAATCTCATCATGCATCATTTGTCAATAATTCCAAGGGAAAAAACAATAAAGAAGAAACTTAAAAAAATGCATTATTGGTTAGAGAAGAATAAAATAAGCTATTGGATGTACGCTTCATTCATTCCATTTACTATGCACAATGGATCTCTAACATTGTTCCAGTATCGAAACCAGATGGATGTATCATAATTTGTACATATTTTTGGGATCTAAATAAAGCACATGTTTGAAAGATGATTCTCCTCTAACTATCATTGACACAATTGTGGACTTGAGAGTTGAAAATGTCATGTATTCATGTATGGATGGATTCTTTGGATATAATAAGATCAATATTACGCTTGAGGATCAAGTCAAGAGTACTTTCACATGTCCCTGGGGTACCTATTGTTGGAATGTGATTGCACTCACAAATGCAGGTGCAACCTATCAATGAGCTATGATTACTATTTTTTATAAAATGATGCACACTTTCATGGAAGATTATGTGGATAATCTATTAGAAAAATCTTACACAAGAGAGGGACATCTAGAAATCTTATCTAAGATCTTTGTCAGAATGGAGAAATTCAAGGTTAGACTCAACCCAAAGAAGCGTGTCTTTGGGGTCAAATCTGGAAATGTTTTATGATACATTGTTTTAGAAAAGGGAATAGAGGTAGATCCAGCAATGGTCCAAGCAATCATGGAGATGCCACTACAATGAAATTGAACCATCAATTTTCAGACCCAATGGGCTCTCTAGCTCTTATAAGGTTTTTCACATAAAGGAGAGAGATTAGATCAAAAAATGCTAATAGGTTCATTCAAATTAAGGATAGGAGGGATCTGTATGATGGAATTAGAGCTAAATGGAATGAAATACATGCAACTAAGCTAAAAAATTGAATGATTAAACATGCAAGACTAATGAAATCTGTTTTCTTTGAAAACACATAATGATATGCAAACATAAACTAAAAGAATGAAATCTACAGAATAGGAAGGAAAGGATAGAAATTAAAGTGGACCTAGTCAAGCTGTGATGAATCTAGAATGTTGGAAATGTTGAATGATGATGTCACAAAACCTAGGGAGGACTCATTCACCACCTGTGGTGAATTAGTCCTAGTATTGATGAATTTTCTTGAGAACTAGTTTTTGAGCACAAAGAGCTAGATTCTGACAAAATCATGTTTCAAGCTTCTAGATGGGACTCATTCACAAAGCATGGTGAATCAATCCACCTTCAGGGATCTAAAAAATCAAGGATGGAATCTATAGCTACAAGTTTGCAAAGCTTCCTTCTATAGGTGTCCACTTCATGAAATGTCAGGAATGGGTCTAAAAGTGACCTTTTGTTGATGATTTGACTTGAATGGAGAGGAGAAGACTTAAAAAACTTATAAATTTAATCTTCAGTTATTCCCAAGCTCCAAATTACCCTAAATATGCAAAAAACCAACACAAGAAGACAAAATTTTTATTGTTAAGGTATGGGGGTTTTCCTTGGTCAAACCCCTTTATAGGTAATTAAACCAAATTGATGAAATAAATGAATAAAGCATGCAAAAATGGAGTAATTTACCTTAAAATGCTGATTGATCTTGTTGGTAAGCATCAAATCATGTAGAATCAACCTTTGAATTCCTTAGAATGCTAGCATGAATATTTATAGTGAAGAAACCCTAAGTTGCTTAAGAAAATAGATGATGAATGGATGTAGAAATGAGATAGGATATTAAAGATTCATTGGATATTGTTAAAATGAGGGTAAAAATGATTATTTATACAAATATTGTTTCTTAGTAACCTTTAATACATCATCACAGGCTGACATCAAGCATAATTTTGAATAAATCCTAAAAGAAATTTGAAATAATTTTGAATTTTGAACCAAGGTGGACTCATTCGCCACCCATGGTGAATGGGTCCCACTTGGTACATAAGCTCAGGTTTCAAGAATTAAATGTCATTTAATGTTATGTGTCAGGGTATTATTCAAAAATATACTTAAATAAATCATATGAGCATATAAGGAGGTCCAATAAGACATTAGAGAGGTGTAAATAAGGAAAAATTCCTAGAAAAGTGTGAATCTTGATTACAAGACTTAACAACACTTCAAAATAGGACTTGTTGATGTGTCAAATGATGTGTTTTAGGTGAATTGTAATTAATAGAGTATAGGAGAATGTGGAAATGTCTTACATCACTTCATAACACATTCATAAGACTTCAATATTTATATTTTATTTAATTTATAAAGGTCTAAAACTTAGTGTGGATGCATGAAATGCTTCACAACACCTAAATTAATGCCTTATCAAGTCAATTTATCATGAATTATCTCAAATCAAGCAAAGGGTACTTTTTTCTATGGTACATTAAGCCCCCACTTTAGTGAGAGGATGAATCTACTTCAAGCTCACACTAAAGTAGAAATTCAAGAGAGATCCACATGTATGCCAATCCCCCAAGATACAATATCCTACAAAGGCAAGGCAGAAAGAGAGATAAAATGAAAAATATGTAGTCACTCTAGGCCAATATACTTTCATCTCATCGATGGGGTGAGAAGGGCTAAAAAAAATAAAAATAAAAGAGTAACATACTATAGTTGGCATGCACTCACAAACATAAAACAAGAAAGTCATGCCACTAGTTGGGCTTCCCAATAAACCATGCCAATGTTATATCTCCTAATAACTTTAACAAGGAACAAAAATATTTTCAAGGTCCATGATGTAGGAAAAACTTTGTATGCTTGACACCATAGACATTGTTAATGAAAAATAGTGTAAGAATTGATCAAAGGGATTTTTCTCTATTCATGTAAGGTCTCATCTTGGAGGACATCATGCTCAATGTCTCAAAAAGAGGATAAATCAAAAAAATTATTATGCTCTTGGAGGAAATCGAGCTTAATGGAACCATCAAGAACAAGATGCATAACAAGAAGAAAGAAATCACATAATGAAATGTAGATGATCGTGTATGCCCCCACTTTAAATTAGTTGCAAGCATCATTACTGAGAGAAATTGCTTTAAAGTGGAAGAGAAAGAAGAAGACATGAGAGCTAACTCAGAAAGCCCTATGCCAAGTCATATGTTTTTTATAAGCTACATCATGAAAAGAGAAAATAGTATGTCAAATGCGAACCAAATCAAGAGATGTTGTCCACATATCAAACTTGCTCTTATCTGTTCATGAAAATTTAACGAATACTCAAAGAAGGTAACTACAAGTGACATAAAAGGATAAGGCTAAATAACCCTATGCTCCCACTTAGTGCAGGACAAAAGTGAGCCAAAAGGATTAATGAAATACATTCAAGAGTGAAGATCAAGAGGAAGTAGGTTCCCCCACATAGGGAAGCATACCCAAATCCTAAAAAATCTTGTAATTTACATCTGAAAGAATGACATTCTTTAATGAAATGATCATGAACTCAATGATATATGAAAAATAAAGTCTTGTCAAAACATTTTTTATGAGTTCTAGGAGGGAGGGTGATCAAGTGATCTTGGACGAGTTTGAGCAAGATATCCTCTTTATCAATGGTAGAAGATGGTGATGATATATCTTGCTTAGTAATGGATGTCATACTTACACAAGTGTCTTGAGATTGCAAGATTTTTCGCTTCCTATTATAGGAAGGTGTAAAATCTAATGAATTCAAATCATGAACATGTTGTGAGATGACATTAACAATAAGTGAAGGTGTATTTTTTTTTTTATGAGTAGTAGGTGAGGGAGACGAAGAAGATTTGGCAATCTCGATCACAGGACAATAACCAAGACCATTAGTTGTTTGTTGTGTGTTGGGTTCGATAGGGTTATAGATACCTTGTTTGTAAACACCACATACTTTTCCACTATATCCAAGTTGTTTCATGATTTTATACTCTATTCCATAAAGCTTTTGCATTGTTTTGGAATTAGGTAGTTGTTTATTGTTGTGCTTAATAGGGATATTTGTAGAGTTTGTTGTAGTTGAGGTGGATGCTTTTGAAAGATTGTCTGAATTTTTTGTTGATGTGATTGGTGGTTGCTCTTGTTTCTCATCTATCTTTTGTGAAAATATGTATTTTCCCATAAATGAAGGTGTGAATTCTAAAGGTACCCAATCATCACCAAATAATTTGGATACTAGTTCTTCATTATTATGTTCAAGATCTATGTGAGATGTTGGAATCAAGGTTGTCAAAGGACTTGGAGTTCCTTTTTCAAGCTTCAAGAAACCTTCAAGCTTGGGATCTACTCCAATTTGATAAATATGATTGTTATAAACATATTTCATTATATGGTGAAGGGTTGAAGGTACTACATTCATCTCATGAATCCATTTTCTACCTAAAAGAAGAGTATAGGAAAGATCATAAGGAAAGAAATGGATAGGAATTTGCAAAGTAACCACCCCAACCATAATAGGAAAAGTGATTACACCTAGTGGTCACATTTGACAAATTATCAAATCCTCTTATGTATGTATAATCAAGCATTATTTGTGACCTATCAACTTTTATTCAATCAAGGAGATTCTCACTACATATATTAAGGGTAGAACCATTATGAACAAGAGTGCATTTTATTCCTTTTGTATGGTATCAAGCAATGATCATGAAAGCTTCAGTTCATTTTTCTAAAGAAGGGAGCTCATGATGAGTCTCCTTGATCTATAGGAGAAGAATCTATTGTCTCATCATCAATATTCCTTAGTGTAAGGTCCTCTTGTCTAACAATGGTATATCTAATAGGAGAGGTAATAGGAAAGAGTGCTTATCAAGGATATCAATGGTGATTCTTGATAATTTCATGAATTGACTCTTCTATTAAAATATCTTCATCATCAAGAAGAGAGATATTATGAGAAGAACAAATATGATCATATGGAACAATGGAAGTTGTAGTCTCTTTCAAAAACAAACTCTCATAGGGAGAGGGTGGGAAATGTTTCTTCAAATATCTAATGAAATAAGGGACCAACATTGTTTGTATAAAAATGTAAAGCACATGTAACCATTTCATCCAATGTTTCAGCAATATAAACAATATAGATGTAAAGATACAAAACATTCTTATGGAATATATGCAAAATTTAAAAAATGTACTTAAGGAATATGCAATAATAAAAAGTACTTTTATTAAATGAATGCAAAATTTTAGGAATATTAACATTATATATGCAAAAGTGAAAAGTAATTTTATCAATGTTATGCAAAATTTAGAAATTTAAGCATGTTCAGATGTATAGATGTGTGAAAATGAAGTATTTTGAAAAATGAGTGATCCAAAATGATGTTTTTGAGTGAAATACAATAAATAAATGTTCCCAAAACTTTCCAAACTTATAATATATGCAATTAGGAGCCCTAGAAAGCTAAAAAATGAGATTTCATGTGTTGTTTTCAAACTGTGAAAAATCAATATAGGGACTAATTCACCACAAAGGGTGAATGATTCCTAGGGGTATTTTACAAGAATTTTAAAAATTTTGACTAATTTTTGACAAATTCAAAAATACAAGTCACAGAGTTGAATGAAAAATGTAGAATTATAGTAAATCTAAATGAATTAAGATGCAATAAATGTAACATAAATGCACTTTGTTATGAATGAAAATGCTGGCACCTACCATGAAAATCCTAATGCAAGCTAGATATATAATGCAAGATGCAAAATCAGAAAGTAAAAGTATTTAGGTTGGGTTCACCAAAATGAACTGTTGATTTTTAGACCCAATCAACTCTCTAGCTCTTATAAGGTTTTTCACCTAAAGGAGAAAGATTAGATCTAAAAATTCTAATGGGTTCAAACAAATTAAGGATGGGAGGGATTTTTATGATAAATGGAATAAAATAAATTCAACTAATCTAACCAATTGAATGATTAAACATGGAATACTAATGAAATATGACAAGTTTGAAAACACATAATGATATGCAAAGATAAACTAAAAGAATGAAATTTGTAGAAGAGGAAGGAAAGGATAAAAATTAGAGTGCACCTAGTCAAACTTTGATGAATATAGAATGTTGGAAATGTTGAATGATGATGTCACAAGATCTAGGGAGGACTCATTCACCACCTATGGTGAATCAGTCCCAATATTAATGAATTTTCTAAAGAACTTGTTCCTGAGCATAAAGAGCTAGATTCTGAAAAAGTCCTATTTCAAGCCTCTAGATGAGAATCATTTTCCAAGCATGGTGAATCAGTCCACCTTTAGGGATCTGAAAAATCAAGGATGGAATTTGTAGCTTCAAGTTTGCATGTCCACCTTCTATAGGTGTCCACTTCATGAAATGTCAGGAACAGGTCTAAAAGTGACTTTTTGTTGATGATTTGACTTGAATGGAGATAGGAAGACTTCAAAAACTTAGAAATTCAATATTTAATGATTCCCAAGCTCCAAATTACCCTAAATATTCAAACAAACAACACAAGAAGACAAAATTTTGATTTTTCAAGTATGGGGGTTTGCCTTGGTCAAACCCCTTTGTAGGTAATTAAACCAAATTGATGAAATAAATGAATAAAGCATGAAAAAATGGAGTAATTTACCTTACAATGATGATTGATCTTGTTGGTCTACTACAATTCATGTAGAATCAGCCTTTGAATGCCTTAGAATGCTAGCTTGAACATTGTAGTGAAGAAACCCTAAGTTGCTTAAGAAAATAGATGAATGGATGTAGAAATGAGATAGGATGTTAAAGATTCATTGGAAATTGTAAAAATGAGGGTAAAAATGCTTATTTATAGAAATATTCTATCTTAGTAACCTTTAATACATCATCATAGATCAATATCAAGCATTATTTTGAATAAATCCTAAAAGAAATTTGAAATAATTTTGAATTTTGAGCTAAGGTGGACTCATTCACCACCCATACTTAAATAAAGCATATGAGTGTATAAGAAGGTCTAATAAGACATTAGAGAGGTGTAAATAAGGAAAAATGCCTAGAAAAGTGTAAATATTGATTACGAGACTTAACAACACTTCAAAATAGGACTTGTTGATGTGTCAAATGATGATTTTTAGGTGAAATATAATGAATAGAGTCTACGAGAATGTGGTAATGTCTTAAAACACTTCACAACACATTCAAAAGACTTCAATATTTACATTTAATTTAATTTAAAAAGGTCTAAAACTTAGTGTGGATGCATAAAATTCTTCACAACACCTAAATTAAGGCATTATCAAGTCCATTTATCATGAATTGTCTCAAATCAATGAAAGGTTAATTTTTTCTATGGCACAAAAATATTAGTCAACTTTGATCTCTGCAAGGAAAACTATAAGCTATCAAGAGGTTTATTGCACAACTAGTAGACAAGATTTTTCCTTTCATGCATCTCTTGCACAAGAATGTTCCTTTCAAATGGGAAGAATAGTGTGAAGTGGAATTCAATCTAGTAAAGAAATATGTGATGAGTCCACCAGTCTTGGTTCCTCCAGTACCAGGGGAGCCGCTCATACTTTATATTTCAGCCATAGGGGCATCATTGGGGGCATTGTTGGCATAAGAGGATAGAATAGGAAAAGAACAAGCTATATACTACATTATCAAGACATTGAAAAGTGATGAGATAAACTACACTTCCATTGAAAATGCTTGTTTAGTAGTAGTGTTTGCTTCCCAAAAGTTGTGACACTATATGTTAGCTTACATAATTAAACTGGTGGCTAAAATTGATCCATTAAAATACCTCTTGAATAAAGCTACCTTAATGGGTAGGTTAGCCAAATGGGTAATGATCTTGAGTGAGTTTGTATTCACTATGTAGATTGCAAAGCCATAAAAGGGAAAGTCATAGAAGATTAGCTAGTTGACACACCCTTACAAATAGATCATATGATGCACATCAAATTTCTTGATGTAGATATTTTCACAGTAACAACAAAGTAGTCATGGACACTATATTTTTATGGATCCTATACACAAAATGGATTCAGGGTAGGAATTATTTTTGTCACACCTTAGGGGCATACTATTCCAAAATCCTATCGGTTAATGTTTCCTTGCACCAATAACATAGTCGAATATGAAGCACTACTTACTGGAATGAGGGTAGCATTGGAATGGAGGATCCCAATGCTACAAGTCTATGGTAATTCACAACTTATCATTAACAAAATAAATGATGATTATTAGACCAATGATGACAAGTTGATGCATTATAATAACATGGTTCAAAAATTAAAACTCGATATGAATTCCTAGTGGAACAATTGTTCACCCCTACATATGATGATCCTGAGACCCAAATCATCTTTCATTTGGTTGGTTTTGATTTCACTTTCTATGGCAATATCTTTACTTACTTGAAAGATAATATCTTACCCTTGGATTTATCCCAGAATCAAAAGAGAGACTTTATATGCCAATAATATCAATATGCCTTAATAACTAAAACACTTTATTGACATGGTCTTGATGGTACACTTCTTAGATGTCTTGAATGTGATGAATCTGAAAAATCCTTACAAGAAGTTCATGGAGGTATTTTTGGAACTCATTCAAGCAAAATGACCTTAGCTAAGAAACTTGTCAGAATAGGTTATTATTGGCCAACCATGAAAAGGGAATCTTTTATGTTTGTAAATAAATTTCCAAAGTATCAAATCCATGTGAACCTTATACATGCACCTGCACAAGAGTTGCAGCCTTTCACTACAACATGGCCTTTTTCTTAGTGGGGACTTGATCTAGTTGGAAAAATTCATCCCTCTTCATCCAATGGACATAAGTTTATAATCACAGCTACAAAATATTTTACCAAGTGGATTGAAGTTGTCCCTTTGATGATAGTAACTGAAAATTAAATTTAATCCTATATTTTGAATTACGTAATTTGTCAATATAGCATTCCCAACTCCTTTATCACTGATAATGGGAGACCTTTTAAGAATTAGGATGTTGAAGAACTTTGTGAGAGATTCCATATCCAACACAAGTTCTCTACACCCTATTATCCATAGGGAAATGGCAAAGCATAGGTTTCAAATAAAATAATCCTATAGTTATTGAAGAAAATAGTAAATAATGTTGGTTGTGATTGGCATTTTTAGTTGAATCCAGCTTTGTGGGCCCATAGAACTAGCATTCACACACCAATAGGATCCACCCCATATGGCTTGGTGTATGGAGCTAAAGTTATCTTACCATTAGAAGTTGAAATACCCTCTCTTAGTGTCTCACTAAAGGGACTCATAACTGATGAAGACTAGAGAGTTTCTTGACTGCAAGAACTAGAACTTCTAGATAAAAGACAACATGTAGTTGATCACTTGAAGCGTTATCAACAACTCATATCCCATACATACAATCATAGGGTCAAACCATGAACATTTCAAGTGGGTGAACTATTCCTAAAGGAAAACAACCATAATCAACAAGATAGGGAGAAGAAAAGAAAGTTTGAACCAAATTGGCTTGGTCCATTTGTCATTGTTGCAGTCTATGGTTTGAGAGCTTATCAACTATCATCACTAGAAGCGACCTATTCGATGATCCAATCAATATTATTCATCTTAAGAAATTCTATGTCTAAACAAAAATAGCACAAAAATTCCTAAAACAATCCAAGAACAACATAAAAAGTCCTAGAAAAATCCAAAAACAACATAAAAAATCCAAAAAATCTTTTTTTTTTTAAATCATAAAATTCAAAAAGTGCAATAAAAACAAGTGGTGAAAATTTGATAATCAGGTGCTATTTTTGAACAAGTTGGATCTTCCATCTATTAGTTTATGTCCTCCATGATATCGGCATAGCCATCCTATCAACATCATATTTATCCATCATTTGCATGTCATAGAGGCAACCATGTTTCATCATGGTTTGGTGAACATTGTACATATCCATAATAATCGGTTGTGTCTAACTGGGAGAAAAATATAGACTCAATGGGGGAAACTAACTTTTGAGTTATCACAATAAACATATGGCAATACAACAAAATTCATTAAACAAAAACAAACACAGTGATAGGACAACATTTGGCAACCAATCATACATGATCAAAAAAGTTATCAAAAATCATAACATTAGGTTTTCAAGTCAAAATGGATGATCTAATTTGAATAATGATTGAAATACTATAAGAAAAGGTTGAATTGTTTTTTTTATGGATTTTTGTTATCATATCATTGGAGCAACTTGATGATGTATTGAACTAAAGAAGCAAGCAAGGAGTATGATTTTTATTTGTCTATTGTATGTGAGTTAATCATTATTACTGTGTGAATTATTGTGGGATGTGCTCTACCAAGTATCATTGATGAAATTTTGGATTCACATAGGAATTTGATTGATTCTTGTTTGTTTATGCAAGAAATACTCAAGAAATCTAGGTTTAATTATACCTAGATGCTTGCGTTCACTTGCAATATCAAAAATCATGAAAGAAGTACTTAGTCCATCATGGTCTAACTTATAACATTGGTGCTTGTACTAACTATCAACATTTAAAAAGTTTAATGATGATAAACAAGCATTAAATAGATCTCAAAATGAAAATTTTGCATAGTTACAATCTGCATGATTAATATAGATTGAATTCATGTTAGTTTTGTATTTGCATTATAGATTTTCCAACATTTCCAAAACATCAAGGACAACATATCTCTCTAATAAAGGATTGAGTACATTATTATTTACATTTAACAACATCATCCATTTACGTGCATCATCATTTTCATATCCTTCATTCACTTAAGTTACATTCTCATTTTTCATATCATATAAGTCATCATATCATGTCATTTATTTAAATTCTATTTTCATATTATCCATAAATTTAAGGACATATTAATTTTTCATCACATTGTCCTTTTCACATCATACATTCATTCACAAAGCATTTAGAAAGAGTTATCACATATCATGATCATATCATGAATTAGATTATATATGTGAGAATCAAAAAATACAAAAATTAATAAAGCATCACATATCATTTACATCCATCTCATCATACTATCAAATGGAATCATCACATCATAAGCATTACATAACACATTATAGTAGGAAGTAAATGCATACATCATAGGCATCCATCATATAAACATTAATCATACATACATCCATCATAAATGCATCCATCATAGAGAAACACGTAGATGATGCATAGATCCACAATATTCACATCTCATAATATCAAAACTCATTATCCAATGTACAAGGATATCGAAAGAAAGAGAGATAAAACATCATAATATGACATGAAATATCATCAAGATCCTCAACATCATACAAGTGTATACATTGGCATCATAAAAAATGGTACATCATCATGGTAACAATACATCACAACACTGTACATCAATAATAAGTAGTTGGTGATACCCCTCAACACTGTTGATCTTGTACCATCTACTCCTCCTACACTAGATGTACCTGCCTCTAGGGCTCTACCTGGTGGCCCTCCCAGAGAGGGCCATGTAATACCCATGCTAGTAGTTTGAGAGTGACTTTGACTAGATCATGACTATGCATTAGTGACCTACTATCTCACAACATCCCTCTTAGTTGTCAGGGTGGTCACCTATACTTGTAATTGTGCTATCATTTCATAAGCCTGTACTAGCTAACCCTATAGGCCTTGTACGGTAGTCCATAGAGTGGCTATCTCTCCCTGATCTGATGGACCTCTTGTGTCAATATCTCTTCCTACAATAGAATGTCTCCTTTTTGGTATCTATAATGCTTCCAAGGTAGCCCTATCCTCTGCACCTCCATCATCATCATCATCATCATCATCATCCTCTTCACTCCCACTCTCTTCCCTCCTCCACCTCTATTTGGGTCTCTATGCTTTTCCTGCATCTAGTGGTACAGGAGGCTCATTAGTACTAGATAGTCATGCTAATGGATGTGTTGTAGCATATTAAGCATAATCAACTATAATCCCCCCATCAAGGATCTACATTGAATGAAATTTGGAGCCCCCATACTAAAACTTCCCACTACCGACAAGCATAAATGGTTGAACCCTGGGGCATCCCCTGTATTCGACCATACTGTCTAAGCACTCAACCTAGTAGAAATCTCTCAATAATAAATGGAGTGAAACTGATCAAGTACCAAGAAACAAAAACATAAGGCATCTCCCTAGCATCCTCTAGCCACTACTCACAATCTAAGTACATATACCATGTGACCGTATCTAGGTCATCAAGTACTTTATGCTAATAATCTAATTTTCCTAGTCCCAACTAGACAAGGGTACCTACATATGAAAAAAATGTATGGTCATCCAACTAGATGTTGTCTATCCACCATAGGCCATGTAATTGCTATATGTTCCCATGCCCAAACCTAAAGAAATGAACATCCAATGGCCATGCTCCTCCCACTATGGTAAACTATCTGATGGAACTCATCATATAAATGGTGAGCAAGCATGATCCCCAAGCATATAATGTACCCTACATAAGCATGCTCTCTAGCAATCAACCCCATCTAGCTAGTAATACAAAAGGTAATGGTGTATACATCTTAGCCATCTCAGCCCATGGAATCTCATATTTGACAATATGATCATCTACAAAAACTCTCCCCAAGGAATTAGTGCCCCCCTCCTCTCTAGTGTCATATATCACTATCTCTCCCATCATTGGAATCTATAGAATATGATAGAGATCCTCAGGATTAATCGTCATCTCCCCTATGGCTAAGTGGAAGGTGTTTGTATCACTGTGCCACCTCTCAGCAAGCACAACCAAAAAACCCCTATTAAGATTTATCTTTGGCATCTCCAACAATGAACTCAACCCACATGCATCAATAACATCCCTGTCTACCTAAACAAGAAGTGGGATCAAGCTCCAATTCTTTGGGAATCACTCCCACATCTAAAGAATCCCTAATCTCTCCTATCAATTTGAAACATATCAAATCAGCATTTGTGATCAATCATATCAATCAAATTAATAAAATAAAATCAATCTAGTCAATCTTACTATTTGTTTTTCAATCATGAAAGAAAATTTATCATTCTTACTATTTATTTTTCAATCATGAGGACAAATTTATCAGTCATCCTACTATTTTTTTTCTCATTCATAATGAGGACAAATTTATTAGTTATCCTATCAGTGTGGCTCTTTCATCATCAGGACAAATTTATCAGTCATCCTACTATTTGTTTTCTCATTCATCATGAGGAAAAATTTATCAGTAATCCTATCAGTGTGGCTCTTTCATCATGAGGTCACTTTATCAATCATCCTATCAGTCCTATTAGTTATCATTATTCAAACATCATAAATTCACTATCACAAGTTGAATTAATGAAAAAATATCATCAATCGAGGAGAACATCAAGAAAATAGGCTTCAAATCAAGCATATGTGCTACAAAAATGTTCATATGTGCTATGGAATTCATATGTGCTACTAAACTCATAAAATGTGCTAGAAGACTCATATGTGCTATTCAACTCATCATATGTGCTATGGAATCCCATGCACTACTTAAAATATTAAATGCACTACAACTTGCATCATATGCACTACGATTTCAAATGTGCTAAAGTTTTTATCAAATGTGCTATAGAATTCATCAAATGCACTACTCTAGTGAAAATGTGTGAAAAACAAGAAAAACATGCTGAAATCATTTTAAATTTTGACCACTCAAATAAAAAGGGGGTTTATGCAATATGTACTAGGGGTCCATAATGTACTAGGTTCTAGTGTTGTCAAATCCGCTCAAATCTTTGCTGGTGGATGGGAAGTGCCATGTTTTATCACTCTAAGAGCTCCAATTTCACTAAGGTAATTATGCACAAATGATTGTGAAAATTTACTTTTTTTCCCTATTTAAGGGTGAATGGAGGGTAATGTTATAGCATTGTTTCATCTATGGGGAAAATTCAAAGTTCTTCACCTTCATATCAATATTTCAATGGCAGTTCCCATCAAATCATCTTTATCGACTGATGAATCAGACATTAAATCAATAAAAATTTCAAAAATAATCAAAAATTTCCAAAAAATCATAAAAAATCAAAAAATCAAAAATTTTGTCTGATTCATCACTTGAGGGGGCATGTAGGTATTGGTTTTCCAAAATTCACATATGGGGCAAACTTTTTAATTCTTTGAAGCAATGCATAAACATATCACTTCAAAGAGAGGAAAAATGTATACACCTAAAAATGGTCTAGTTAAATCTAATTAATTAAATACATTTATTTGACTAATTAAACTTTAAATTTCATCTATTATTACATAAATAGAAATATTTAATCATATAGTTCATTATTCTAATTCTTTCATTTTAATTAAATAAATCAATTACAATAATTTGTATTATTTAATTATTTATCATCTTCCTCTTAATTAAATAATTTCAATCACAAAGTTTATTTAACTATCATTTTCCTCTTTTATTAAATAAACAAGTTTCAAATATTTGTTTTATTTAATATTCCAATTTCCTCCTATTCAAAATTGAAATATTCTAATTGAATAAATCAATTATGCACATGTCTAAAACTTTTTCTCAACAAAAATTGAAACTTTCAATTTTGGTTTAATTGTGCTTTATCCTTTCAAAAAAATTGGAACTTTCTTCCTAGTCTCTTGGAAGAATTATTTATCCATTCTCCATCTTCTTCTCCATCAAATTCATCATTCACTATCAATTTATCTAGACTGAATCTCAACCGTTGATCTTTTCCAACTAATCTTTTGCCTCCAATAATTCTTTGAAGCAATGCATAAACATATCACTTCAAAGAGAGGAAAAATGTATACACCTAAAAATGGTCTAGTTAAATCTAATTAATTAAATACATTTATTTGACTAATTAAACTTTAAATTTCATCTATTATTAAATAAATAGAAATATTTAATTATATAGTTCATTATTCTAATTCTTCTATTTTCATCACGTTCTTCTAATTCTTTCATTTTAATTAAATAAATCAATTACAATAATTTGTATTATTTAATTATTTATCGTCTTCCTCTTAATTAAATAGTTTCAATCACAAAGTTTATTTAACTATCATTTTCCTCTTTTATTAAATAAACAAGTTTCAAATATTTGTTTTATTTAATATTCCAATTTCCTCCTATTCAAAATTGAAATATTCTAATTGAATAAATCAATTATGCACATGTCTACAACTTTTTCTCAACAAAAATTGAAACTTTCAATTTTTGTTTAATTGTGCTTTATCCTTTCAAAAAAATTGGAACTTTCTTCCAATTTTTCTTCCTAGTCTCTTGGAAGAATTATTTATCCCTTCTCCATCTTCTTCTCCATCAAATTCATCATTCACTATCAATTTATCTAGACTAAATCTCAACCGTTGATCTTTTCCAACTAATCTTTTGCCTCCAAAAATTTATAAATAAGACCTCTTGGCTCTTTGGAAGGAGGAGAACTATTTTGCACAAATATGAGAATTATAGTAAATTACTCTAGAAATCAATCATATTAGCACACCGTTCTAGTTTCACTATCTTAGCATTATCATATTCAGTAGTTGCATATCTACTATTTCATTCCACAATGATTTAGCATAGGAACTTAGTTTCTTGCACTTTTTCTTATTTACTCATTCTCTAGGTTGTCATTTTGTTGGGCTGTTGCTTACACAATTTGAGAGAAAGTAGCTTTAAACAAATCCTTGGGCATAGAGGATGGTGAGATAGTTTTGAAGAATCTTTTTGATTTGAATTGTTTTACTCTTTTAGATTCTTTGATATAATGTTTCATTAAGGTGTTATTGAGTTTAATAGTTAACATTATTTTAGACACACACCTATCACCAAATTGTAGGTTTTGATGGATTCTTAGTGTAGAAGATGAGAAATCCAACTTCATAGTCCCCAAGAATCACCTACATGAAATGACCTATCATGTGCAAAAGATATTTAGAACCAAAGATGTTCTGCAAATCCTGAAGAGAGAAAATGCATTCACAGGAATAACCAAAATATGATATTAGATAATAATTAATTACAATGAGATCAATCCTTATAAAATGAGATCAAGAAACCCTAAAGAAAACCCTAAAGGGAAACCCTAGTGTGAAAACTTAATAATTAATAAATAATTAATTATTAATGTGCCTAAGTTTAGCTTAAGTAACTAAAGTGATAAGTGACTTAACTAATTAACCAATATGATTAAATTAAGTGAAATAACTTATTACACTAATAGCCCCCCTTAAGATGAACTTAGGAAGTAGCTAAAAAACTAAAGAAAAGATTCATGAAAGCAAAGATGGGTCCTAGAAACAAGGTCTGATCAGGTACCCATGTACAAATGCAATGGAAGCTAAACTAAATGGGGTAAAGGAGAAAAAATTGTGGGAACAAAACTCCTCCCAAAAATAGAATGCAAAAAAAAACTAAGTGATGAAAGATGAAGGAATCGATAAGACCCCCCAAGGACACCATCCATCATGAAGATACATAAATGAACCCCCCTAGAAGAGAGGAATAAAGAGGCCACATAGCCCCCCTGAATGAAGTAGGTCCAATAAGACTGAAGAAATTGTATCTCCTAAATGAAATGAGAGGGAAAAGGTCGCATGAATGAAATATTTGAAGAAGAAGGAGGTGTAGTCCAAGAAATATCAACAGAAGTAGGAGTGACCTCAACAAATGAAGAATTCAAGGAAAGTGAAGACTCAAAACTAGCCTTTCGAGATGGATGATCAATAAGGTCATGTTGCACTGAAACAAAAGAGACCACATCTGTACCATTAGAAGTATCAACAACAAAAACAAGAGGTCGAGGAGATGGAATGGAAGTCTTGAGAACATGATCTGAAGAAAGAACATCGAAGTTCATAGAGTCAAATATCTCCTCTAAATGATGGTTCACACTAGAAGTGTGAGGAACAGTTGTAGGAACAAAAGCACCATCACTAGTAAAATCTGCAAAGGAATACAATTGAGATGAGTGATCCACCACCCTAGTATCAATAACTACTCTACTTTCCAAGTCTCTGATGATAACTAAATCACGTGTGAACTCATTAGATCTTCTATTGCCTCCATGTGTGATCTAATATATGGAAATAAGGTTGTTTGTAAAATAGGGAACACAAAAGACATCCTGAAAAGTGTTGTCCCCAAAACTAATAGACCCCTTCCTTATAACACTCATGTATGTATTGTTTCCCATCAAAATAGGAGACATAGTGAAAGGCTCAAAGGAAGTGTAAAAATATTGTGAAGATGCCATATGATGAGATGCTCCTAAATCTAGAAGCCATCTCCCTAATCCAAGACCTAAATAGGCACAAAGAGCATGTCCCTTCATATCTGATGAGGTATGCAAACTAGTTGCGCCTCTATCATGCTTCTTAGAAGAAAAAGAATGAGAGGAATGAGATGAAGCAGACATATTATAAGGAAAATCAATCTAATGTTTCTAACGAAGATGCTTCAGTTCATCAATGTCCATGTAGTAGCTATGTTCTACATGTCATTCCCTCTTGCAATATACACATGTAGTCTTCTCCATCTTAGATGATTTTCCCTTAGAAGAGGAAGATGAATCTAAGGACTCCTGTTGCTGCTCATGAGTTATGTAATCCTTTTGTTTCTATTTCTTTCTTTTTCTTGTAGAAACCTTCTAATCTTTCAGCTCCTATGATACAAAAAGTACTTGTGATGAAGAGGGCTTCAACTTTCCCATGCTAGTAAATCTAGTACCAAGTGCATCCCTAGTGGCATAAAAGGTAGATACAAAAACTAAATAATCTAGTCCAAGCTTAGAAAGAATGGAAAACATCAATTGAGAGTCTTCCTTTTGAACACCACACTATGAAAGTTGTAATTTTGAGACTTAAGCTTTGTGAAGAACTCTTGGATGCTATCAAAATCCCTAGGATTTTTAGCCAATAAGCTCATTCTCCAACTGTAATCCTCTCATAGTAAGCAGCTTCCCAAAAAAAAACTCCAAGGTTGTCCAAATATGATTAGGTGTAGTACAAGACTCATTATGAAAAGGAACATTAGGAGAAATAGATAGACATAAGTACCAAAAGCCTCATCACACCTATGAAACCATTTTATCTTTTCAACAACACCTATATATTCAACCTATATACCCATGGTCACTCTGCACAACCCTTTGTGCTTCAAATGAATCTCCATTTTTTTTCCAACCAAAGTAGTTGAATGGAGTAAGGGGTGCAATATTAAGTGATTTGATGATAAAAATTAGTAGTATATACTCTCAAAGAAAACAACAATGTTCTTTGATCCTAAAAAAAAGCCTAATTACACATTTCCCAAGAAAATAACCCAGAAAAAAAAGTTGAGTTCTAACAAAAAAACAAATACCTGGTAAAAGTTTTGGAAAAATAAGATCTAAGATCTGAGAAGAGGATGGAACCAGATTTCTGATGTCACTTGAAACATGAAAAATGGATAAGCGAGGCAAAAGATATTCCCTTTGGAGTTAAAACAACAACTTCTATCTTTAGAGGCCAAAAAATGAATCAAAATAGAAAAATCAAAACTTCATTACTCCACCACTATGAAGTTCATTGAACCAGCTTTCCAACGATATCTCGTTTGTGAAAAAAAGCCTCTGTTTACAAAATTTATGAGAAAATGAAAAAAAGGCCTATTTTAGGCACTTTCAACACTAATGAGACACAAAAGATTAGCTCCCAGGGGCTAGCCCTCAGTCCTCCATACGACTATTTACTGCAGGGTTGAAAAAAATCACTAGTGGGAAATAACCACTAGTGGCTAGTTGAGTTGGTCACATGTGGTGGTTAGCTCAATGGTTTGTCCAGGCAGTTGAGCAGAGCGTGAACCTCAAGTCATCAAAATGACCATGTTGAACCTAGTGGAGCCCTCAAAGGTGGAATGCTTAGCTCTCGACCTTTGATAGGACCAAGACAGGTGGTGAAAATACCATGGTGGCTAAAACCAGTGGAGTGGCATTGTTGAGTGAAGCTAGTGGAGTTGGTGCTAACGGTGGCCACCAGGCGGCAGTGTGGTGGAGGAGCCAAATAACACTGGCTGTGGTTTTTACAATGCAAGTTTTTTAAATTTTTTAATATTTTTTTGAATTTTTTTCAATTTTTCTACCTTGAAATGTGTTCCCTAGGGCTATATGGCCTTAGGCCAATTTTTTTTTCCTTTTCAGATGATTGTGTCCAAAATCAACAAACTTTATATGAATATAGGGGTTTTTGGGCACTGCAAACTTAATGGTGAGGTCCATTTTGTTCAAAAATACCTAGAAAAATAGGTTATCCATGGATCCACAAAAAGATGCTTGGCTTGAAACCCTTGCACAGATGATGAAAAATATGCAATTTTTTGTAACTTTGCAACATTGTAACTTTGAGGTCTTCAATCCTTGTTCAACCTATAAACCTGCACATTCGAAAAGAGGAGAAAAATATTTTTTTTTGGTGGATGGGGGTTTTCCTTGGCCAAACCCCATTTTGGTAATTAAACCTTGAATTGAAATAATAAAGCATGAAAGGAATGATGAAAGAAAAAAATATTGTTGCAACTCAAAAATCCTTGAATAAACCTTTGGAGGACTAAAATCATCATCTCGATCTTGCATCAAGTGGATTCAATGGACATGAATATTTATATTTGAATTATGCTTGAATTCTTGACTTTGGTATTTGAAACCTACATCACAATGTTAGCTCTAAAAATATGGATGGTTGCAAAAGACCTTGACATGATGCTTGAAATCTTGATTGATGCAATAAATCATTGAAAAATCTACCCTTGAATGCCCTTGATCATAATCTTCACTCTTATAAAATTTTCCTTCTTTCTAGACGATTTCTTACAATTGAAAACTTCTTCTAGTTGATTTGATTAAAATAACCTTTTATCTATAGGAATGTATCCTTAATTTCTTTAAAATTAAAAATTACAAGCTAACATTGAAATTTGAATTTGAGGACATTAAAATGCAGCCTAAAAAATATTTTAAATTTGGTATCAAAGGCCTAGGGAGGATCCATTCATGCATGGGTGAATGGGTTGTAGGCCCTATTACTAGAACACACATTACTCAAGGTAATATATTATGTGTTGGAATTAATTATTGTTAGGTTTCATGTTCAAAAAATATAATTTATTAGGCTTGTAGATGGAAAATAGGGGTTATTAAGGAATAATTAAGTCCAATTTAATTGAGGGAACCCAAATAAAGTGTGAAAATATAAAGGAATACATTTTTCTACACTACAACAATGTTAATTATGATTGAATTGTTATAATTTAACATTATATATTGGTTAATTATATTAATTTTGGTAATTCTATTAGAGCTCTATATAATTGAACATTGAAAAGGAATAAATTTTGTGAAAAGCTCAAATTGTTGATGATTTTAATTGAATAAGAAAAAAGGACTACACATAATTGGGTAGTTTCCCCATTTGAATTTTTTTTTAAGGTATGTCAAGTATTTATACATGTTCTTTACATTTTCCTTCATTCTATTACATTTCTTGATCATCCCTTATTATACATTCTTAATACAGTGTTTTGATTTTGTCATCATGTTGATTTTGTGATTAGATTTTGCTAGCTATAATAAATTATGAGTTCTCAACACACATATCCTTATTCAAATGCATTAGATTTTGCTAAGGGATTATATTATATTTTGTTCAAATGCATATTCCATGTTCATCATTGTTTATTTTTAATTTTTGATATCTATGAGCATTCAAGGGGGGTTCCTTTAAAAATTCTCATTCTAACCTTATCCCCTCTTGGCACATTTGAAACTACACAATTGATTCTTTACTCTTTGTAGTGGTTTGGCTAGTCATATAGTATCATTTGGCTCTTGTGTAACCAATCAAATCATGGTTTACATTAGTGCAATATCCACATAGATTCTTCCTTTCTTCCATTCTCTAACATTAATCTCTTCCTCTACAATGTCCTTTTCTAAAATCATTGCCATAGGATCTATTGTAATTATAATCTTCTCTAGAACTAGTGGTAGGTAAACATAGATTCTTCCTTTCTTCCCTTCTCTAACCTTAATGATCTCCTTTTGTCAATCCTCTAGCCCTTACCATAACCTTGTGGAAAGGTTCACTATTTTTGCATATGTGGCTCCCCTAGGTTTTATAATCATCTTCA
Organism: Sequoia sempervirens; assembly: GCA_007258455.2. Classification (NCBI taxonomy): domain Eukaryota; kingdom Viridiplantae; phylum Streptophyta; class Pinopsida; order Cupressales; family Cupressaceae; genus Sequoia; species Sequoia sempervirens. The sequence goes on along the minus strand of VDFB02049217.1, from coordinate 36,787,344 downwards.
TCTCTTGACTAAAATAATATGAAGATAAATCATCCACCTCAAGGTCATCCCACTTTCCATGAAAGCCAAAAACAAAAATTTTAACCTCCTTTAAGGCTAGTTGAAACCATGATCCACATCCAAATAATTTTTTGGATATGAATCAAACACAATTTTTTGCTAAATTTCTAGAGATGAATCCTCAAATTAAAATTATTCAAATATTTTTTTAAATGATAAAACCTTTGTATGTCAAAATAAATAACACACACACGCACACTACCTATTTTTGTAGAGTACACATTGAATTTTCTAACAATTTTTATGTTTTTTGGTCTATATGTTTAGATTTGCATACTATTAGTCTCTTGCAGAACTATAGCATACATGTGCCACCTACATCTTCAAGATAATTCATATCAACAATTTTATGTGAAAATGAGGAAAATCCAATATTACACATGAAATTATGCTTAGATGACACATGTTAGCATTGTAGTGGCTTGCAACATATGTCAATATTTGTACATATGGAAAGTACACATGCAATTGGAAATGAACTTGTAGAGTTTGGAAAGCATAAAACAATGGCCAACAATACAAAATATGGTAAAGAAGAAAAAATGTGTGATTTGGTTATTCTAAAGCTTCCAATGTATCAATTTATTCTACATTTCATGATAGTATAGTGTATGATTGTGCAAGGCATACCCACAAAGCTCGATGGTTGGGGTTGGACCTACAATTCAAGTTATGCAAGGACATATTTCCACTTGGTAGAATTGTTTCAATTGAAATTTGTAGAGAACTGCACTCTATAACCACAATGTGAGGTGCAATTAACATATTACAACTCTACATAGGTTTCTATATTTTTGCACATAACATTCATTCATGCCAATGATAGCACTTAGGATGGTAGAAATATCATAAGGGAGTATAATTTTTATATTATTTATGATTGCACACATTCTACAAAGTTCATAAAAGCATGCTTTTAGTTGTTCTACCTTGATTTGGCTAGTATGGGCATATCATATAGTCAACATATCATATCATAGGATAATTGTGCATCACAATTCAAGAACTCATGAACATTTTTTGGTTGAGAAAGATGCATAATATTATAAGTGTTCAACATAATTGAAACTTTTGTGAGGTCAGGCATGGAAAGGCGGAGAATCATGGTGCCTGAGCATGTATCAAAATAGCCATAGCACAAGAAGAGTTAAGTATAAAGATAATGCATAGTTGACAAATGTAAAATAAATTGTCAAGTTGTGTAATGCTTTGATGGGTCCATGTAATGAAGGTGATTCTTTCGTTCATGAATTTTTTTGGTTTATAGATGATACTAACATTGAATTATATGAGGATTTTTGTACAATGACAAGATTAAGTGAGCTACACTCTTTCAAAAGTTCAAATGCAAGTTTATGGAGTATCCATTTTTGGTGGATGACATTGTTTTGTTCTTCATGTACAATTGGATCTTGGAATGAGTGTGAGTCAAAGGATTGGGTTGATGAATGGTGGTTAATTTTTCTTAGCCCACTTGATACATATTGGCTCCTAACAATACTCAAACTACAGATGGAATCATCTGTAGACTTTGATCACATATAATATCTAGTTCAAATAGGTAATATATCTACTTAGTTCTTGAAATTTATAATGTTATCTTATTTTGTAGTGTGTTTTTAGTGCTAACTAATTTCATGTAATTTGTTGCTCATATCAATACAAGCATGTTTATATAGTTATTACAACAGAAGAAAATGAAGATGGAACAAATTATTACTTGTGTTGTTGTGTTGAGGCCATAAATAAATTGGAGGCCCTAGTTATAGATGGAGAAAAAATTGAATACCCTAGAGGCCTGGTTCTTGTTACTAGAATGTGGCTTAGAAGGTACCCACATAATAGTGTTAATGTTTGGCTCTTTTAGTACTTTGACATGCACTGAAAGATTCTTCACTACTCAAATCTTGTCATGGAATCCAATGTCCATTTGATACAATATCAAGGTATACATTTGAATAAGAACATGTGGAAGGTGCATGAGTCTATTCATGAGGAAATACTTGATAAAATAAAGAGTAGAGAAGACCCAAATGGTTTATTGGATTAATTTGTAAGTATGCAAATTGATTTTGTAAAGTTGTGTTATTGATATTATTTATTGTAGTTGATAGTTATACCTTTTGTTTCTATATTTCAAGTTTACATATGTTTTGGTTCCAAATTTCATATGGAATAAGAAGGACATAATACCCCTCTTAAACTTAAATTTTGTATTATTTTTCTACTAAATTTTTACACATATACAATGAATATTGGGTAGATTATATGCATATTTATGGTTTCACCTTTTGACCATCTTGAGATCTCAATTTGGAAACTTTACCTGTGCATCCCTAGATCAGATTTGGGAGACCCTTCCTCAAAAAAAATTCACCTAAAACATCAACTATTTCTGTCATATCTATCCAAAATATAACATCTTTCCCTGATCTTATTATTTTCATCACAACCATCATCCTTAGACCTTGGTCCTTTCGACCATTAGCCTACCTTTATCATCTTATCCTTATCATCATCATTTATTTCATAATTTATCCTTCTTATTTTCATAGACAATCTATATCCTATCATATCATATCCAATTATTATCATATTTTATCCTATCCTATCACCCAATCATAATACATATCATATATTATCAAAATCAATCTTGTTAATTGTGTGTCTAGATTTCTAATCCTTGCTATCAAAATCCCCATAAAATCATTTATTAGGTTATTGGGTAGGGCTAAGTAAACATATTCAAGCCTTTTCTAAGTTATTATCCAAGTGTACGTAAAAAGAATCATCTTCTATAGAAGCCTTACTCAAGTGATTATACAAGATTGAGTCACAAACTTCAAGCCTTTCCTAGATGATTATAAAATTATAATGTAAGAAAACTTCATTATCACATATCAATGATCTAATTTGTCTTGAAACAATATTGGTCTCATATCTCCCTTTTCATCATTATCCTCTTTTCCATCCATTTTATCATTATCCCATTTCTATCCATTCTATCTCAATCACACTTACATATAAAAATCCCCTCACACACCCAAAAAATTATTACATATCCCACAACCTCAACATTATATCCCTTATCCTCATACCTCAACATCTATCCCATTTAACCCTTTATACTATCTCCAAATTTCTAATCTCATCTCATAAACCCATCAACACCTCCAATCTTGTAATCCCATTTCTCCCTCTTATCAATATCAACACACATCATCCTCACATACTCCCATATCTAATTATCAATAACCACCCTTCATAAGTAGGAAATAGGAAAATGATAATGCATAACTAGAGGAACAAGTACTAGAATGCATGAAATCAAAGAAAAGTAAATTTCTCTTGAGAAGTTGAGGAAGGCACATGTGCAGTATGTGCAATAGGAAAATAACAATATAAAACTAGAGATATCAAGTAGCAGAATGTATGAAATTATAAAGGAATCTTCTCTAAAAAAACTTGAAAAGAAGTATTCCAAGCTGAATGAGATAGATAATGTATTGACTGAAGAGATTCTTCCTGATCTCAAGAAGTTTCAAAGAAGGTGCCTATGTAGTATGTGGAATGAGAAAATTACAATGGAGAAGTGGAAAAACTCAAGAGGTTTCCTATTTCATAAAAAAAATTGTAGGAAAAGAAAGCAAGAGATGATACTATTGGTGGTTTTGAACAAATGAAGTCAAATACTATTTAACTTAAGACTTACATGGAGAAAATAAAATTGGAAATAAATGATAAGGAAGTTCTAGAAATATCAGATGTAAGTTCTAAAAAATAGAATTAGTGTGGTGGACACATGAAATTATTATCTATAAAGGTAGATAAGTTTTATAAAGAACTTGTTAAAAGAAAAATTTATATTTTGTACTCAAAAGGATATTCCCAAAGATGGTAAAAAATGGATATAAAGCAACATAAAAGTATTCAAGATATTGAAAAATCTATCAAACAAAGGGATGTTGTTGTCTTAAGCCTTGATGATAGAGAAATTGATCTAAAGCTCAAAGTAAAAGATATGAAAAAAAGTTCAGATGATCATGAAAAGGAATACCAAGGAGTGTTAACAGGTAAGAGTAGTTAAGATGAGGAAAAATGTGTGGATGGTCAAGTTGCAGATGTAAAAGGAATAGTTGGAGATGTTGAAATTAAAGCAAAAAACTTGAATAATAAAATTAACCACTTAGAAAAAAGAATTGAAAGACAATAAGATGTTATCACTAATGCAAAGGAGGTTAGTCTAATCTAATAAAACTTGAAAAAGAAGCAGACCAAAATAGATGAGATAGATAATGTATTCAATGAAGAGAATCTTCTTTCTCTCAAGAAGTTAAGGAAGGTACATATGTAAATTCTTTTTTGTTCACTGTGCCACTAAAACAACAGTTCCAATGCATCTGAATGGGTAGGTTTATGCCAGTCAAGGTCCTCTTTCACACCCAAACACACTAAAATAGTCTAAGCTACATTGTATTGGTGAAGTCTCTTAAGAGACCAAAGTGCAAAAAGGTAGCAAAATTTTATGAGCTATTAATCTAAAACTGTGTCACTTAGCAACATTTTTTTGAGGCTAGAAAATCATGTGGGGACCCTCTACAATAACCTCTCTTGATTTTTGATATATCTAAGGCATTTTCTTGTGGTGTAGATTTTTCAGTTGAGGGAAAAAGAATCAGATGGATATAGTGTAAAGTTACAAGGAAGTTTAACTTTCATTTTCTTCATTGTGCAACCAAATAGATAGGTACAATGTGTCCAAATGGGTGGTTTTATAATAGGAAAGGTCTTGTTTTGCATCCAAAAATGTCAAAATATTCTAAGCTACATTGTACCAATGAAGTCTCTTGAGAGACCAATGTGAAAAAGGGTACTAAACTTTGACAAGATATTATTTAAAAACCATGTCACTTAGAAACATCTTGTCTAAGGCTACAAAATTAGATAGGGACCATCTCCAATAACCTCTCTTAGTTTTTTATGTCTTTGTGGTGTTTTCTCATGGCATTGAGATTTTAGTTGATGGAAAAAGCATAAGATGCATATACTATAAAGTTGCAAGATGGTATGACTTTTGTTTTATTCGTTGTGCAAAAAAAATGATAGTTCAAAGACATCTGTATGGGCCAATTTATTCTAGGAAAGGTTATGTTTCATGCTCAAACATGTTGAAACATTTTGAGCTACATTGTACCAATGAATCTTTTAAGAAGCCAAATTGCCAAAAGGTATAAAAAATTGATGATCTATTACTCAAAAACTATGTAACTTGGAAACATTCCATCTAAGACTATAGGATCACATAGGGCCCCTCTAAAATAATCTCTCTTTTCTAAGGTTTTTCCCTATGGTATCGAGTATTTCATTTGATGGAAAATATTTTAAATGCATATAGCGTAAAGTTGCAAGGTGGTGTAACTTTTGTTCAGTTTGTCATGTGACCAAACCAATAGTTCCAAAACATTTGGATGGGAAGGTTTACAATAGGAAAGGTCCTATTTTACACCCCAACATTTCAAATTAGTCTGAGATACATTGTACTAATGAGGTCTCTTTAGAGACCAAAGTGTAAAAAGATAGAAAATTTTGATAAGCTATTACTCAAAAACCCCAGCAGTTAGAAACATTCTTTCTAAGGCTACAAGGCCATGTATGGCCCCTCTAAAATTATAAACTCTCTAATTTTTTGATATCTCTAAGGTGTTTTCCCATGGTGTTGAGTTTTTGTTGATGAAAAAAATGTCATAAACGTGGAGTGTAAAGTTGCAAGGTGGTCTAACTTTCATTTTGTTTATCATGCGACCAAACAAATAGTTCCAACATGTTAGGATGGGTTGGTTTATCCTAGGAAAGCTCCTATTTTGCACACAAATTTTTTGAAATAGTCTAAGGTACATTGTATGGATGAAGTCTCTTAAGAGACCAAAGTGTAGAAAGGTATCAAATATTGATGAGCTATTACTCAAAACTTACCACATAACAACATTTTGTCTGAGGCTATGAGATAATTTAGGGCTGCTCTAAAATAGCCTCTCTTAGTTTTTGACATCTTTAAGGAATTTTTCCATGGTGTCAAGCTTTTTTTTTTAAGGAAAGAGTGTCAAATACATGTAGTGTAAATTTACAAGGTGGTATAACTTGTTGAAACAAAATGATCTACTAAGAGGGGGGTGAATCAGTAGTTGCCAAAATTTATCCCTTAATACTTTTTTCCTTAGAAACCTTTATGTAGAATACTCCCTTTACTAATTAATGAGTAGGTACTAATGTGAGGAGAGATAAATATGCACACACAAAAAAGCATCACATAACACCATGTATATGTGGAAAACCTAATATGGGAAACACCATGGTGACCAAGGTTGTTTGAGTCTACTAAAAACTAGCATCACAAATAAAATCTCTGTTACAATGTTTTAGGGTTACAATCAAAGGAAGCATCAACTACCTAATTTAGATACAACCACTTCAGGGATGCAACAACACCCTATTTTAGGAGCCACATTTCCAAGGATGAAACAACACCCTAGTTTAGAAGCCACAACCTCAAGAAGACTACAATCCCCTAATTTGAGCCACAACTTAGTAAATTGATAAAAATTTAAAATATGCATAGACTTGGTTTTGCAAAACCTATAATGCATCATTAAGTACATTGTTGTGCTTAATGCAACTCACACTCTACTACTGAAGCTACAATTTCAGCAACACACCCCTACTATGCACTTTCTCTACACATAGAACAATCACTATTCTATCTCATTTCCCTACACACTCTCTTCACCATGAATGCAAAGACCTAGAGGATGTTCTATATTATAGTCTAGGACTTCGCAAAATGCATTATCTATTTTCTCTATAGATCTCTCATTTCCTCTTCTACACATAGAAAAATTTCTATACTATCTTGATGTTCTACACACCCTCCCTCTATGCCAGTACTGTATACTTACCAATACATACTCTTTTTATCACTTTGTTCACTGGTCAACATCACACACATAGTAGATACAACAACTTCAACAATTCTCAAATTATTGTATTTTAGCTTAGATCTACTGAATTGCAATCTATTCCTCAAGATTCTCACCACCATTTAGATCTTCCTAAAATTTCTATTAGTGCTTCCTTAGCTTGCAAACTTCAATATCAAGCTACCTTTTCCTCAAGCCACACACCCCTATCCAGCTCATCATTAATTCATCTAATAGGGTCTATCAGATATCTTCACTATCACTCTACCTCTACATCATGTCAATTCCACATTTAATTTAGTTACAAATTTTTTTTCCACATTCTCTCTATCAAACCCTAAAATGTAGATATGTATTCAATGAATTCCCCTATCCATTTGATTTGATTGATCTCAATCACCTATTATGGTTTTTAGAAATATTCCTAACACCACCTGTTCATTGAGCCTCACAACATTTAATTTGGGTACAGAGAAATTTCCAAATTTGGCTCTCTGTTGACCCTAGAATCTGATATCCATTAAATGTATTCTCTTTCCGGTAAGATCAAATTAAATCTTGGTAACTTCTCCAATCTGTTTCACCACCTATCTGATCAAATTCTCACCAACATTGGTCACAGGTGCAGTTGGACCAATTAATTCCTTTAGCTATGTTAGTTACTAGTCAAAACCCTCATTCGCGCTATCAAGACTATTGTAAATATTCAAGTTTCAATGCCAGCCATCAATTTCCTTCTTTGTGCCATGATCCTAGGATCCTTTGTTCATCTTCACTCGTTTAAACTATGAACATAAGATAAGCAATCATTTAGATCTCCTTGGTTGAGATATTGTTTTGCTCTATCAAGGAGACACATACTACAATATCACTGATTTCCATCATTATCTTCAATGTGAACTACCTTCAAATACATGGCCCCACATTCCATCATCATTTAATTCACAACAATGATGTGAATTATCACCCTAAGCAATTGTTCTTCACCACCTATCAAACTTCATCATAATTGGGTTGCACTGGCTTCTTGCCTTATCACTCTATTAGAGGAACATCTTTCAAACTCCCACCAATACACCAAAGTTGCACTGATGAGCATCTTTTCACTAGCATTTTCTAATCTACCTTTGATCAATCTTCACCATTTCTTTCATACCTCATGGGTTTTGAATGGGGCCCCACAAGAATTCTAGTAGGGTGTGTGGGCTTCTGCCATCTTTCCATCATGACATCAATTTCTACTAGCATCGTACGCCACCATCATGCATTGTTTGATTTGGTTTAATCCCAATGGTTTTTCATTGTCCCCATAGGAATTTTCCAAGATCCTCCAAAATTTCAACAAAATCAATGAGCATCGTCCGATCAACCTTCAATCTTTACCATTGGATGAATGGTCCTTTAAATCTCCACCACAAATTTCCTTCATACACACTTCACCAAATGTGGGGTCCACTAGAACATGCATCCAAAGTTTTCTCATCTTGTGAGCTTGAAAATGGGCCCACACAAACCTTGTAGGATTTGTGGGTTAATGTCACATCCACCTTATTGGGTCCTATAGTTGGCATCATACTCTTATCGCCCTATTGTTTGGACTAGCTCCATAGTCCTAGCGATATCATATTGTCTCACTGATGGGTGGGTCATCAAGTTGTCAGGAAGAAAATCATGAAACTCCCTCTGATTTGCATATCTCTTTGATTAAGCACATATCAGAATATCAAGGAGACATCCAAACAAGTCTCACCAACAAACATTAGTCATGCTAATGAAGATACTTGATGGAATCACCTATCCACCTCATCACCATGTCACTACATTGTAATCCACAACAAGGATGTGTATTACCATTTATCTAATGTTGTCATGCCATGTGTTATCTTCATCATCACTGTCATCTGCATCATTATGGTTAGATCCCACTCAAAGAAAGTCCTTCCTCCTTATCACTCCATCGCTAAGACTCTAAAAACCTAAACTTTAGAACCTCTTGTCAGAGGCTACTATGTTATGAAAACCCATGACACGTCAACATATAGATACTAGGCTATTGAAGAGACTCCAAGATGAGTCCCACTAATACCATTCGCTCTCATTGATAAAGCCCTTCTTACATCTTGAATACATCGCCAACCTAGTTGATGGAACCAACCACCAAAAAAGTAAGATAGTCCTTAGTTATAACTTAAGTTACTAGAAACCTATCACAACAAGTCAACAAAGAAATATAATTCTATAACTAGCTCCACCATGACTACAAATAGATTAGGGTATTTTTATAGATCCTAATATCACCCAAGAGTAGAAATAATGCATTTTTGGGTGCATCTTTCACTTTCTCAACCTATAGAGCACATGAATGGAATGCTCCTTTCATCAGAATCCTTCACTATAACTTCTAGAACCTAATCCACTTCATCTCCATAACATGTAGGCACACCATTGAACTATCATCATGCCAACATATCCCTTGCATGATCAGTTCTACTTCCTTTGACATCAAAGAAACTTTTGACATTAATGCATTCACTAGAAACCTCTACCCATGCTACATATTCACTAAAAACCTTATATCTTCTTGAAATCAATAGCACTTTTCATTAATGCCATCAACCTAACTTGCATGAGAAACACCATTCCATCTCTAATCCTCTTTCAATATGCTAGCAATTTTCCTTGCATGATTTCCCCTTTTGACATCAATGACAACTATATGCCAATAATCTCCCCTTTTTCGTTTATGGAAAAACTTAAATGTTGAATGATACTAATTAACCAATTCAACATTTGTACCAGTATCATCTTTACTTTCTCCTTCTATTGCTACTTTCTCCAATGCTCCTACTTGAGAATTTGCATGACTTTTTTCCCTTTGAAATCAATGGAAAAGGTATCACTCCTATAAAAGCATTCTCCCTCTTTGACAAGAAATGCAAAGGGTCTAGTTGTACTCTAATATCCTCCTTGAACATTTCTTCTCCTTTTCTCATCCTTATAAGAATCTTCACAACTTTCTCTCTTATGCTCTACTTTGGGAATTGCTCACTTCTTCTCCCTCATGCTCAATTATTTTGAGCACTTGCTCATCCTATCTCCTCTTCTTTATCTTAGGTCACCATACTATTGCACCCTTTTGTTGTGCCTATAGCACACATGGCCCATTCAAAATGGGGACCCTCTTTCTTTTTGCTTCATCGGGTCATTTTGACATTGCCTCACTTTGCATGCTCCCTATTTTTTGTCCCAAGTGGTCTTTGGACCTTATTATAGTCATCTTGAGTTTACCATGATTCACCCTCTCAAATTTTTTAAGGCTTTAGGCCATTACATAAATTCCTTAGCAATTTTCTTTCATCCTTTAGAAATGGCATCTTTGGAGCCCTGAGGCTCTGCCCATGTGGACCACCCCTTCTGGATTGCCTTAACATATTTTCCATTTCAAATGACTGAAATCTAGGGTATGTCAAGGATCATCATGGAAAAAATAGGGCCTTAAGTGGCAAAAAATTCAAAAAAATTAGAGTTAGGCAATTTGACGTAAAAATTTGAATAAGTTATCTATGTTATTTCAAAAATATGTAGGAATAGAATCTGTAGCAAATTGAATGTAGTTTTTGAACTAATAGGTTTTTTTTTAAAATATGTGGTGAAATTTTGAAATTTCAATGTAGCAGTACTTAAATTTTAGGGAAAAATAAGAATTAGGTGTCTGTCCAACCACCCTAACCACAATAAAATGATAATATTTTTTTATAATATTTTACACATAAGTAGAGGACTCGTGTCTGGATGTGATGCATATTTTTTTGTAATTTTTTACCAAGTAAATAATTAATTATGAATTTTTTATTACAACTTTTAAAAAATATAGAAACTCGTATGTCTGACCACCTTAACTTGGTCAAAACTTCATGAAATTCAATTTTTCTTTTTTTAATCCTATATTATGTGAAACATGGAATGTGATGCATGATTTATATTTCAAAAATGTGCTACCATTTGAAAGCTATAGATGTTTTTCAATCAGCCTATCAATTAGGACTTTAGTTGTAATTCAAATAGAAAATGAATAATAATTATTTATTAAATTCAAAGTAAAGAATAATTTATATTGGTGGAAAGCTGAGAATATCCTTTAAAAACTCTTTTCATTTCATTAATTTTAGGTAAAGAAAAATTTGTCAGCCACATACCCTACAAATACACATCATATTGCCACTTTTTGGCCCATCATGATCTTACACATACCCACCAATTTCTTCCTATGGCCCAGGACCCACCACTTTGATTATTGTTTCATCACTAACTAAACAACTAAGTCTTAATAGTCATCACCCTATGGACTCTGCCTCTCCTATGGCCGTTTTTGAAATGTGATTGATCACCAACCTTTCAACCCACTGTACCTGCATTTATGAGAGGCATTAAACACATGAAATTCTATAAATAACCCAAAATGAGATGTCATTTGCACCTTTCAATGTGTCTACAACAAGTGAGAGATCCCTTACAATCACCACCATCATGCCTTCCAAGACCATTTGTTGATTACAAGCCTTCAGTAGCTTCTAGGTCATCAATCTCCATTCAATTTGATAGGTATGTTGGCTACTATGTGCTCTATTTTAAGTCTTCCTTCATTTCTTCAAAAAATTGTTAAAATATTTCAAGGAAAATTATAAATCCAACTATAGTGACCCCTGGCAAACAAAACCCATAAGCTAGAATGTGTATAAACCTTGAAAATTGCTAGTGAATGGCTTGCAATACTTCAACACCCCGCGGCCATTCTTCAATTGGGGAATTCACTCCTCACAGGCCTAAAAACACACCATTTTCATTATTATTCCTTTGAAAATGTTAAGGTCTAAAATGAAACTCATACCAACTGGGTGTGCCATTGTGGAGATCCCCTTTAACACGGCCATTTTACACTTAATCAAAATTCATGAACAAAAACATCCTCCACCAATCTTCTAGAGTCTGGATCCTCAAGTTTCCACCTCTCAAGTGCCCTCCAGTCTTTTCCATTCCAAATGGTTTTTTGACCATGTCCCTCTATTGCTCGGACCTCACCCCATTAATAGCACAATGAACTCAAACTCGGTGAACCTTTTCTCATATCATTGTGGGTCATCCTCTGTAGACTTCCTCCCATGGAATTTCATCTTGGATCTATCATTCTAAATGGCTCAAATACCCTATCTTCCCACCTATCAAATTCTTCCCTCTAGTCTATCATCAAAATCAAGAGACAAAGTAATCTACACAAAGTGGTTCATTCAACATGGGCCTCCATTAGCTATTTTCCACCATTCAAATCATCCAACCTCAATGGTGAGGGTTCCGCATCTTTTTGACAATCTAGTTACTTATTTATGGGCCTTGCCCCATAGACTTTCATCTGTGGGTCACCTTGGGTAATTTTCCATTCCAGATAGCCTTCGACTATCAGCCTTCTACATTGTGAATCCCAGCCCTTGTAATTCCTTTCTAACCAATGATAAATGAACTAATACCAATGCCCTTTGTGGAATCGATTGTGTGGGTTTCTCCTACCAGACCGTCATCTGGGTTTTGCTATCTTGAGTGGAAATGACTCATTGTTGACCCACAGTCTATCCCACAGTGAAGTAAACAATGAGTACAATGAGTTTCCATCCTCTAGATCCATGAGGCCCACACAATAGAACACCACCTGTGAGATTCCATTCTACATGTGCCATCACTACCTCTTCCTACCTCAAACTTACATAACTAAAAAGTGAACTTAATGACTTTTAGTATACAAATTAACTTTGACCTATGTTACTTTATGACCTATCCTCATTGGTGGACCCCATAAAATGACTAAATCTAATGGTGGATGGAACCTTACAGGGTGTTGTGCCCTATTTTCCATCCCTTTACAACTACCTCCAAAACAACCATCAGCTTAGAGAAGTTTGCACCCCTGGATCCACATGGCCATAACTTCCTCAAATGAGCAACTAATGATGGTCTGAAAGATATGTTAGGACCTTTAAATGTTGAATTATCTAATCTAACATTGTTTTGTAGGATTTTGGCTAATGTTCTATGTATTTTTATGCTTGAATGTGTTGGCTACCCCTTTGATCATAGGATATATGGAACTAGTTGTGAGACCTTCTGAGGTAGCTAAGGAAAAAGAGAAATGAAAGAGAGTAGCAAAGACCCATGAGGTAAAGAAGATAAAAATAAAATGAAATATAACTTTCAAGGGGAACCCATCAACTCCTAGGTCACTACCAACTAGAAAGAGATCTCTAACACCAATCTGGAGCATATCAACATTGACAAGTACAAGCAGAGGGTCAGAATCAACCCTACAATAGAAAATGCAAGGAGAATAAAAAAGAGTGGGTTGGAAAAGTTTGTCAGGTTTCCTCTAGCTCTTGTAGCCCTAAAACTTGTCATGGCTTGTAGGGAAGCCTACCAAGAAGAGACCAGGACAATTGTGGAAAGAGACAAAAATATACTAGTAGATTTCTTAGTTAAATCAATAGGGTGGGCTTTACACATCCCTACTTTCGATGAAATGGAAGAGGCAACCATTGTAGAAGAAAAATTTGTGGGAGGAAGAACTCCTCAAATACAAGAGATTGATTAATAAAAATTGGTTGAAGGATAAGAGGGGTAGCACCAACAAAGTACCCCAAGAGCTCTTCCATATTTACTTCTTTGAAGACCGCCATGATTTGGAAACCTTACTAAGTAGGGTGATGGGACTCCCCACTGTGGCATTCTTCCAAGAATGGATGCTATACTTTATAGAGGAAATTCTATAGGGGAAGAACAAGTTCTATTGCATTGCAATAATTAGTGAGTGCTTGCATGAGCATTTTATGGTGATGAAGAAAACATCAGACTTCTTCATTGCAACATACTTAGTCTATATTTTTGCTAAAAAAGTGCAATACAGGGGCATGTTCGTAGCTCCCGATGAAGAACCAGGGCATGAGATGAAGGTGGATGAAAAATACCCTCAACTCCAATACATAAATTACAAGAAGGACTACCACATGGTTAATGATGCATCCATTGGCCATATCATTAGAGTGCTTGGAGGAGATTTCAAGAGATGAGTCTCTCATAGTGTCAACACTTTCATTCGTCAATTCAGATTTTTGTTCATCTAGTTCCCAAAGTTCACCTACATTCTGACTGAGGGCTTTTTAGATAGACCCAACAAGCTACCCTGATACCCAAATGATCAAATAGTGTTGTTATAATTTTCTAGATAGCTATAGTGTGCTCACTCACTCTTGAGTAGCAAACATAGAGTGGGGATTCCTTATCCACTCTCCTTTGGTTAGGGCCAATATACACTTCTATGTATCTATATGCATGGATTGTTTAGAGAGAGAACCTTTAGAATATAACTTGGAGCTCCACACTACCACACTAAGAATGGATCCCTATGATAAACTAAAGAAGGAGAAAAGATGAGTACTCCCATGTGCAGAATGTGGAGGACTTCTAGGCCAACTACAAGGATGACAAAGAAGTGTGAATGAGGCACTATATGCACATGACAATGTATTTTGTTAAAATTTTCAAGCTATTCATAGTGTTGGATCAAGTGGTTGAAGAAGAAGATACAATGCTTGATCCTCGGTTTGATGTCATTTCCAACCTACCACTCCCTACCATAGATTGGAATGATAAAGAGGTCAGTGACCTTGATATTTTGATGAATCCTATAGAGGCTAGAACAAGAGAATGGATTGTGGGGTAGATTACTCAACTGAAGAAGCAAGGAGTAACTTTAACATACAATGAGCTTGAAGAGGAAACAAATAGAATACTGAAGAGTGGATCTAAGGATACAACCACTGATACTACTACCACTTCTGGGGAAATGTCATCATCCCCACCAAATACTCACTCCAAGAAGAGAAAAGATATCATTGAACATCAGCCTAAACATAAAGTATATTCAAGGATGGTCATAGATGGTGAACCCTCCAAGAAAAAAAAGAAGTCAAGAAAATAGCCATCTATTTAGTAGGATCCCATCCATGAGGGAGAAGAAACAAAATGGAGGCCGAGCAACCGAAATCCTCACCTACTAACTCAACCATTGCTGCCACCATCACCCCTCTACCTACTTCTCAGCCAAATGTTTCCTCATTTTAGCCTAGAATGGACATATCCATCTAGCTTGCTTCCACCTTGCTAACCGCATAGATAATGGTGATAAACTCCTCATCAAAAACCACCTCTCTACCCTCTTCCTCTTCTAAAATACTCTCATTAACAATAGCTACCACCACAATGCCTATTATTTCCCTCCTATAAGCTCTTGCAAGACACCTCTAGAATGTAACAATGGAGCTCTCGGGGGTGCTCCTAAACACTGTTGTGCAAGCTCTCCTAGCACAAGTTGTTGCTAACCTCCCTACTCCTCTTCCTCTCACTAAACTTCCAACTATGGAAGCAATGATGCTAATATCTAAAGAACTAGAGAGGAAAAAAAAAGAGACCACCAAGGGATTAGAAGAGGAAGATGATGAATACCATGAACATCTAGAGCATCGCCCATTAATAATTGATGACATTGTCTAGTAAGGAGAAGAGACAAGATCCTTTGAGGAGGGTGAAGAAGATGAAGGTACAAAATACATTGTAGAGACCTTTGACCTAGACCTAAAGGAAGACTTGGCTCAACAACTCAAATATGTTGGAGAAGAAACTAAAAGGAAGCCATCTGATGAAGAAAAAAACACAAGTGATAAAATAGAGGAAGATACTAAGCCTCCTACATGGTAATATGAAAAAATACCTAAGTATGATGAAGAAGAGAAGGAAGAAAAATAAGAAGATAAGCTTGAGGAGGAGGAGGCTAAAGCAAAGAAGAGCCCAAAGATAGAACATCATGAAGAGCACAAGCATGAGTATGAAGATGAAGAGAAGGCCTTTGAAGAAAATGATAGTCCCACAAGAAAAATTCCCACCAAGTCCCCACAAAAAAAATGGTATTCATCCAAGATTTAGATGAAGAAGGAGTAGAAGAAAAGAAAAAACTATAAGCTCCCAGAGACAAAGAATTGAAATTAGAGAAGAAGAAAATTGTCATGAATCACCCAGGGGAGAGGCTGAGATGCCTGAGTGGATAGAAGGCAATTGGAAAAGAAAACCCAAACTTCAAGAGATCCAAGGGAAAGGATTGAAGCTATTCTAGCTCAAGAACAAATCAACACGAGGAAAGAAAAGAAGCCAAAAGTTAGATCTAAGCTGAAAATGGGTGCCTCTAGATCTCGAATGGTGCAAATAGCCACACTATGGTGGGAGAAGAAGGAATCAGCTACAACATCTCTACCATCAACTTAGGGGCAGCCATAGGAGACTAGAAAGTAGATCATCTCAAGGAATTGGTTGCCACTATTGTGTGACAAATGCACAAAGATAAATCTACAAAGGAAGAGATGAAGGAAGAGATAGAGGATCTCGTGGCTTACATCTGACAGTGGTCATCAGTTGAACAACTTCCCATAATATCCTCTACACCACCACAACTACTATCCAAGGATCACATAGACAAGTTGGAGAAAAGGAAGAACTGGACTAAGACTATAGGAGATAGGTTCCGACAAGTTCTCTATGCTAGAAATATGGGCATCAACTTGCTATTAGGACAAAAAATAAATATTTGGAAGTAAAAAAGTATCTTAAGGGCACAAGGAAGTTTTGCACTTACTTCCCTGAGCTTTGACCACGTGAAGGAGATACTAGAACAAGTACTCCATGAAGTGGAGTTGGATATTAACTAGGAAAAAGACACCAGGGCAGCTTGTGTTGAGTATTCGAAATTGATGATAGATTACAAGGTGCCTACAATTGAGATTGTTGTAGAAAAGATAAAGCCCTACTTCCATAAGAAGGTGGAAGATGGAACATCAAGAGAGCTCACAATAGACTTTATGTGGTTTTTTTCTTAGGCTTTCACCCAATCTGAGCAAGCCAAAGACAACACAACCAAATGTGATGGAGATTGGGATACACTCACGGGCCAATCCCTGAAATGGAACTTTCAGGTACTCCAATCTAATATAATGGAGATTGACAAGCTTTGAGCTTTGATCAGAAAGTTCATGGAGTATGCCACTTGAAGAAATGGGAGGGAAACCTAATCATTGATGAAGAGCTCCTCACAAAGTAACCACAATAGTAAAAGAAACCATCTAGAAGAAAAAGGAGCTACAATGTTTCCCACGTGAGGATGAAATAGGCTAAATGACAAAATGTAATTTTATATTGTAAAATACTTGGGGGTAGGTGAAACCCTAATTTAAAGAAAATCTTGGCCAGACAATGCAAAACAACCTTATCCATTCATTTTTCTTTTGGGACACTATAAATAGGGGGTCTCCTCTCATTTTCAAGAAAGAGTTGAGTTGTTGTAAAGACATGTTGCTAGAATTTTAATAGAAATTGATTGACTTGGTGGATTTTTGAGTTATTTGTGTTGCATGGATCTTCTTCTCTTAGTTAATAAATTTGACTAGATTAACTTAGTTTTTCTTCATATTTTAGTTAGCCTTAGTTTCTAGTTAATGTTGTCCATTGGTTTCAGAGAATTGTTTTGTATTGATGCCCTTCTAGTTCATGTTTTTTGTTGTTTATTTTTTATAAACTACTATTTAAAGCTAGTATTAACTATATATGAATGTTGCACTTAAATTCTATCACTTATTCATGGTTATGGTGAATGAAAGATCAAAAATATATAGACCTTAGAAGATTGCACAGGTTTCATGAGACTATACTTCAATTTGGTTATGTGGAACTTTTTTTTAGGAAGGTTGTCCATTGCAGGGTCCTCCATGATCACTATTCACTACTAGTTTTTAGATCTATGAACTTCTCTCTTTCCCTACCCTTTTTTCCTTTATTAAATAGTGATCTAAGCCAAGGTTCATTGCACATTGTAAGGCCAAATCTAAAGTTAGAATAGGAGTTTTGGATTGCTTTCCTAAACCTGCAACAACTAAACCATGAATTTCCCATCTTAAGAACTCCTTTCAAGGAACCAATTCCCCTCTAGCTTAACTATGTAAGTCTGCCCTATGATTACCAGCAAAATCATGCAAGAACAACTAGGAAATTCCATGCAAACCATGAACTAACACTAGAAAGACCTTGGGGTGATTTTTAGCAAATTGTTGTTGGAGATTACCTTTCAAGAGAGGTAGTGTGTTTATGCACTGCCTGTGTTGAGAAAGTGATAAAATACCCATCAACAAAACTGGTGCTAGAAGAAGGGCCTTCTTGAGTTAAGCTTGATCAAATTGGTTCATTCTCCCCTAAAAGATTCCAAATATTTTTATGGTCAACACCAAACAAAGGGGAATTTATAGAGTTGTAGCACCCTTCAAGGGCTAAGAGAATCAAAAGAGGGGATGCAACCTCTTCTTCCTCCTCCTCCACTTCATCCACTTCTCTCCCATCTTCACCTTCCTCCAACTCTCATTCACCCCACAATCAACTTCCTCCATCCACTTTTTACTCCTTCACTTAGCCACTCCAAAATTCCTTCAGGCCTCATCCTTCCCATAGTTGGGGAGTAGCTTCCACCTTGGCCTTCCAAGACCAAGGTGAAGTCCCAACTATCACTGCCCCTATGCAACCCCAAGTTATTGTTCCCCAATATAAAATAATACCTATGCCTCCCCTCATGGCTTAGTTGGTGCAAAAAAATTCTCCATTGCACTTTAATGCTTACCACAACATGCCCAAGAATCTGGACATCTTTTGCATGAAGTTCAATCCTCAGGATCCACAGAAGACAATAGAAGAACACATTAATATATTTGAAACAAAAGTCAAAGATATGTAGATCAATCATGAGAATGTGGCATGTTGGCTCTTTCCATACTCATTGGGGGAAGAAGCTTTCTATTGGTATATCAACCTATCAAGGGGGTCCATTACTTCATGGCACCTTTTGATGAAAACTTTCCTATAGAACTACAAAATTTTGATTAGCCCTTTGGAGCTATATCATCAATTTATGTCCATTCATAGGGAAATTAATGAATGGATCAACTCCTTCAATGATCAATTTCATTGCACCTACATGAGACTTCAACACCCATATGTGCTCAATGATGCCACTGCCTTGCCAACCTATTATATAGCATTAGACAATCTTACTATAGCATTGGTAAAAAGAATGTGCCCTCCACTCACCAGGCTGGTGGATGCCTACTCAAAGGTCATTATAGCAAGTATGGATTTAGGACAAGACATTTTAGGTTTGTTTCCTTCCTTGGGATTGGTAGGTCATTCGATGTAGGTTCAGGGTCTTAACCAAGTGTTCACACATCAAACACCTCTTATGAACTAGGTGTTGCAACTACCTATAGTCCCATGTCTGGGACAACCGATGAACCAGGCACCTCCCATACCTAAGTACTTCTAGCCCCAATAGAAATAGGCCTATTCTCAAGCTCCCCTATTACAACAGGAGATTTCTCAACAACCTCAGGCACCTCTATACTTGCAAAGACCAGAATTTCCTCTTGTACAACAAAACCAACTAGTTGCCCCACTAGTTTTTCTTCAAAATCAAGCATCATAGCCAAGTAACACTAAGAAGGATCAACTTGATGAGATAATAGAGATGATCAAGAATATGTCAATGGAGATGAACCACCTGAGAAACCAGAATAGTTAGCTACAAGCATCCAAACATAGCATACAAGCTAACCTCAATTGGGAAAATAGGGACAAATGCAATGTAGGCCATTCCATGGGACAAAATTATGAAAGAGTATAGAACTCCAATTATAATTTTGAGAGGAGACTATCCCAAAGATAGAATAGGACATGGAATACAAGACCAAACAATAGAGGTGTTCCCACACCTCTTGATCAGCTTGCTAGTGCAACTACAAGAAAGACAACTAATGGTGTGTACCTTGTCGAGGTTGCTTTATCTGGATAGTGTTAGATCCAAAAAAGAAAAAGGCACTCTGAGTTGGACCGCCCTGAGTTCCTCATAGCTGCAGAAATATTTCAAGTCAAGGTTCAGAATGTTGTCAACAATGCAGGGTGTTAGGACCTAGTCCCTTCCGAGCCTTATGACTCTTTTTGTCTCATTTTAAACCAAGCACCATTCCCATGAAGCAAGAGAAATGCCCTAGAAAGTAAGGATATTGAACTGAAAGATAAAGAAATCCAAGAGATATGTATCAAAGATACCTTGTATCAACTTTTTGCTTTGGTAGACAATGGTCCAATAGATGAGGAAGAGCCATATGTAGATGAGGTTCATATGTTTCATCAAAGAGCAGCCCCCTACTACCTTAGGAATAGGTAGGAGGGTGGAACTTTTATGAATTCAACTCTGCCAAATAATTTCAACACCCTACCTAACCCAAATGCTAGTAATAATTTTGGTTTTCCTCATGTTCCCACTCAATACCTCAATAGGAATATCCCATCAAATCAACCTCAAAACTGGCCATAGGACTAGCCTCAAGGCCAACCCCAAAATCAGCCAAACCAAGCACAAGCCCAACTTTCTAGCTCCACCATAGGTAGATCCTTTGAAACTAAAATTAAGCAAATGGGTGAATATTTTTCTGATGTGTTCAAGAAGGTTAAAATCACCTTGTCATCCTTTGAGTTTCTTAAGGTTCCTATAGTTAGACACACCTTCTTTAGAGTTATTAATGGGACTCCTTCCTCTAATGCAACACAAAAAACACCAGCTAAGAGAGTCTCTTTTGAAGACCCTTCAAGTGATCCTATCATTCAGTAAATTCATGTAAAGAAGGCTAATCTACCTCCAAACCAACAAATAGCAAGCAATAAGCAAAAGAATCTAATCAAACTAGCAAGTAGAACTCCATAGATTATCCTCTGATGTAAACTAAGGATAAGGATAGTGATAAGAAAAACTCTCAAGTGGCCTAGGTGAAAACTCGTATGGGCCTTTTCTAGGGGAAATTGGAGATGCCACCCTTCCTCAACACCATTTCAATATTTGGAAAGAACTTGCATAATTTTCTACTTGATTCAAGAGCATTAGCCAATGTCATGCCCCTTTGTATTTACAATGCTTTAGGCATAGTTCCCATTCCTTCTAGGAGAAAGGTAACTCTATTGGACAAGACATAAGTCAACATAGTGGAAGAAATAAACTAGATTCCAATGTAGATTATTGTAGGTTCAAGGGTGCAATAAGTCATTGATATTCAAGTTGCAGACATCCCCGACAACTTTGGTATCATCCTTGGGTGATATTTCAACTAAACACTAAATGGATACTTTGTTATAGATCATTCTCACATGTGGCTACTATGGAGAGGATTTCCAGATAAAAACCATATAAATTATGAACCCCATATGAAGTTCATGATTTCCAAGTACAACAACACTAACAATGTGTTGTTTATTGAGATTGAGTTGAGAAATTAATCCCCCATCACATATCAAGAGTAATTAGAAGATTCAGGAGAGGGGATGACTACATAAGTCCTCCTAGTACAATGAAACCCTTTAGTAGACCTAGTCCATACACCTTAGAGCATCGAAATGCTGGTGGAGCCCAATGATGATGAGCTTTATGAAGATGGTAATTTGGGATTGCTAGATGGATTACAGGATTTCATGGGGAAATGCATACAGAATCAGCTCAGCCTGGTTGTGAGAATGAATTTCCAAGAAATTTTGTTGCCTTGTTGGTGTAGAGTGCACAATGTTTCCCATTCAAATTTTGAGTGTTGCTTGTGTCAAATAGTAGTGGAACATATTAAAGGAAGGGTTTCCCCCAAAGAAAAATTGTTGATGCAGCAACTTGTTGTCAACCTTACTGATCTAACACCTACTTTGGAGACCTCAAATTCAAGTGCATAGCCAAAGGATAGGCCAAGCCTCATTGGCTCTAAAGTCAAGGAACCATCTAAGTTTTGGACTCTCCACTTTGATGGGTCCAAATCCAAGCAAGGAGTAGGAGTCGGATTCAAGCCCATCATCCCTGTAGTTAAGACCTATTTTTCTGCTTGTAGGCTCTAATTTAATTACACAAACAATGTAGTGGAATATGAAGCATTGGTACACAAATTTTTAATATCTCTAAGGAAAAGGGTTAAGATTGTGCAAGTATATGGTGATTCCAAGCTAGTAGTAAAACAAATTCAAAAATTGTACTCATTCCATGATAGGTGGCTAGCCAACTATAGGCATAGAGTTTGGGACCTTCTAGAATGTTTGGATGCCTTCAACATCCAAGTAATTCCCAACTCTTAGAACCATACAACTAATGCATTGGCCCAAGTAGCGAACACCCTCTAGCCCCTATCATTGTCTAGCTTAAAAAAAATTACAATTGAATTCACTTCTAGCTCTTCTGTGCCTGACAATGTCACTCATTTCTAGATATTCAATGATGATAAGAACATCTTGGATTTCATCACCAGTTTCAATGTGTTTGCTACTCAGATAATTGATGAAGTAGAGCTTGAAAAAGTTGAGTTAGATCTTGAAGGGGTTATCAATCTTCAAATTAACACCATTCCAATAGGTATAGTCCAACTAGAGTGCATATTTGATTTGGATTAGATCCAAAAGTAGGATCAACAGATGAAGGGATTCAATCAACAACCAATGTGACACCCACAACCTCAGAACCATGGAGGAAGTTGAAACATGTGTCTATTGGCAAGGTGTGTATGCCAAAATGGAAGAAATGAATAGTTGATGTTCTATAGAAATATCATGATGTAGTTTCATGGAGTTATGTAGATCTGAAAACTTACAAAATCTCCATCATTATGCTCACCATCCCTCTCAAGCCTGATGTGTGGTTGTTTTTACAAAGACAGCACCCTATCAACAATTTACTAGAACCTATTATATACAAAGAAGTGCAAAAATTGATGTCAACTAGAATCATCTTCCCAGTTAGACACTCCACATGGGTGACCAATTTGGTCCCGGTTAGGAAAAAGAATGGGGAAATCAGGTTGTGCATGGATTTTTGCAACCTAAATAGGGCATCAAGAAAGGAAAACTATCTAGTGCCTTCATTGTATGAGGTACTTCAAATTGTTAACAATTTTCAAATGATGTCCTTCTTGGATGGGTAGTCAGGATATAACCAAGTAATGGTACAATATGAAGATAGGAACAAAACAATGTTCACCACTAAGTGGGGAACCTTCGCATACAAGAGGATGCCCTTTGGACACATTAACACTAGGGATACCTTTCAATGTGCTATGGACATAGCCTTCAAGGATATAATCAAAAAGTGCATCATCATCTACATGGATGATCTGACGGTGTTCTCAAAGAAATAGAGCGATCATGTCTCTGATGTGTGCAAAGTCTTTCAAAGGTGCAAAGAGTTTGGGGTTTTAGTTAACCAAAGGAAGTTCATCTTTGGAGTCATAGAGGGTAAGCTTCTTAGACATGTTATTTTGGAATGAGGGATCTCCATAGACCTCGAGTAAATTCAATCCCTACTGAAAATACAACTGCCAAGTAGCAAGAAAGAGTTGAAATATTTCTTTGGAAAGATAAATTTGATCCAAAAGTTTATTATGAGCTTTGCTAAAATCATCAAACTGCTCAATGCAATATTGAAGCAAGATGCCAAATTTGAGTGAATTCTAGAGGAAAAGCAAGCCTTTGAAGAAATTAAGAAAGAAATTGTTGAGGCACCCATGCTTGTTAGCCCAAAATATCTAAAGCCCTTCTACATTTACTCTTTTTCTTCAGATCACTCATGCATCAGTATTCTCACCCAGAAAGATGACAAAGGGAATGAGCATCCAATTACCTTTATGAGCACTCCCTTGAAGAATTCTAAATTGAGGTACCATAATGTGGAGAAGCAAGCATATGCTCTCGTTTGGGGATTTAAAAAATTTAGACATTACATCTTGTGGAATAAAGTATTTTCCATTGTGTTTGACTCAGTAGTGAAGACACTACTAATGCAGAATGAGTTGGGTGAAAGAGGATCAAAGTGGGTCACCTTGCTGTAGGAATACAACATTGAAATTTAGCTGATGAAATTGGTAAGAGGAAAAGCTCTCACCTAAATAATAGTATAAATAGTGGTTGAAGTGGGCCCAGAACTTACAATTCACCAATGTTAGCTTGAAGACATTTCCCCGGGGAGTGGTAAGATAATATATTCTAATATTTAATGAACCAAAAATTCCTACCTCACCTCCAAGGTGTCCAAAAATATTCCTTCAGACTCAAGAGAAATAGCTACATGCTACAAGGAGCCATAGTCTACAAGAAGAACCATGAAGGTGTCTACCTAAGGTGCCTTGGCAAAGAAGAACCAAATCAGGTTATAAAATAATTTCATGAAAAGTTTGGCACCGATCATGGATTTGGCCTTTCAACTACATATCATATCCTACAAGTGAGATATTATTGGATGACAGTCTTTAAGGATGCCCACAACCGTCTTTGCATGTGCCATGTCTGCCAAACTACTATAACCAGAGAAAAGAATGTTGTTGTCCCACTACAACCATTTTTGGAGGTAAGGTCATTTGCTCAATGGGGTCTTAAATTGATTAGTTTGGTAAGCTTACCATCTTCTATAGCACACAGGTATATTCTAACTACTTTTGATTATTGTACTAGATGGATAGAAGCTATTGCATTTAGGAAATGTACTATGGAGGTAGTTGTGAATTTTCTTGAAAGTTTTATCTTAAATCATTTTGGTTTCTTGTATGCCTTAGTTTGTGATAATGACACTACCTTCTCCTCATTTAAATTTTCTTATTAGGCCTTTGATTATGGAGTCACCCTCAAGTTATCATCCAACTACTACTCATTGGGAAATGGCCTTGCAAAGTCAACAAACAAAAACCTCATCACTATGATCAAGAAGTTGCTTGATAGGAATCCTAAGGACTATCATACCCAACTTCACTTTTCCCTTTGGGAAGATTGCACACACCACAAGGCTACCTTGGGTGATTCCCTATTCCACCTAACTTATGGTTTAGAACTTGTGTTTACTATTCACCTTAAGATCCCAACACTCTAATTCATCAACACTTTCTATGAAGAAAGGGATCGACAAGAGGCATGTTTGGCTGAGCTGCTCTACTTCGAAGAAGTATGTGACCATGCTATTGAAATTTTTTCCAAGAATAAGGGTGTAGTAAAGTGATGGTTTGATTGAAAAACCAAATTTAAGGCCTTCCAAATCACTAATATGGTCCTATGTTGGGACAAGGCCCATGAGAAGAAAGGGGGACATGACAAATTTGACAAGCTCTGGCTTGGCCCCTTTCAAATTACTAAGATCCTTGGTGATAATTCTTTCTTCTTAAAGATGTCAACTGGTGAAGACATCCCACTTTTTGTCAATGGGAAACATCTAAAGCATTATTTCCTTGCTTAAGCTCTTTTTAGCTTGATCCTTGTAAGTACTTGTATATAGGTTATTTTAGGTTGCTTTTTCTTTCCTCACTTTCTTGTTTCATGTTGCTTTTAGTTTTGGTTTGTTTCCCTACTGTTTTGTTTTTGTAGAAGAGTGTCCTTTATTCTTGTTGCGGTGGTCATGCTTCATTCGATGAATGGTTCACTTTGATGTCTGTTGTTGGTTTTATTTGGATAAACATTCACTCTTAACTATTAGTTTTTTATCACTTCTATGGGGAGGTTTCCTCATTTGAACTCAAGCTTGTCTTAGAACTCAACCCTTCACTAAATCTTCTCACATTCATCTTGGATCTTGCATGAAACACACACTAATTATTTTTGAGGAGCTATATAATATATATTATGAAGGCGAGGCAAGTGAAAAATATTAAATCTACTCTAGTGACCATTGTGATTTCAAATCCATTGTAGGCTTTAATGCTTACATGGTTAAGAAAAAGAAAAGAGTATTAAGTGTAAATATCATAAATAAACGAGAGGAAATAATGAAAAATGTCAAAATCAGGAAACTGTATGGGTGTGTGCATAACTCTACCAGGGCCATGGGCACCCAGCTGGTAGTAGAGAACATTCATGGGATCACAATGACAACTCCATCAAGGAAATGGATGCCTGATTGGAAATGAGGTAATTTCCAAGTTACTTTTGGAGTTAGATAATTTATGTTGCTTTCTTGGCTTGATTAGTAGTTATTCTCATAGTCTGTAAGGAAATGAATTCACTATACTCACACACTCTTGAGACATCATGTGGTTTGACTCAACCAAGGATGCTATCCTCTTTTTAGCTCCTAGTTCACCTTTGGAAACTAGTCCCTGGTCTACAAAACAAGAAATTCTACGTTCAAAATGAGCATTTATCCTTAGAACACTCAGAAGCATTTCTTAGTAGAGTCACCATTTGTTGTTCCTATAGCACACATGCCCCATTTGAAATGGGGATCTTCTTTATTTTTGCTTCATCAAGTCATTTTTACACTACCTCATTTTGTGTGACCCCTTTTTTGTGTTCCAAGTGGTCTTTGGACCTTAGAAGAGTCATCTTGAGTCAACCATGTTTCACCCCCTAAAAATTTTCAAGGCTTTAGGCCTTTGCAGAAATCCCTTGGCAGTTTTCCTTCATCTTTTAGAAATGGTGTCTTTGGAGCCCTACAGGTCCACCCATGTGGGCCACCACTTATGAATTTCATTAAAATATTTTATGTTTCAAATGGTTGAAAATAAATGTCTTCCCATGGCCCTAGACCAACCACTTTGATTACTGTTTCATCAGTGACTCAACGGCTAAGTTTTGACAGTCGCCCACCTTGCAGACTCCACCTCTCCCAAACTTTTGACCCTCTCTACTTACATTTATGATGGGAATTACATGCATGAATTTATATAAATAGCCCAAAATAAGATGTCATTTTCACCTGTTAGTGTGTCTAGAGCAAGTTAGAGAGCCCTTGCAATCATTGCCACCTCACCCACCAAGCCTGTTTGTTGATTCCAAGCCTTCAATAGCTTCTAGGTCATCAATCTCCATCGAATTTTTCTAATAAGTTGGCTATTGCATGCTCTATTTTGATTCTTCCTTCATTTCTTCAAAAAATTGTTAAAATATTTCAAGGAAAATTATAAACCCAACTAAAGTGACCCCTGGCAAACAAAACCCATCAGCTAAAATGTTGATAAACCTTGAAAATTGTTAGTGGATGGCTTGCGATATTTCAATTCCCCATAGTTGTTCTTGGATCAGGGAATTCTCTTGTCATAGGCTTGCAAACAAACCATTGTTGTTATTCCTTTGAAAATGTTAAGGCATAAAATGAAACTCGTGCCAACCGAGTCTGCCATTATAGATATCCCCTTGAACATGGTCATTTTACACTTAATCAAAATTCATGAATGAAAATGTGCTCCAACAATCTTCCCAGGTCTACATCCATAGGTTTTTTCCTCTAGAGTGACCTCCAGGCTTTACTATTCTAAACAAATTTTTGACCACATCCCTCTGGCACTTGGAGCTTGAGCCATTGATTGCCTAGTGAACTCAAACTCAATGAACCTTTTCTCACACGCTCATTACAGGTTCTCCTCCATGGATTTCCACCTATAGAATTTAGTCTTGGCTCTGCCATTCTAAATGGCTCATGTACCTCATCTTCCCACCTATTGGATTCTTCCCTCTGGCCTATCATCCAAATTAGGAGATAAAGAAATCTGCATAAAGTAGGTTGTTTGGAATGGGCCTTCGTCCACTATTCACCATCATTCAAATCATCCAACCTTAATGGTGAGGGGTCCACATATTTCTAGTGGCTAAGTTCCAAGGCTATCATGACCATCTAAACCAAAAAAAATAATCTAAGTGTTACTCCTCCATGAGCCTCACCCAGTAGACTTCTATCTATAGGATGTGGGGTAATTTTTTATTCCAAATAACCTCCAATTGTCATCCTTCCACACTATGGAGACTAAGACTTTCGATGCCTTTCTAACCAATGATAAACAAAGTAATACCAACACCCTTAGCAGAATCAATGGTGCAAGTTTCTCCTGCTAGACTATCATTTGGTTTTCATTGTCCTGAGCATCAATGACTCACCACCCACCCACACTCTCTGGCCCTTAGTGAAGTAAATGATGAGTACAATGAGATCCCATCCTCCAAACCCATAGGGCTCACATGATGGAACACCACTTGTAGTATTATGTTCTACCAGTTCCATTTTCAATGGTGGACCTCCAAATGACTATGTCGCTCACTCCCTCCACCTACCTCAAACCTGCACAAAAAAAGGGTGAACTTAATGATTTTCAATCTGCAAATTGACTTTGAACCATGTAGTTAAATGACTTGTATTCCTTGGTGGACCCCACAAAATGACTAAATCCAAAGGCAGATGGAACCCTATGGGCCATAGTGCCATGTTTGTTGTCCCTTTGCAACTGCCTCTAGAATAGCTATAAGCCTAGGGAAGTCCACACCCCTAGACCCGCATGGCCATAACTTTCCTGAATGAGCAACTAATGATGGTCTTCAAGATATGTTAGGACCTTTAAATGATGAACTATCTAATCTAACACTATTTTTTAGGATTTTTTCTAATGTTCCATGTATTTTTATGCTTGAATGTGTTTGCTACCCCTTTGATAGCAGGACATATGGAACTAGCTATGGGACCTTCCAAGGTGGCCATGGAAAAAGAGAAAGGAAAGAGAGCAAAAAAGACCCCCAAAGGTAAAGAGGATAAGCATCAAATGGCATACAAGTTTCAACAGGGTCCCATCAACTCCTAGGTCACTATCAGCTATAAAGAGATCTTCAACACCAATTTGGGGCATATCGAAATTCACAAGTTCAAGTAGAGGGTCAAAATCAACCCTAAAATAGAAAATGCAGGAAGAATAAAAAAGAGTGGGTTGAAAAAGGCTACTAGGTTCCCTCATACTCTTATGGCCCCAAAACTTGTCATGGTCTAGAGGGAAGCATAGCAAGAATAGACCAAGACAATTGTCGACAAAGACAAAAATATACTAGCAGATTTGTCTACTAAATCAATCGGGTAGGTTTTCCACATCCCTAATTTTGATTAAATGGAAGAGGCCACCATTGTATATGGAAAAGCTATGTGGGAGGAAGACCCTCTCAAATGCAAGAGATTGATCAATCAATATTGGTTGAAGGATAAGAGGGGCAACACCAACAAAGTACCCCAAGAGCTCTTCCATAGTGACTTCTTTTATAGACTACCATGATTTGGTGAATTTACTAAGTAGGGTCATGGGCCTCCCCACTATGGAATCCTCCCAAGAATGGATGCTATACTTTTTAGAGTAAATTTTCTAGGGTAATACCAAGTTTTGTTGGGTTGGAATAATCAACAAGTGCTTGCATGAGAAATTTGTGGTGGCGAAGAAAACCTCATGCTTCTACATGACAATGTACTTAGTCTATCTTTTGGCCAACAAAGTACAATACAGGGGCTTATTCATAGCTCCCAATGAGGAACCAGGGTGTGAGATGAAGGTGTATGACAAGTACACTCAACTCCAATACATGAATTAAAAGGACTACAACATGTTAATAATGCACTCATTGGCCATATCATCAAAGTACTTTAAGGTGATTTTGAGAGATAAGTCTCTCCTAGCACCAATGCTTTCATTTGTTAGTTCATATTTCTATTCATCTAGTTCCCAAAGTTAACCTACATCTGGACTGAGGGATTTTTAGATAGACCCAACAAGCTGCCCTGACACCTGAATGACCAAATAGTGTTGTTAGAAGTGTCCAGATAGTTGTGGCATGCTCACTCACTCATGA
Organism: Sequoia sempervirens; assembly: GCA_007258455.2. NCBI lineage: Eukaryota > Viridiplantae > Streptophyta > Pinopsida > Cupressales > Cupressaceae > Sequoia > Sequoia sempervirens. The sequence continues at coordinate 36,757,543 of VDFB02049217.1, read as the reverse complement.
GTAGTAAACATAGAGTGGGGATTCCTTATTCCCTCTCCTTTGGTTAGGGCTAGTATGCACTTCCCATATCTATATCAGAAAATTGTTCAGAGAAAGAAATTTTAGAATATAACTTGGAGCTCCACATTGCTAGGCCGAGAATGGATCCCTATGGTAAACTAAAGGAGGTCAGAGCTGAGTACTCCCATGTACAATATGTGGAGGACTTCTAGGCCAACTGCAAGGATGAAAAAGAAGTGCGAATGAGGAACTATATGCACATGATGAGATATTTTGGTAAAAAATTTAAGCTATTCCCAGTGTTGGATCAAGTGGTTGAAGAAGAAGATACAGTGTTTGATACTTCGTTTGATGTTTTTGCTAACCTACCACTCCCTAACATAGATTGGAACAAGGAAGAGGTCAGTGACCTTGATCTTTTGATGAAGCTTGTAGAGGGTAGAACAAGAGAATGGATTGATGGGTAGATTTCTCAACTAAAGTAGCAAGGAGTAACATTAACATACAGTGAGCTTGAAGAGGAAACAAAGAGCACAACCAAGAGTGGATTTGAGGCTACAACCACTAATATTGTTGTCACTTCTAGGGAATCCTCATCATCAACACCAAATAATCACTCCAGGAAGAGAAAAGAGATAGTTGAATGTTAGCCTAAACATAAAGTATATTCAAGGAAGGTTGTGGAGGGTGAACCCTCCAAGAAAAAAAGAAGTCAGGTAGATTGCTACCTATTCAAGAGGATCTCCTCAACAAGGGAGAAGAAATAGAAATGGAGGCTGAGCAACCAAAATCCCCACCCACTGCCTCAACCATTGCTTCCATCATCACCCCTCCACTTGCTTCTTAGGAGATGGTTGCCTCATCTTCTCCCATAGTGGACATATCCATCTAGCTTGCTTCCACCCCATCAACCACATAGATAATGGTGATAGACTCCTCATCATCCAACGCCTCTCTACCATCTTCCTCTTCTAAAAGCTTCTCATTAACAGGGGCTACCACCATAATTCCTACTATTTCCCTCCCAAAAGCTCTTGTAAGACACCTACAATGTATACCAATGAAGCTCTCTGTTGTGCTCTTGAACCCTACTATGCAAGCTCTCCTAGCACAAATTGTTTCTAACCTCCCTACTCCATCTCTCGTTGAACTGCCAACCATGGAAGCAATGATGTTAATATCCAAAGAACTAGAGATGCAAACACAAGAGACCACCAAGGGCCTAGAAGAGGAAGTTGATGAATACCATGAACATCATGAGCATTTGTCATTAATAATTGATGATGTTTTCTAGGAAGGAGAAGAGATAGGATCCTTTGAGGGTGTAGAAGATGCAGGTACCAAATACATTATGGAGACCTTCAACCTAGACCTCAAGGAAGAGTTGGCTAGACAACTCAAAGATGTTGGAGAGGAAATTGAAAGGTAGCCATCTAACAAAGAAAAATACATAGGTGATAAAATGGAGGAAGATACTAAGCCTCCTACAAGTGAATAGGACAAAAGCCTTGAGTTTGATGAAGAAGAGAAGGAAGAATAAGAAGAAGATAAGCCTAAGGAGGAGGCTGAAGCAAAGAAGATTCTAGAGATAGAAAATCATGAAGAAGAAGAGAAGGCCTCCAAAGGAAAGGATAGTCCCATGACACACACACTCACCAAGTCCTCGACAAAATAAATAGTATTCATCCAAGGATTGGATGAAGGAGAAGAATAAATGATAGAACAAGAAGTTCTCGAAGACATAGAAATTGAAATTAGAGAAGAAGAAGATGGTCATGAATCACCTAAAGGAGAGGCTCAGATGCTTGAGTGGATGGAAAGGAAATTGGAAAAGAAAACCCCCAATTCAAGAGATCCAAGGGAAAGGCTTGAGGCTATTCTAGCCTAAGAGCAAATCAACATGATGAAAGTAAAGAAGCCAAAAGTCAAATCTAAGCTTAAAATGGATGCCTATGAATCTAGAATGATGCAAATAGCCACACTAATGGTGGGAGAAGAAGGAAATAGCTGCAAAATATCTACCATCAACTTAGAGGTAGCCACTAGAGAATAGAAAATAGATCATCTCAAGGAATTTGTTGCCACCCTTGTCCAACAAATGCACAAAGATAAGTATACAAAGGAAGAGATTACGACATAGATAGAGGATCTCATGGATTACATCCAAAAATGGTCATCAACCAAAGATATTCCCACAACATCCTCTGTACCACCATAGATACTATCCAAGGATCACATAGACAAGATGGAGAAAATGAAGAACTGGACTAAGACTACAAGGGATTGGTTCCAATAGGTTCTCTATGCTAGAAACATGGGCATCAACCATGTTGTTAGGATAGTAAATAAATTATTGGAAGTAAAAAAGTATCTTGAGGGCACAAGGAAGTTTTGAACTGACTTCCCTGAGTTGTATAGAGTCACATATCCTAAGATTGAGGAAATCCTCAAGATACTTGAGAGAACGTGCAAAAATGAGCTTTCCCTAGAAAAGGACATTCACTAGCTCATGCAGATGTGAATGTTGAGATTTGACCATAGGAAGGAGATACTAGAACAAGTGCTCCATGAAGTGGAGCTAGATATTGATTGGGAAAAAGACACTAGGGTAGCCTATATTGAGTATTTGAAATTGATGATAGATTATGAGGTGCTTGTCATTGAGATTGATGCAAAATAGGTAAAGCCCTACTTCCATAAGAATATGGAAGATGGAACATTACGAGAGCTCACAACCAAATTTATTGGTTTTGATACTCAAGTTTTCACCCAATCTATGCAAGTTAGAGACAACACAACCAAATGTGATGGAGTTTAAGATACACTCATGGGTCAATCCAGAAAATGAAAATTTCAAGTACTCCAATCTGACATAATGGATATTGACAAGCTTCGAGCTTTGATTGGAAAGTTCATGGAGTATGTAACTTTGAAGAAATAGGAGGGAAACCCAATCATTGATGAAGAATTACTGACAAAGTAGTTGCAACAATAAAAGCAATTAGCTAGAAGATAAAGGAGCTATAGTGCTACCCACATGAGGACAAAATAGGCTAAATGAAAAATGTAATTTTATATTGTAAAATATTTGGGGGTAGGTGAAACCCTAATTTGTAGTGAATCTTGGAAAAAAATGAAAATCAATCTTGGCCATTCATTTTTCTTTTGGGACACTATAAATAGGGGGTCTCCTCTCATTTTCAAGAGAGAGTTGAGTTGTTGCAAAGACACGCTACTAGAATTTTAATAGAAATTGATTGACTTGGTGGATTTTTGAGTTCGATCTCTGTATTGGATGGCTCTTCTTCTCTTATTTTATAAATTTGAGTAGATTAACTTAGTTATTATTCATATTTCAATTAGCCTTAGTTTCTAGTTAACTCTTTCCATTGGTTTTGGAGAATTCTACTATGTTGATGCCCTTCCAGTTCATGCTTTTTGTTGTTTATTGATGATAAACTATTATGTAAAGCTAGTATGAGCACTTAAATTTTGTCTCTTATTCATGCTTATGGTGAATGAAAGATTGAAAATATATAGACCTTAAAAGATTGCACAAGTTTCATGAGACTATACTTTGATTTGGTTAAGTGAAACTTTGTTTTAGAAAGGTTGTCCATTGCAGGATCCTTTGTGATCACTGTTCATTGCTAGTTTTTCAAATCTAGGAACTTATCTCTTTCCCTACCTTTTTTCCTTTTTTTAAATAGTAGCCTAAGCCAAGTTTCATTGCACATTGTAAAGCCAAATCTAAAGTTAGAATAGGAGTTCTGGATTGTTTCCCTAAACCTACAACAACTTAACCATGAATTTCCCATCTTGAGAACTCCTTTCAAGGAACCAATTCCCCTCTAGCTTAACTGTATAAGTCTACTAGCTAGCAAAATCACACAATAACAACTATTAAATTCCAATCACATCATGATCTGAGACCCAAGAGACCTTCGGGTGATTTTCAACAACTTTTTGGATATTACCTTTCAAGAGAGGTTGTGCGCCTATTCACATCCTATGGTGAGAAAGTGCTAAAAAAACCATCAACACCTTCACTTCTTCTTAGCATGTTAAAGGGACTTAGCTCCCCCTTTGACTGATACCGACTGAAAACATTTTTTCCTCTCATGCCAATTGCTGCATTCAACCTTTTTAATACTCTTCTCCAATCATGTCTAATACCAATTGTAGGTATTTTGATTCATGCTCTATACCAATTGATATCATATACTTGAAACCAATTGATGATATCATGCCCTAATATCGATTATCATTCTAATGCCAAATTGTGAATATGTTCACTTTATGCTATGCACCAATTGATATCCATGACTGCACTGTATCAAGTGTAACATTGATTTGATACCAATAGTATCTCCCCCTTAGACCCTACTCAATTCTCCACTAGCTTTCATTTCAGAGGCTTTGTACCAACTAACTTGTTTTGAACCAATATGTAATGGTTCCATACCAATTTAAAAACAAATATATAGAACATATGTACCCAAGACATATATCTTCTCCTTGTAGTCAAGGAGCATTCCTCTCAATAGACCACTTACACAACCTTTTCTTTAATAACTGATACTAATTTTTGATATCAATTTTGTAGTTGACCATCCACTATCTACTAATGTTCTTACCCTCTCAAGAGCATTTCAAAGAGAAAGAATGTGACCATACATCTACAATCATCAAGTTGTTAGAAATTTGTAGAACATGTTTTTCCTAACTTGATCTCCTTATTCATCTCTAGGGATGAATGAAATATTGATTTGGCTCCACTTAGACTCATGCACTATCACTACAAATTAGTGATGTAAGGTAGAAGTATCCATATGGAGTGCTTCCTACTAGTCTTTCTCTCTCTAGACTATCTTGTGCACCTTTTTTGATACATGAGTCTTCTTTTCAATAGCATGTGAACCATTGTCCACTCTGGAAGATATATCTTCCCTTGTATTCTTCCTTTTGCCCTATACTACTAGTCTTACAATATTTTATTTGTAGTCTTTGGCTATGTGACCAAAGTTGTCACACTTGTAGCATACTACATGCATATTCCTTATAAGAGAAAATGAATTTCTATTTACATATTTTTTGCTCCTTTTAGGTGTAGTTTATAATCTCTAGCTATATGACCATATTGATTACAAGCATAGAAATAACCATTAAAAAATGGTTGGTACTTGATCATATAATTGCTCTGCATAGGATGAGGTGGCCTTATTTTCTTTTTCTTCATGTGTTTCATCCTTTGGGATGCACTTGGATTAGCTCCCTATTTATACTTCTTTTTCTTTAGGTTTCTAGGAATTGATTTCTCCACCTTGTTCTATGTTGTAGTCATCTTCTTTTGATAAGCAAGAGTTGAATAATTATTCCTTTTTGTGTTTGAATTAATATCCTTATTTGGTTTCTTCATCTCAATAGTGACAATTTTCTTTTATATTTTTCTTTCTTCAATCCAATGGTGCCTTCTTTTGATCTTCCATTTCCAAAGGTATTTTCTTTGGAACAACTCATGTAGGCTTACTCTATCTTTTTGCTGTAGGCATCCTTTTAAAATCTGCAAACAACTAAGCTTCAAGCATGGGTTAGTGTTATGCAAACTCTATTAAAATGCCTCTATGAAATACCTTGTGAATGTTTCCAAATGCAACAAATGATACTAGAAAGACTAAAGCATTATGAAAACAAAAGCGAGCTACCTATTCCATAGTTGGATTGGTATCACATGTGCTAGTGACCCTTTCCCAATCCTTGATCAAAGCTAAAATGATAAAATGAAAATGGAGATGGTGGAGTGATGATGAACAAGATCAAATCTCAAATGAAGAGAGTAACCTTGCATAAAATTGTGGAGGATTTGCTCAAAGATGAAGCACCTATTTAAAGATTTTTAAAATGCTAAGTGTTGAAGAGGGACCAATGTGGGATCAAAAACAAGCCAATGAGTTGAGGACACTTGTCATCATGTGAGTGGTCAATGGTTGTGCAAGATTTGGGAAGAGTGCCCAAGAGGGGGAAATTTTGAATTCAAATTTGCAATAAATTTTGAGAGGGGGACAAGAAAAACAGCAATAAATGCCATGTTTGACTTGTCATGTTGAGGGAAAATGAGGTTTTAATAAATCAATAAAATTGATTTATTGTGAAAATAACTAGATATAGATAATGCAAGTGGGATGGGATTAGCATTAGATCGGGATTAGATGATGGTTATGCTGATTTTGATTGATTATGATTTGACTTTCAAGACTTTGATATTTGATTTATTTAAATCAGAAAATGATGGAATATAATTTAAGATTTGATTTAAATGAAGTCCTGATTTATTTAATTAAATGGATGATGTAAGATGAAGGTTGAATGATAATGTTTATTTGATAAATGAGATTATTTAATGAATGGATGAAAGTGATGAATTTGCCTAATGTGAGACCTAATTTGACTGAATCCGATCGAATGCATAATGTAAAATTTGCATGTTTACATTTTGCCCCTCTTTGAAGCAATGTACTTGTTATGCTGGTTCAAGAATAAACTTGCCGCGAATCGAATTAAAAATTTCTTCTTGAT